>JAHLSL010000057.1:12594034-12652257 GCA_025920805.1 Petroica traversi | reverse complement strand
CCCGGCGGCGGTGGCGGTGAGGCTGCTGCGCGTCACCTGCTGCCCGCCGAGGGCACGGAGGGGCCGCTGTCCCTCCCTGCACAGGGACCGCCACCAGGAAGTCCTTAAAGCCTTTTGTTTAAAGTCTTTTTATTTATAACGGATAACTGTAAAACAGCGTGCTGAGGCCACAAATTACATTAATCACATGCAATTACAAGACCAGAAAAATAGTATCCAGAAGTAGTCAGCTACAGGACTGATCACAGAATCACAACATCACAGAATCAATTAGATCGAGTCCAACATGTGACCAAACTCCACCTTGTCAACTAAACCATGGCACTGAGTACCACGTCCAGTCTTTCCTTAAAAACATCCAGGGATGGTAACTCCATCGCCCCTCTGGGCAGCCCATTCCATTAACCTTTCTGTGGTTAAATCCTCCAACCTAAATCTCCCCAGGTACAGCTTAAGACTGTGTCCTCTTGTCCTGTCTTGTCACAGGCTGCCTGGCAGAAGAGACCAAAACCCACCTGTCTACAATCTCCTTTCAGGGAATTGTAGAGAGCATAAAGTCACCTCTGTCTCCTTTCCTCCAGGCCAAACACCTCAGCTTCCTCCTCTCTCCTCATCAGACTTGTGTCCAGACTCTTCCCCAGCTCCATTGTCCTCTGGACACACTCCAGCCCCTACACGACCTTACTGAATTGAGGGGCTCAGAATTGGACACAGGACTCCAGGTGTGGCCTCACCAGTGCTGAGAACAGGGGAAGATGTTTGACTGTGTCAGTTACTAGGAGCTTTGCCAGCTGGCAGATTCCTTTAATTTTATTGCATGAATGAGAGTGGATTTGCACAATGCCATGGCATCAGTGGTTTCACACGATTCCACAATTAAATGAAGAGATTTACAAGTAATTGTTAGAATGTAGTCTAATGTGCTACCATGATTATTTCTATAACTTTCAGTAAGGTTTTTTTTCAGGGCAAACTTACAGTATCCTTGTTTTGAATAGTTACAGTTCCACACAGGCAGCCTGATCAGAGCAGAAACATTCACTCGAGGTATCAGAAGACACACAGACATCTGCAGGTCTGTAGTAAATATACTTTCTTCAAATGGTCTTCATTTCACACAGCTCATGCATGAGAGGCTGGTGGTTTTTATGATTAATTAACTTATACCTGCAGCTTTGCAGATTCCCATTCAATGTCTTTGATCCAATTCTGGATGTTATAGGGGATTACACAGTTCTATTTGGGTGGCTTGTGTATCCTTGTTGCCATTCCATCAGGAATTCTATGCCTTCTCTTTTTTATTTGTTTTTTAACCAAAATCAATGCTTCCTTGCTGCTTACTTGAATCTCTCAACTGGTGGGCTTGGGGTTTTTTTTCCAGACATGCAACTGCCACGAGACAGCCAGTAAAATCCCTGCACTTTAAAATTTCTTACATCTCTCAACTTTGCCTGTGGCTGCTGCAGTGGTTTCAGTTACCTCGCTCCATAAAGGAGCTCACTGGATTGATTTTTACTCTCTTCAGTGGGAGCAACGCCTTGTGTTCCGTTCAACCTATTACATTATCTTTCCATTGTGGAATAATTGCAAGAAGGTAATAGTGATGCTGCCACCTAAGTACCTTCAAATGTATTTGTTCATACGTGCCAAGTGCCTTGCTAAATTATCCCCTTACATACATATGAGCAGCTTTCCTGGGTTTACAGGGAAAAAAAAAAAACCAAGGAACATCTATCTGTCATCCAAATCTTTTCCTGGAATTAGTTTTGCAATTTAAGGCTGACCACTTCAGACTGGCACTTAGAGAAAGTTGAAGCATCATCTTTTTAATTAAATTTGCTGTGGAAAAAAGAACAGCGATCTTACTGTGTCATTTTTTATATGCATGAGAATTTTATGGTTTTGTAGTGGGCTGAAGAGCTGGAAAAGCTAATGAATTATTACAAAGAACAGTATGAAGTCCTTCTTTCTTAAACTTTGACTTAAAGGACAGTTATCAGCCATAAACAGCTTTTGCAGCTGCTCACTGGGTTATGTGGAACTGGGATAGCTGGCATGAACAAATTCAATAAAGGGTGGAAAAGAAGAGGTTCATCTTTGGGAACTTTGGTAGAACTGTAGGAAAACATCCAACAAGAGGAAAAAACCTGCAATATCAACATGTAGGAGTGAAAGCAAACAGTAAATTATATATGATTTTACAGAAAAGCATAATAGCAAAGCCCTCAGAATTTAAGCCCCTGTTTGAAGGATCCCATCACTGAGGAAGGAACTAACAGAATTCTCTTCCACTTCTTTGGCATAACTACTCTGTGCATACTGCTTAACTAGGTCATGCCTGGGATATTTTTGGGAATCTTCCTGTTAGAAAATTACACTGAAGGGAATTTTAAAAAGAGCAATTAAAATAATTAAAGAGATGAAGGGATTGATTTATGAGACAAGATCAAAAGATCTGGAATATTAAAACATGTTTCACAAATGCTGTGGAGTTTGGATGACATCACATTGTTAAGATTAGCACAGACTATTTGGAAAGAGTTTATTCAATGTGAGATTACCTGTGTATTTTGAAACTAGTAGAAACTGCAAAAGTGGGGGGAAAAGGTTGAGGTGCCGGTGTTTGAAAAGCTTTGTGCTGAAAATGAAGGGCAGAGACCATACCCTCTACAAGTGGATTGGACAGGTTAGATAAAAGACACCAGCTGATGGGAACAATCTTGCACTGGCAAATAGTTGGGACAAAGGCCTTGCACAGTATGCAGTAACCTGCACTAGATGTGTGTTTTAGTCTGCATAATCTCTGTTCTTCATACAGGACCACAGCAGGCCGAAATATCAAGTGTTCCAAGTCTCAAGTTTTTCCAAGCAGAGTGAAATAGCATTTTTAACCACAGGTTCCCTGTTCATACTCTCTGACTACATCCACCTCTGTTCATTGTTCTGAAAATATTTCACTTACAACTGCCACAATCCCAAGTTCACCTCAGGAATGGAAGTCAAACCCAACTTCTTTTCATACACAGCTAAGAAATATCCTTTAGATTTTTTTTCCCTCATGTTTATAACCTGTTCAGAAATTCATTAACTTTGGGTCCTTCTAAGTCCAGCTTAGGGTTCACTCGGGTTGCTTAACAATAGCAGACTTTTTTTCCTGAATGGCTAAAAAGTTTTTAAAGCGATGACACATTTATTACAGGAGGTCACAAAGGTTGTGTTAGCCCTTGTTTAGGAACACTTGTATATCTCAGAGCTTTATCACTTGGGAATAATGTGGCCATCTCACTAATGCTAATTGAAGCCTTGAAATTAAACATATCTAAAATATACATACACATGAATTCTCTCTCCGTGCCTGGTTCTGTGTATTCAAAATATTGTTAAGTATCAATGCAATATAATTAAATAAGCAGAATACCATGTGCAAACATGCCACCCCATGCTGAAATGCCTGCTAGAAGACAGTACCAAAATGGGAAAAGCAGGGGCTGCAAACAGAAGAGGAGTAGAACTTGGTTCAAACCCCTGAAGTGCTTTCATCATCTTCACAGTTCCTGCATCTGGGTCAGTTTTGCCCTAGGAATTTTCTTTTTTTGAACACAGCTCTAGTCCTTAAGAATTTGTTTATCATTGGCAGAAGTCATGGTAAATTTTGAGGGGTAGGAGAGGGAAGATAATACTTCAATTTAGAAAAATATTCGTGGGGTGGGATAGGAAAGAGTCTTGTAAATTAATGGTTGTTCTAGAAATTATTTGAGATAAAAATGTGGCATCACAATTGTGACCAAACATGAAATTCACCACTTTGCAAAATGCATTATCTTACTGAATGAAAATCATGTTTTCTAGAGGCAAACAACTGTTTAATACAGCTAAGAAAAGCAGAACTGATTATTATAATGAATTTACTTCTTTAATTCTTATTTCTACTTTTGTGCCTGAGCATGTTAGTGTTTACTAAACAAATACAGTTTATCTGCCCTCTCTTGGATGCTTTCTATCTAATATGTAGGCTTGCTAGGGCATAGCTCTAGAAGCTTAAAAAAAAAAGATAGTAAACTATCCATTTCCAATTAAATTTAGGCAGTGTGGAGGCTACATCTTACTGGAAATGATGAGAAAAATCTCTAACTTTAAAAACAAGCATATTGAGTTCAACAGGAAACTTACTCAGGTATATTACAAGATGAATAAAGACTCTTTTTTTTTTTCCTTTTAATTCTGCAAAGAAAGACCCTGGAGAGGTAAATTATATCATAGGATGTAAGACTTCTCACAGAACAAGAGAACAATTTCAGGAAGTTAGCAAACTCAGATAAGAGTTAATTACTTAAATAAGTGCTACCATAAATTATAGCCACTATTATACTCCCTACTTTTTGAGAACCCTCTGCTGGATTTCAGCCAGAGTGCTGTGTGTGAACTCTTGGGATTTCCTTTGGTGCAAATAGACTCCAGTCTGTTTCCTTTGGGCAGAGGTTATTGACCATGGAGGTGAGACCTCAAGTCCAGCCATCCCAGGATCCTGGTCATCCTGCACATCTTCTTCAGGGACACCTTACTTGTGTTAAAACACTCACTAATCAGGTTACAGTCCTGACAGAACCTAACAAATTATTTTGATAACACTGAGAAGTAGCCACAGAAAACACTGACAGACCCTTCCTTACCTTTCCCTTCTCAGCCGCATCCATTAAGCTCAGCCCAGGTGATACCTCTAACCTGCACATAATGGTAGGTTTGGGGTTGGGGTTTTTTCATGATTGCCAAAATGCCAAAGACCAGACAGAGTTTCTTTCTGTGTTTCTCTTGACAGAGTTCCCCAGAATCCTAATGAGTCTTCCTTACCCCCAAACCAAATACAAGGAAAGGCTAGATGAACGCTGCTTTTCCATCCCAACCACAGTCTTGCCTGTGAACTCACCACATGATGCAGAAAATTTGATCAAACTTTCCTTTAACATCTGTGTCATCTCTCAGAACAATTATATTCTATAAGAAGTCCCTCTTGGTGTTTGAAAATAGCCTTTGAGGAACCTTTTCTGTAACTCCTATCAGATGATCTTCCCTATTTGCTGTTTGTCCCCAGTCATCATCTGATCCCATGGGCAGCCCATCAGGTGATTCCCAGTACCACATCAGATGATCATGATCTTGGATAGCAACCAAAGGACTTGCCTGGCCTGTCCACCTTCTACCAGGCCTGTCACATTGTCTGGATGCAGCTCCTCAGGCATCGATAGGCCTGTCAGTACTTGTCTTCTTTTGTGACCTAAGCTATAGAAGTTACGTCTGATGGCTCCACCAGCTTGTTAGAATACCTAAACCACTCCCAAGTGGTGACTTAGAGGGTACAGGATAGGACCTGTGGTTCACAATCAAAAAGAACATAACAGAAAAAATTGGATTTGGATGCCTCATTCCCTGCACACAAAGCAGAACAATGGCAAGCCCAGGTGAGGTCAGATAACCAATGCTGTGGGTGGCTGTGTGTGACATGACTGGGACTTAAGGATAGCCCTGGTTTCCACCAGCAATACAACAGAATCGTTTTTCTATTACATTAAGCTGGTTGTTTGCTTGGGTTTTTTTTTTTCCTCTTCTTTTCCTGTTTTGTTTATTCTTCATAATAATTTCTGTCACAAAACCAGTAATGCACAGGTTTCCTCAATCCCTTCAAGTTACAGCATCCTGTCTATTGATTATAATTTCCCATGGTATGCAGGTGACTTCAGGAAGAGGTGACCCCTAGAAATCAAAAAACACACTGAACAGGTAAATCCCCTCTTTTTCATCACAGCACTCTGTAGCCGTGGACACCATTCTCCCTTCTTTTGACCAACTTTAGCAGCCACAGTTGAAATAATGTAAATATTATAGCAAACCAAAAACAAATTAGAAAGAATTTCTTTTATATCTTGTAAAAGTCTTTAGATTAGGGAAAAAATATACATGGGGTGATAATTTGTAATCCCAGCCTCTGATAACATGAAGGAAATAATATTCTTTCTGATCAGAGTGTTTTTATGGAGGGAGGAAATCCCTGCACACAGAAGAACGGATGGCAAATTGATTAAAATTAGAGTAATGAATTCATCCAGACAGCATGGAGGCAATAAAACAGATGAGCAAAAGAGAGGCAGTTTAAAAAGAACACAATAGGAAAGATGTTTTACCTTAACTAGACATCAGTAATATGTACTTTATATGCATGTTTTACAATATTATTTCTCATAAAGTTGTTTCTTTTAGTTACCTTTTCCAATTCTCTTTTGAGTGATGATGCCTCAGCATGCACTCTGTGAGAAATGCTGGTAAATGATACTGTGAATTTTATTCTCATATCTGTATTATTAATTTGATTTAGGGTTTCTTACATGAAATTCTGTTGCCACTGAAGTCAAAGACAGACTTAATGCTACCTTCAAAGGAGTCAGAATGTCTGTATTTGTCTGGTGCACAGCAGACAAGGTTAGACCAATACTCTTTGTTACCTGGTCATTTGACTTTCCAGGCAGAATAGTATGTAAGAACATTCAAAATATAAAACCAAGGAGTGCAAGAAAAATGCTTAAATACATGCCAATAACTGATACTAGCTACAATTAAGTCATAAACTCAACTTGATCCTTCAGAACTCTATGAGGGATATTACTTTATTGATGAGTTCAGCTTTCTTATTATGAGATAAGGCATTACCATTATGCCTGTCATGACTGAACCTTTTGATTACAAGTGCAATATAAATTTCAGGTCAGAAAATGATCTCTTCTGCAAAGGGATTTCCAGATTAAAGGAAGGTGCCTGTGAAAACAGGCCAAGGTGCCAGTGCAGAACAGCTGTTGCACATCAGGCTCTCCTGTGTGCCCTGAGCATAAAGCTCATCTCCTCCAACTCAAATTTCAAATGCAGAAGCCTGTATTTGATCTGGTTGTCTTGGCTGCATTCAGAACCAGCAGAGAGCCAGTTTTAAGATGTAGTTCATCTCATCTGCAGTTTGAACCAGATCAGATAAAATGTGTTCTGCTTCTATCTGCTGCCTATGAACAGTTCAGGTGAATTCCACATTTGTGGAGTGCTTTGAACAGATTGAATTAATTTCCTTCTGTTCAGAGATACTCTCAACATGAAATAAGAATTGCCATGTGGGCATGAGAGCCATGATTCCTTTTTTTAAAGTTTTCTCCTTAGCAGAAACTTTTGCACAAACTTCCCCATTTTCTATTGTAAATAAGAAACAGCATGTGCTCAGGAAACAGAGATCAGTTTTCCAAGGGAAAAAACAGTACAGTAAGATAATACTGATCAACTCAGCTGGCCATGATCTCATTTTATTTGCAGTCACACCATCTTAGAGTTCATTAAATAACATCACAGAAAAAAAATTGAAAGGACTTCGTGAAAGTCTTCATGCTTTTTCACAGTCAGTTCCTCTAAGAAGTTGTCAGGAAACATCTAATTATAAATTTCTATGTTTTTTAAATGCAACACAAATCAAAATGTAGAGTCCAGAATATAATCCAAAGTGATAATGTAGTTCACTCACCTACGTACTTTCATAATTAGAGCTAAAATGGATAAACAAAATTTGAGATACAGACAAAAGTCTTGTACTTAATCCTCCAAAACCTATGTAAAAATACTGACCCTACTGACAAGGTAATACAATAATAATGTATTGCAGTCTGTTACTAAAACTTCACCAGAACACAATAAAGGAATAATTGGCAGTGATTACAGCAAAGTGCCTTTTGGAATTGACATAAACATTTTCAGCCTGAAACAGCCTGTTGTAAATATCAGAAAACTTATGTGTGCTTGCAACCCAGAAGTTTGTCAGATGAGATATACTGATTGCAGGGCTTAGTCCCCACTGGTACCAGCTCAGTCTTTACTAAAATGTCTCAGCTGATGATTTGAGAGAAATGAGAGCAGTAGGTTAGGAGTCAGGAGATCAGAGTTTTAATTCTTAAGTTGCTAATGATTATTCCACCCAAAAAGTGGTGGTGACAGGAGTTTCTTTCTCTTTTAGTTTGTGCAACCATGAGGACAAAAATTGTTTCAGCTGTGACATTTTAAAAAATACAAATTCAACAGGTAGCTCTAAATTCCTATTGTGATTAATGTATATGGTATTCTACACAAATTTTCCATAAAAGTTCTTTATTACTTGCATTATATTATTAGTTGCCTTATATTATCTCAGTGATTCCTTACACAGTCTTAAAATATTCTCCAGTTATTTAACAGGTTGGTTTCAGTTTCTTTTTTAGGTTTTCTTCTTTACGCTTTTAATTTAAACTGAAAGGACTTCTGGTGAACACAAAATGGCATTTAAAGATATTGTCAATGAGAGAGCAGTTGTTCAAAAGATAACATGTAGTTTGCTTAGAGGTTTTGGCTGCATCACTTATATAATAACTATTATTGCCAGCAATACAAACCTAGAATACAAGAAAATCAGAAAAGTAATCAGATAGGAATACTTACCATATGCAAAGTTCAAATATAGGTGTTTTTTTTTTTTCTTTCCAGCATCAGAATGCATCAGAATTCTGGAAGGTTTTCTTCAAAGAGGTGAGAGGTAAAAATCTTGAGAGGGAAGATTTTCAAAATTTAAGGGGATTTCCAATAGAACCTGCAGCTACTGGTAACACCTGAGGATAATTTTCAGAAGCAGAACTTTGAGTACTGTCTCTATTTTGACTTTTGGGCTGAAAATGGTGAAAGAAATGCAGACTTGGAAAAAGATATAGAGCAAAAGAATTTATTATACAGAATTCACATTGTTATTAATTTCCCCTGTCTGGACAAAACTGGAAGCAAGGAACTCTCCTGATGAGAGTTATGTCAAAGCATAGGCGAAGATGCCAGTTTCAATAGACAAAGATTGTTCAGCTACACAAAGGAAGGCTTCTCAGACTGGGTTTTGTAATCTAAGGGCTTCAAGTATCTTATGGAATAACATGAAATTTTCTTTATTTCAGAGTTTATTAGTTCAGATTCTTACTTTTGTGAATGCATGAATCCTCAAAAAAAAAAAAAAAAAGCAAGTAGCTATTTTGTTTCCAATCATTTCCCAATCCAAGTTTACCAGCATGCTATGCAAAACTAAAAATGTAAGTGAATAAGTAATGTCATTAGAATTTTTGGTGTGGAAACATTTTAATGTTTCAATTAAAACTTGACAGAAAAGTTGCTTTTATGACCTAAAGCAAATGGTGGGTAATTTAGTTTGGTCTGGCTCCTACACTTTTGGTGTTTTGGGATTGCTCCTATGCAGGGGTTAAGCAGTAAGAAGAAAAGAATGTATTGTTGTACCTGCAGGGTACCAGAAATCCTGGTTAGGTTTCTCTTCTGATCTAGGCAGTGATATGGTGGCCTTGTTTTTGTACTCTGATGAATTCAAGCTGCTGTGTTCTGAGCGCTCCCTACTTCCTGACCTTTTTTCCATTTTGCCCTGTTTTCAAAGGCTACATCTGTCATAATCAATGATACTGTGTTTCATTGTGCCAAAAGAGCTCAAGTTGGTGTCTTGCCAATGCCAAAAGACACTGACTCAAAAAGATATTTGAGAATGCTGAAATGAAACTCTTGGATTATATTATCTTCCCGATTCCTGTTTTAAATTGTGCACTATTGTATTTCTCTTCATCACATACCCAAACTGACAGAGCCCCATGTAACAATAAACAATACTGAACTGCCAGCCTTTAACTTTTAGTGTTTGCTTAGGAAGTGTGCAGGAACTAATGAGAAAGTATAAATCCATTTTTTGACCAACATATGCTGAATAACAGATTTTGCAATAAAAATGGCTCAGGAAAAGGCAAGATGCATTTTATGTGTGACAGCCACTTTTGGATATGACAAACAGAGCTGTAAAACTTAACCAATATGTCATGCAGACTTCTTGGCAAATTATGCAGTTGCCTGACTCCATTCTTTCAGAAAACTTTTCCACAGATTTTATTGCACTCTGACATGGTTTCACTGTGGCACTGAGAGCCACTGACACAAGGAGCCCAGGGCTCTCCTGGCTGATGGGACCTGTTATCCTTTGTGTTATGGACAGCTCAGTGCAGTCAGGCTTAGCGTGGAGCCTTTGCTGGCTGCAGCACTGCAGGAGTGTAGAAGCAGCACCCAGCTCTGCTTTCCCACACACTGTCCTGTGTTGAAACTAAGTAGTTGCATTAAAAGACTCAGCCCCAGGAGATAACAGCTTATCCTGTCCTAAACCTGGCTTGAGTGCTGATGTTGGGGTCCCTCTGACCCGCAGGCACAGCACTTGCTGAAGTGCTTCCCAGCAGTGTGGAAACAAGGCCCTTGGGATCCCATGGGAGGGGCTGCAACACACCTGCAGGAGGAAGCCAAGATGGTCAGAAGAAATACTGGTAAGCACCTTACTCTTTAAGTATTCTGCTTCCCTGGAAGTATTTTCCTGTCAGCATTTCTACTGCTGGATCCTTTCTAGTTATGAGACCACATGATTGTGGTTTTGCAGGGTAAACCCAAGGGACTGAAAACTTTCTTTGATTTCTGGACAAGATAGCAAGCCCATTATTACTGTGCACCTAGACTGTTTAAACTACTGACCATTTGACTACAAATTTGCTTTACTTTCAATTAAATTTATTTAAGGTGCTGGAGTGAGGTGCTAGAGAAAGGAAACAAAACTGGTGAAGGGTCTGGAGCACAAATGTTGAGCATTTGGGGGAGTTGGGGTTTTTGAGCCTGGAGAAAAAGAGTCTCTGGTGAGACCTCATTGCTCTCTTAAAATCCCTGAATGGAAGTTGTAGCCAGGTGGGGTTGGTCTCTTCTTCCAAGCAGCAAGTGGCAGGACAAGAGGAAATGGTTTTGAGTTGCACCACGGGTGGTTTAGATTGGATATTAGGAAAAAATTCTTCACTGAAAGCATTTTAAGGCATTAGAGCAAGCTAGTCAGGGAAGTGTTGGAATCACCATCCCTGGAAGTGTTCAAAAAACATGTGGGTAGGGCACTGCAGGGCATGGTTTAATGTTGAACATGGTGGTGGCACTGGGTTGATGGTTGGACTTGATGATCTCAAAGATCTTTTCCAGCCTTAACCATTCTGTGGTTTTCCTATTGTTTTTCTTTCTCATTCATGAATAATATCAAGATAAGAACACATTAATTTTCTTCCCCTATGTTTTTTCAAACTGGTACTTTTTGATGGGAAAGAGACCATAGGTGTCTGCTTGTAGGTAATATTTCAGGTCAAATTATATCTTGTGAGTAGCATTAGCGTTAGCTTATATCTGTTAGTAAGCCTCACTTCTACCTCTGTAATAATTCGTGGAGCTCAGCTTTAAGGGATAGAGCATGTGCTGTTGCCAGAGCAGTCCTATTCATATGCCATCCATCAGGCATGGCATATTCCATTGCCTGGATTATGTGCAGCCTGTCTGAACGGTTGCCTCCAGTACACATTTGCAGTATATCCTTCTGCTGAAAACAACACAGAGCTCTATTTATAAACTGTTCAGGAGTTAAATGTCTCATAAATGTTCCAGCCCTTAAAAGAAGCATTCCCACTTCCAATGAATTAGTGAAATGCACACATTTATTCACAAATCATTCTCTGGGCTGGTTTTATCAATTCTAAACCACAGCTGAATCGAAGACATTTTCTCCCTTCATCTGGCTTTCAGTCAAGCCCACAATCACTTTCCCTGTGTGCCTTGAATGTTTAATTGGTAAACACTGTAGGATAATATTTAACTACAAATAAAAATCTATCGTTACTGCCATGTCATAAACACATAGGGAAATTCCAGTTTAATTTTCTGAAATTGCTTGCTTGCAGCACTAAATATGTGGGATTAAACTGACTTTGAGAGAATGCTAACTGAGAAGCAATAAGATGCTTTTGGCCCAGTGTTGTTTCTGAAGGCTTTGCAAAGATGCTATCATGCAGCATTTCAGTCATGGCAGGAATGAACTGGAAATTTCCTGAGAAGAGGTGGTGTGTAGGTAAAAGGTTGCTATAAAACCTTAAACCTCCCCTAAGGTCATTTTGCAAGCTGCTTGAAATAACAAATCTTAAAAACATATAATGCAACTGTGGTGTAAATACAAAAAGTGCTGCATGCGTAAGTAGACAAGGAAATAAAAAACCCCCAAAATATGAGATACCTCTGAATGAAGGAGATTCAATTACTATCTATATGTCCTCTCTTTAATCCTTACATTCTTTCTGCAGTTTTAAGTCTCAGTCATCTCTCCATTCCCTCTTTCAACTTCCTGTCCCTCAGTTCCATTCTCTCTTTTTTTCTTTTCTGTGATCATCACTTAAAATCTTTGCTGACTGGAAGCCTTGTTCTTCAATACTCTCCCAACTGATGTTTCCCCTCCACTAACTCAGTTTTTCATTTGCTGCATTCTACCCCAGCCCTGCTTCTGTCTATAGCACTTTGATACTTGATTTACCTTATTTTTACCTTTCATTTATCTTAGCATCTATATCTGTTATTTAACAGCAGAGCTTTCTCCATGTTCCCATTCAAACTGCACTTTTGCCCAACCTGTTCTGAATGCAGCACTGTTTGTTCTCAGTGCTTCTTCCTTTCTTCTTCTTCTAAACCATACTTTATTCTGTTTGATACCATCATTTGCATTCCCTCCTGCTGAGTCCTTTGTAGGATGATCATTCCATCAGTTTCTGGTTTCTCTGCTGTTTACAACGGCCTTTTCTTGCTCTGCCTGCACTGTTGCTGACTTCTTGACTGAATTAATTTTCAAAATGCATGCTGCTGTTGGGGTTTGGGCTGTGTGACAGGGATCATATTTAAAACCTAGTGTCTCTTTTCTTAAAACCAGTTTTTCCAGTGCACACTACTTTCAAACCATCTTCATATCAGTACCTGGAGCCCATCTCTCAAAAGAAAATTATATCCTCACATCATTGCACTCAGAAAAGGGAGTTTCTACACAGAGAATTTATGAACCAAATACTGAAAATAAAAGGAATCAGCAAAACACCCAAACATTATTGCTCCTGTTTTACATGAGCTGAGCTAAAAGTTTAATTCAGATCATGTAAAACTTAGTCCAGTTTGTTAATGGTGGAAATAATCTGTTACTCAAACAATCATCTCCATGGTTCTCCAAGAGTAAAACCAAGCCTGGGCAGATGTGGAGATTTTCTCAGCACCTGCCATAGTTACTCAGTGTCACATTTAGGGTGCTGCTGATTTTGATGACAGATGTATTTTTTGCTTTGCTCTGAAGTGCAGTCACCCAGTAGAAACTGGTCCAAGGCACTAAACCAGGCTGCTATTATTTCAGCTGTCCAGGAAACTAATGTTATTGCATGTGATAATATGGTTAGTGTCCTTACTAGCACCTGTCTTCAGTTTTTCCAACCATTTTATTTTTTCCTTCAGTGGGAAGTAAATCAGAGTCACAGTACAAATATTAGTGTGTGGTAAGCAGTGGTTCTGGTGTGTAAGTCAGCTCTTTTTAAAATACTTCATTTTCTGTTCTCTTGCATTGGAAAAATAGATCCTTTAGACTGAGAATTCTAAAAACATACCCAGATTCAGTTGTCGCTTTCCAGAATCTTGGCTGCATCTTTACATGATGCATGTAATGCTTATTCACTGTAAAAACATCTTTCTTCCTAAAGCAAATCAGCCTTCCATGTGAATCCAGGTTTTTGCCTAATATCTCCAATGCCCTCAAGGGAGATAAAGCATTAAGCAATAGATTGTGTGAAAATATGTAACCTGGTATATATAAGCTAATAATCTCTGGCCAGAAGTGCAGCCTTTCAAATAGTTGCCACAGCTGGCAAACTGAACATAATTACACAGGGTACCATCATTCTCCAAGAAGTCCTTGTCAATCATATCATCACAGTCATTTCTTTTAAAGACATGTAAAAACCAGAAAGTCTGACAAATATATTTGATAATTAAGTCCCCAGCTAAATCAAGAGTAAAACCCAGATGCCATGCTCCTCCTTTGTTTCCTCCTGACTGCATAGGAATGGCTTGTTGAGAAATTATCACTTTTTAATTTCAAAATCATGTATTACTGGCAAAACAAAGGCAGGTAGACACTAATAACTCTGCAATGTGGTCCTGGATTTGTTAGTGAGAAGTCAAAGTGATGAGGTGGGAGAGGTGCTGGGAAAGGCAGGAAGTAGAAGAAATACAGGTTGTGAATTCAGTGTCTGAACTGGTAATTATTGAATCATAGAATGGTTTGGGTTGGAAGGGACCTGAAAGATCATCTCATTCCAACCACCCTGCCTTAGGCAGGACACCTCCCACTAGAGCAGGTTGCTCAAAGCCCCATCCAACCTGGCCTGGAACACTTCCAGAGACATCCCCAACCTGGACAACCTGTTCCAGTGCCTCACCACACTCACAGTTAAGAATTTCTTCCTAATACACAACCTAAATGTGCCCATTTGCAAATTGACTCCTTTTCCCCTTGTCCTGTCACTGTGCACCCTTGTGAAAAGTCTGTCTCCAGTGGCAGTCAGCTGTGACAGGGAAGTTGTATCTCTAATTGGTTTCCAGCCTTCTGGCTTGATCTTGGCAGAAAGACTGAGAAAAGGCTAGTGAATAATTCTGAAGTGATTCTTTACAACTACAGCAGAGATGTATGGAGTGGGAGGTGGACAGGGATGATGTGAGGCCACACATCAATTGAGAATGCCTGTTTTCAGGCATACATTTGGCTTATTTCTAAGCCTGTTCTATATAGATTTCTAAATCCCTATCTTCATCATTAGTACTTTTAAACATTACTGTCTATTTTTTAAACTCTTTTTATTGTAAATGTTACTTCAAAAATTAAGGACACCTAGCAATTACAAATCACCACCATCTTTCAGTGATCTTAAAAACACACACATATATATATAAGAAGAGATATTGTGTTATTAGACTAAAATATTTTGAAACTAGGAGTGATTAAAACCAATACTTACAATCTATAGAACATATTCTAAAACATTCTCTGAAGGAATGTGATGTGCATGAATAAAGACCTTTGGAGTACAGTAATCAGCCACAAACCAGTGTTTATTCACACAAAGCTTTTTATCCATAAATGTGCTGTGGACCAAAAAAAGAAAGAGGAAATAAGGCAGTGTAGAAACCAACACTCATTATTCTGTTCAACTCGATAGTGCCTGTGTAGGTGCTCTGAGCAATCCTATACATTAATGTAGTCCTTCTGCAGCATGGCTGTGGAGCAGGCAGTGCCCAGGCTGCTCACCCGGGCTGGGTCTATCACATGTTGGGTGAGAAGCAGCCCCAGAGCCTGGTGCTCCTCAGATGGCTTTTCTGTGGTGGTCTTTATTAGCTCCAGAGATAGCCTAGGGTGACTTGCCAAATGCCTAAAGCAAGTGACTCAAGCTAGGTGGGGTTCAGTCCCTGAATTCCTCTCCTCATAGCACCAGCCTGTTCAATCAACTGGCAGCCTTGAAAGCTTGTTACAGCCCAAAGCAAAAAAAAAAAACCTTCCAAATTCCATTTGATTGCTACATCCTTATGCTTCAATACAAAATAACTTTTACAAGATGTGCTTGAAGAATAGGGCTATGTCTTGCACTATAGAAGTAAAGAGCTTTGCAAAATGATTTAACTACAAGGAAATCCCTTGCTTCCTTCTGTCGGTTGAAGCCACTGTTTTCCTTTTTCAGTAGGTCCAGTTCTGACACTGTTCTTTAGGCTATGCCACCTTATTCTGCTATCACTTTAACACTTGACATCCCCTCCATATAGGGCCAGGATGTTTCCCACTAAAGTCAGTGTAGCCAGACTATGTCTGTGGTGAACGAGCATGGAAGAAAGGACTCCTTTTCATTTTCACACTGATAACAGTCTTATTGCTCATGAACAATTTAGCTCTGTTTTCGCATGCATATCATATTCAGGGACTCTATCTAATTTGAACTTACAATTTCCTGGTATCAGGTCTAATTGTCTGCCTGCAGTGTTAGATTTCATAGGACAGCATTCCAAAGCCTGGGATGCACAAGCAAAAATTTCTAGTTTCAGATGCCTGGCTGTCTAATAATTTAAGCTGTTCTTATGACAGCTGACTTTCCTTACAGCTGCACAACAGCAAGCTTTTATCAGCACCAAACTGGTGCTGATACAGCAAGGTCAAACATTTGGAGCAGTTGAAGAGGAGACAGCCCATTTCAAAGCTTCTTTGTTCATAAGCTTTCATGGCCCAAGCTGCACACTTCCTAGACTTGGAAGAAAGTTAAAATGTTTTTTAAAACACTGAAAAGGTATTTCAGCAAATTCTGTAGAAAAGCAGAGCAGCTTTTAAAATAATAAAGCAATTTTATTCTTTAAAATAAAAATATTTTCCTCCAAAGTTTAAAATTGACAGCATCTCTTTAACATTCCTCTCCAGGAAGAAAACACTTTATTCTTATATGGTTTGTATGCATCTGCAGATATAGCAAAGATAGCAAAGATTAAACCCCTCCCTGCCAACAACCAAGACACAATTTATAACATTCCTGGAAACTTCGTGGCTCTGTCCTGGAGATTTTAAGTAGGTCCTGAAGGACCTGGAAGTCGCCTATGGTATTACATAAACTGTTCAGTGGTTCACTAAACAGACACGGGATTGTGCCCAGTCTGTTCCCCATCTGCTGTATCCTGCTCCCACCCCTGCACACAGCATTTTCAAAGACAGAACTAACCCCTGCTGCATTTTGTGGGATGCTGGATTAAAAAATTCCACATTGGGACCAAGTGTTACACTGAGCCTCTCAGGGAAGAGGAGCAGCAAATGTCATTGCCAGACCCCAGCCTGGACGTTGCACCTGAGCTCTTCGGCTGCCAGGGCTCGGGGCTATTTTGGGTAAAATCTGAGCTACTTCTGGAGGGCCACTGACCTCAGAAAGGTCTCAATGGTAGAGCTTAGTGAGCCCTACTGGCCCAAGCCCCTGCCAAGGACTGCAGGTGCCTCTCTGGGGCTGGCTCTGGCAGGTGCTGCGGGTCACACAGGGAAGCACAGTGGGAAGGATTCCTGTCCCTCACGTGCCAGGCCCAGGCGGAGCTGCTCAAGCACTGCAAGTTGTGTTTGATGGATCTGACAGTGCCACTTCACTGCAACTACAGCCTGTATGGTTCACAGCCTTCTAAGGCCACTGACAATCACTACTTTTATCTAAACTGATGCTAGTTCAGGCCAGCAGAAGTTAACCGAGTGCTTATCAAATTCATATCTCTGTGTATACACAAACCCATGGCAGAAGACAAGAGGTTTATTTTGCCTTTTAACTCCTTTTTGATCTAAAACAGTGCCTTCATTTAAGGGGCTTTCCCTTCCAGTTTATTTACTTACTTGTAATTAATAATAAAAATTATTTTTTAAACTCACATGATCATTGATTTTCTGAATTATTTTTGCTATTTTACATCAGAACATGACAGGTTTGGTTTCATGACCACACATATGAGAACGGAGTGTTTTATACATTTAGTGTCACATTTAGTATCACTTTGTTAAATGATGCCGTTTTATTTTTACACCATCATTTGCACATGCTAAAAGAGAACCTCTCTAAGTAACCCTCAAAGTGAAAGCTAAAATATTCTCTTCAGAATGGCTTTTGGTATTTTCAATTGAAATGAAAAAAAAAAAAAAAAGAAGACGTTGTTAAAAAATTGTGCAGTTCCAGTTAGTTAAAATCTCAACTGAAAAATAGGTTTCTGCATTTTTATGAAAAATTACCATTTGATAATATGCTGAAGTATTCACAACAATGACAGTAATATTTTAACTTCTGGTCTAACTTCTGGTTCAGCTACATTTAATTGCAAAGGTCAGTGGTACACAGAGGCCAGTTAGGTTAACTACTGAAGTGCTCTCCTTAGGAGTACCTTTGAATATAAATGCTGGAAAAATAGCCAGAGCCTTCATTTATGACAAAATAATCTTACCTCTGTTGGTTCACTAAATGAAACATTGAATTTTGTTGTAAAAAGCACACTCTGCAAGTTTTGGGTTGCCCATTTTTTCCTCCCTTCAGCACTGTAGCACACTGAGCATGGCAAGCACCAGAACATTCCCAGGGAATAAATTCAAGCATCTAAGTAAAGAGCAGTAAACAGTCAAAGTGAAGAAAAAAAATTAAATTTGTTGGTATAACCAGTGGCAACTACCCAGGAATTTGTGGTTTATAATGCACATTCATAATCTTTGTTGATTTTGCAGCAATGATAGAGACACAGGTGGTTTGGCCAAGTTTCTGCTAGTTATTCAAATAGCTGCAGGAATGAAAACAAAGCCAAGGGGCAAAACATTAAAAGAACTGATTTTCTTAATAATTGCATCTGTAAGTTTAACTCATGCTGAAGGGGGAATGTGGAAACAGGAGGAGAAAAGTTCTGACTTTGCATCCAGACTTACTGAAAGTCAGATTGGTCCTGATCCTCAGTCAGGGAGAAGGACACAGCTGTGGACTCTGACCACCCTGAACTGCTGTCCAGGACAGGCTTTTATTGCCCCTCTGATCTTACTACCAGTGTGTTTCTACCACTGATGGAAGTGTGTTAGTTCTAGTCGCAAGTCACTCTATAAATGCTTCAAAGGAAAAAAAAAAAAAAAAAAAGAATAGTAGAAATGCTTTCTGTGGAGTTATTAATGATTCTATGAATGAACAAACCACCTCTTTTTCACTCCCTTCCCTGATATTATCCCATTCTTAACTCCAAGTCTCATTTCTTTTCTCCTGAAAGTTAAAAACCAGTGAAATGCACAATCGTGGCACTTGGCAGGGATGATCACAGTTCCCTCACACAGCCTTGTCTCTACCTGCTGCCTCCACAGCTTGAGACTGATGGGATTTTCCTTATAAGATCAGCCTTCCTTTTTCTCGCTGTAGGTAAGGCAGCAACACCAATTTCTGCTGCTTCCAGGCCTAAGATCAGTGCAGAAGAATGCATGTATTCAGCTAGCCTGACTTTTATACAACAGTCTGGATCACACTAGTCTGCATAAACAGAAAAGCTTAGACGAATTTTATGTCACTCAAAAAGCCTCATAGTCTACTGTAATTCATGAGCCAAAATGAAAAATCTGCAAGGAAGAAAAGGAATCTGTTTGGCTTGATTTGTTGCCCACGTGTAAGCATCTGGTGTGATACAAAATGCCCTCAGGTACCTTTCCAAGTATCCAGCAGCTGGTCCTGAATGTCTTTGATCTCCAATAGGGCCTCACCCACATCTGGCAGCCCCATGTGTAGGTCTTAGGAACCCTGAGACTCAACCACCAGGAGACAAAAGGAGACAAGTGGGGGATGAGTTTCAAAACGTTCTTTCAAGTCAGATTTTTAACCTAAGAACCCTTTATGATATCTCAGACCACACCAGATGCCTGCGTGGGCAACGGAATCAAATTCAGTTGGTTTGGGGAATTTAAAAAAAAAAATCTGATAATACTTTAATAGATGTCCTCAAAGAGCCATGAAAGGTAAAAGAACAGGAACTTCTGTAATGCAATAGCAAATAAAAAGGATGACATTAAAAATAAAAGAAAAAGTATTTCTTCTCAGTTTGAAAGATTCCTTTGAGGGGCAAATATAAAAGGATGTAAGACCATGTGTTTTCAAGACAGTCAGAAGTGGCAGTGACATCATATTCAGCCATTAATTTGCTTGCAAAGAACTAAAAAGAGGAAGAACTAATCATAAATGTAGAGAATATAATATGTAATTGGTAAGAATATCCAATTCTATTTCAACACCACCAGAGCCTTAAAAGTATGAAAGCAAACACCAGACTCACACCTCTCTGAGGTAAAAAAGGGGAAAATTTTAGCCTACCTGCACTAGTCTGTGTGCTTAATCCTCATAAATGTTGTGAATTCCCTCAGTTTACCACCATAAGATTAGAATCAAACCTTAAATTGTATTTTGTTGTGTAGGTCACATCAAAATAGCATAAAAATACTTAAAAAAATATTTAAGAGAGTTCTGTGCATACACATCTACTGCAGATGTTTAGGAATGCTTCTTGGTTGTTCAAACTGGTATTATCAGAGGAAGAACTATATTTACCTTTCTTTATAAAGGTAGCAGAAATAAGACTAGAGAAAAGGATTTCTTTTGAAATCTACCCCTGAAATTACATTAGTGAGTAAGGCAACATTTCTCAGGATGATATTAGGATATAATCAATTATCTATTCAGACTACAAGAGGAACATTCCTAACCACAGTAAAGGATAACATTTTCAAAACTAACTGAAAAATTAAAGAACTCCCCTAAAAGCTTACGTACTTCAGGAAAAGAAAGATGCTATTGTATCTACTTTAAACATGGGTAAGAGGAAAAAAAAAAGGCATCTCCTCACACCAGAAAAATGCAATTCAGAAAATTGTAAAAACTGCATAACATCTGGGAAATCCTACCAATGTGTCCAATCTGTGCTTTGTGTCCATTTCTCATGGTAATCTTTTATCTGGGAACAAAGCCACGATTGCTGAAACAGCTCTGCTTGTATAAAGTAACAGCGTGTCCAATAAGCAACAAAGGACAATTTAGTTCTCAGAACAAATAACCTGGCTGGCTGCACAGCTTGCTGAAGACAGAGCAGCAGCACTTCCCGCTCACACAGAGCTGAGGTACCCAGTTGTGCTGTGCCAGCACAGCCCAGACCCCACCTGGGTACACAGGGAAACCTGTCCAGACCCAGCCTGGGGTGTGCCCAGCTCGGGGCTGGCCTGGACAAACAAATCAAAGCTTGTCATACATAAGTTCACCTTTGAAGATCTGACATTTTAAGTTCTTCACATAGGACTGGCCAGAGCAGTGGTTTTGCTTACCTTGATGATGACATCATATGCCAAATGTTTCAACTATTACTGTGATAAGCTGATAAATAAGGGAAAGTAAAGTGATAGTTATTATTTTTTAGGAGGTGGTAAGATACCAAAAAGGATGGAGTATGTTTTTGGTACCCAGAGAGAGAATATGATCCACATACAAAGAGAACGAGAATACATGAGAGAAATTACAATTGCCACTAATAAGGAATTATGTCACTCTACCTTATTTTTAAAAACAGACTTAAGCACATCAACAATCAGACAATGAATTTATTTGCAGGATACATTTATCATACATAGAAAACAATACTTATTGTTTGGTTAATTAAATAGAGAAAAAAAAAGCAAAACAAAACCACAATACATTATTCAGTGTTCCATATATTTGTTAGTTGACATTTCCAAAATGAAGCTTTCTTTTTTTTTTCCTTTTTTTAAAAAACCCATGATCATGAACAATGCATAGTGGGAACAAAGGGTCTAGAAATCTAACATTCCACAGCTGTGAGTCAGTGTGAAAAATAAGGCCATGTAGAGGAAAAAAAAACCCACAGTGAATTTCTAAACAATACATATTCCATTGACAGGCTTCTGATAAGATCAACGGAGTATATGAAATCTAAAAACAATGTCATGTAAGGAAAAGATGAATTTAAAATATTAACAAACAGCTTGGAAATAGATTTTCCTAGTGATGCCTTGGAAATAGCCTCCAAACTTTCAAGCTAATATCAATGAAGATCAATCATATTATGATGCTGTAAAAACCATCCCAGGATGAACATCTAGAGGTGAGAAATATCCAAGCCCATTTTACAAAATAAGCTACAACCACCTATGCTACTTATTCAGTACATATTTATCAAAGGAATGATGAAGTGTTAAGAAAAAAGTTTGACCACCAGTCACTGAATGATTCAGTGAAGGGCTGGAAAACATATCTTCCTGCTCTGAAATGTTAATTACAAGTTCTTTTCAGGATTCATGACAATGTAAACAGAATGAATGGAATTGCAGTGTCATATCCTGCTCTTTGTTCCTGTCCTTTCACACTGGGTCAGCAGTGTGACAGTTTCATAAAGCTGCCATAAACTGAAGTTCTCCACAGCCCTTAAACGCTGCTGTCTGCCCTTCACATGATGGAGTGGATGAGCCCTAGGACCAGGAGCTGCCATTTTCTGGCAGTCCCCGTGCAAAATTCCCAAATGCTGCATTGATGCAGGGTGTGCAGCCCAGGTAACTCAGCCACATTAAATAACTAATCCATAGAAAGTGTTATGTGAAATTCAAGATAAAGAAGGTATAACATATATGCTAATATTGGATCTTACCTCTATTAAGGTTCAAGACTTCTTACTCACAAGATCACAAGAACAAGGCTGAGGCAAGACTGGTTGTGGAAATTGGTCTGAATGCAGGTGTACGGAATGCATATTTTACAAAAAAACTACTTACATCTAGAGTTTAACTCACATTTTTAAAAACAATTAAATACAGACTAGGCTATAAAAACCTTTATAAACCTTCTTCATCTGTCATTAATGATATCCAGATCTGTCTGAATTTGTAAGACGTATATAATTTATTTTTTAAATATTCCTTATGTCACCCTTTGACATCATGTAAAATGTATGGGAAGCTATGGGAATGCTGGGATTGCTGATGTGCTAAACTGAACACAACATATCCTTATGAAAAGAAAACTGAAACATCCTGACTGCCATGGACAGTTCTATCCTGAAAACTATTTCTTCAGAATGCTCTACACAGTTATTCAGAACAGCACAAACAGCAGCAGTAAGAGAGTGATGGATTCCAAGGCTGACCTTTTTTAGTTGCCCTGAAAAAACTGTGTTTACCATGCTTGTAGCTGAGGCTTCACAGAAAGTACGAAATATACTTTATACATCATCTGACCAAAACTCATGCAGCTGTGGTTACATCATGTTCCCATCACTTGTCTTCTGTTAATAAAGAAGTTAAGAATTGCTCATGGGAGAAAAACATAAGTTTCTATTTTCAAATCCAGAGAAAACCATAGAGAGAATTCACAGAGAGAAGGAAAAACAAAAGCCTGCATTGCAGAATATGCAGGACTGCTGTAAGTTATCCCTAAGAGAGCAGTAATACATCCTATGGCTATGTATGTATGTATCTGTTATACAAATATATGTATACACACATATCCACAAGTGCAGAACTACCTTTGAAAGAAACTATCAACATAGGTGGTTGTTTCATTCTAAATAAAGAGGATGAGTTAACAAATTTTCCACTGTGGCTCATAATTTGGTATGACTAATTGCATTTAACTTATACAGAAGCAAGCTGGTTTCAATTTCCTAAATTAGCAAAGAGCATGTAACATCCCTCATGCTAAGGAGTTTGCCATTTTCATGTCATATCATGCATTATCAGAACATACTATGTAAATACTTGCTGATATAAAAAACAATTTCATAAAAAACAAAGTAGAACAATGATTATAATTATGGAATTCTTCTGGAAAATTTCAAACAAAAGCTAAGTATAACATTTCTGAATATTAGACATTACTTTTTCCATCTGATACAGATTTAAAATGTATAGTATATACATAAATAGTAGCAGCCATCCAATCTTTAAGAGTGCTGTGTTTTATAGTCAATATGTACTATAATTATATTGATGGATTGTGTATTAAAGATTCTGAGGGGCTAATTAGAATATGATGTAGAAGAATTTAATTTTAAGGAAAGACTTCCTTTCTATTTTTACAAAAACAGTATAAATACTCCAGTAAAAATCCAACTCAGAAAATTCACTCTGTATTTTTGTGTTTTCTCTTGCTTAATAAATGAACAAAACACCAGGAAAAATCCTCCCAGTAAGTGTATGTATGACACATGCTTATCAGAACATAATCCATGTTAGGATTATAGAGAATGAAATGGATCCACTGAATAACTTCTTCTTCAGAGAGTGGTCCAACCCATTACTTTTGTCCACACTAATCTAAGATGTGCTGGGTCACTATTCATACTCAGTTTGCTTAAAGTCTTGATTCAAAGAACCTTTACATACCTAAATCAACCCTTATTCAGGAGAATTTTAGCACGTGGAGAAATGGACTCAGGAATTATTTTTAAGCACTCCTAGTACTCTCTGTTCCATACAAGATGTCTAGGGTATTTACAGTGCACTAGTGTGTCTGTTTTGCCAAAGCCATGACCAGTGTCTTCTCCACCCTCATCTTGCTTATGAGGTCAGACACAGACTGAAGTTCTACTTAGTAAAACTGTGGCTTTCAGTGACCATGTAAAGTAAACTGGCCTTAGCTTAGTTTGATAAAACCTCACATTTTGGTATCACACTAAATAACCAGGAACAGCCTACCAGCCTCATTATAGCTGATGAAATTTGTAGATGTCAATTCAGAAGCTTTGGGTTTTTCTAAATCTGTTGCCTGCATCTCCATGAGAGACACTGTGCTAAAGGATTGTTCCAAGCCATTGTAGTCAACACGAATAAATAAATAAATAAATCTCAAACTTGTCATGTTTTGAAAGTAAATATCCTGTCTTACTAAACTACATTAAAACTTCCAAGTGCAAATCAATTTTTTGCACTGTAGATTGGATGAGACAGAGAAAAGTATCACTGAGCCACTGAAAAGAAGAGCTCAGGTCAGTAAACAGCCACTGAGGTGAGAGAGCAGTCTAGAACACAGCCTCAGGGCCAGGCCTTGTGCAGGGACCAGGCTGCTGTCCTTCTGTCCACAGAGGGATGGCAGAGGGGCCTATCAGAACTGCTACTCTGAAACCTCTGTATGTTTCCAGGAGTGATGACAAGTAAGACTTACAGGGTGTAGTTGTTTTTTCTTTCTTGCACTTTGTGTTACTTTTAACGGTCCCCAAAGGGACCAGCTCACACTGGATTTGAGGATTTGCTCTCTCCTACCAGGACCTGTCCCGGTTTGCCTGAGTTGAAATGATTGAACAGGAGAGGCATGGGCCAGCCACCCCACAGAGGTGAACTTCAAGGACCCAGCCTGTGGCAGCACTGGAAAGGGAAGTAAACTAGCCAGCAACAAATAAATAAACATGGTCTCTCATTACTGCTTGTATCATCATAAGATAGAAGTGCATTTTAAGTGTGAAAGCTACTGTGCAAAAGTACACATCAGTGGGAAAATGCAAACATCACGGAGTTATGAATCTATGCAGCAGCACCAAGGATTGGGCTCAGCCACACTTTGAAATTACCCACGCTTTCTCCTTAAGGGCCAAAAGAATTTATTGTACCTGTTCATGGATGTTTCAGTACTCCCTGCAGGCCAGGATCTGTGAGCTTAGGTTCCACTCCAGTTCCTGATGGAAAGGCCAGTTCTGTAAAGGAGCTCTGAGCTGCAGCAGCTCCTATGGGGAGCACTGTATGAGGCAGAGTTGCAGGCTATTTTTCGAAAATTTCCTATTTCAAATATTTAGGCTCCCAAACCAGAGAATTTTAGTTTAAATATCAGTCTATACTGAGGCAAGGCTCTGATTGAACCTGATTTCCATAAACTAGGCAATATATCACAGGAGGACAACACATTCAATATATAATCCTATTGGGTACAAAATATTACAGATCTAAAAAAACTTCTAAGCATGTCAGACATACTGCAGTCAGTAAAACACTGACTGTTCTTCTACTGTTCATTTAAGAACAAGGACATGGTCTGTATTCATCTCAGAAAGCAAAGTAAAATGTTTAAATAGTTCAGTCACGATCATATTCTTCCTCTAAATAAATCATATCTAAGACCAGCTTCAGCTAAATATCTTTGTTAGCTATCTTTGAACAGAATGAATCCTAGCAAAGGAAAATTACCCTTTGAAATACAGAAAACCATCAGTGAGTTACTGTACATATTACATGCATAGCATCAGAAGATAGACACCATAAAAACAGTAGGTTTCATTTTCAACTGTGAACAGGTAAAATACAGTATTATTTTCTGAGTAAAACACCACAAACATTACATATCACTTAGGAAAACTGTGCACAGCATATTTCAGCACTCAGAAACGAAATTTCAGTTCTCTTGTAGCTATTGCTGACAAATATTGCCTTAAAAAAACTTCAGCTGCGTATGATAATATACAACTGAAAGTGTAAGCAACACAAACATGTGGCCTTTGTTATCCTCCCACATGCTTCATTTTTAGCAGACATTGGCACTTCTCATCTGCATCCTGAGGACAACACTCCTTCAGTGATTTTGGCCAGGTGAAAAGGAAAGCCACTAACCCATATGGCTGCTCTCTCCCCATTAACACACGGTAAGCATTTACCCAACTTTTCCCCAGTTTGAGACCAAACTTTAGGGCTTCTTAGAATCCCGTTTGGAAGAATACCAGACTAAAAAAAACCAAAGCAAGTCACTGAAGACTATCCTGATTAAAAAATTACCAGAACCCACACAGATCTTCTGATAATTATTTAAATTATAACATAAAACAGTTTTTTTCTCCCACTTTAAAATGTTTGAGACAAAATAATTCCCTTATTTTGAGATCTGAATTAATGAAGTCTGATTTTTTCCTATGAAATCTTAAAATGCAATTTCTCCAAAATTAATACAGTGCTTAAAGAGTAAATAAAAAGGCTCCTACTTTTTCCTATTAGATTTCCCATGACCACAGGCACGGTGTTGTAAAGTTTTAAATTAAAACAGCAACCACCAGTTGATTGTTCTTTCAGTGTCATTTTAAGGGAATTATTTCAATCTCAGTACTGGACAAATTTTAAAATGCAATGGATTCATTATTTCTGTGTACTTTGACAACTGATGGAAGAATATCCAATGTTCTATCGCGCTGTAACCATCCAAAGTCCCAGTGCAACATTGGCAGCCAAAAGTGCACTACCAGCAAGCAAAATTAAAAAGCCAAGAAACTCTCTGTTTTGTTTTTCTACAATTAGAGAGCTCAGTGTGGCTTCCAGGAAGGAATTTAATATCCACTGACCATCCAAAGCAAAGCAGGGTACAGCATTGATAACTGCCAGTGCTCCTGAGAGTGAGATGAGGTACCTGGTTGAATTTAGTTAAGGGTCATTAAGAGTACCCAAGAAAACGTAAAAAGAAAAAAAAAAATGCAAAGAGAGACATATGAAGTTTATTTTCTAGCTGCCATTCTGTTTCACAGAAATTACATGAGTAAAATTAGTTTTACACCTTAACATAACCTTTCAGAGAATCGCCTTTATAGATTTTTATTTGTTAAGGGCTATTTCTTAACCCTGCACTCTTCACAACTTGAGTGAAAGCAGAAGAGAACAAAACCACCATCTTTGCTTGCTTTTTGTGGTTTTGGAGGCAGGTTATAGCTCTGACACCATGCCTGAACTAAGAAGGTATTCTAGACCCAAGTATGAAATCATGATTAGGAATATTTTCCAAAACACTCCCTAGTAAATGACTAGAATATAATCAGAGATCTGACCTATCTCTCCTTACTGTTAGCCAGAAAAGCTGAGTGGATTTCTGTACATGTGTGTGCACGTGAGAATGAGGCAGGGCAGGTAATTTTTACTGGTGGTAAAGCCTTGCTAACTGCAGTTCCTACCTCATCCTAAATGGCCAGGCAAGAAGACACGAGTCAGAAAGCAGCTGGGGCAGTGTGAACCTTGGAGTGTTCCCAGAAAATGAGACCTTATGTGGTACCTTTAGTTCTATGGACTAGTTACCAAACTGAACTACACAGTCTAATTTTTCTATAGTCACGCCTAAGCATTTCAGTTTCTAAGGCTAAGGTTCCTAGATTAGCCACATTCAAGTCTACTAATATGTATTGTTCATTAATAAGCAGGTGTTAACCGAATTATCCTGTTTTCTGAATAGCTATTTTCTTTTCTTTTCAAATCATATCCTTTTACTTAGTTCAGTATAATGACACAAAAATAATAAAACACTAACATTGCAAAGCTATCTCATTTTTCCTGACTTAAATTCAAGCTCACTTTGACTTTCTTGTCACATCTGTTAAGGCTCACCCCCAAGAGTTAAAAAAGCAGTGATCAAAAACTTGCTCTTAAGCACAAGAAAGTGAGAAATTTCATTTTTAGCTTGGCACATGGACAATAATCAATGCAGAGATGGGATAAAGATGTCAACTCTCTAGAGAAATATTTTAGGGCATCCTGTCTAAAATGATATCCAACTGAAATTTTGCTAGGTCATTAAATTCAGAACAGTTCCCTTCTTACCTTAAAAGAACAAACATACTTCAAAGGATACTTGCAAAATGTCTCTATCACCACAGGCAGATCGATACTTAGAAAGTTTTGTCGTGGTACAAAACTGCTGAGACTTACTGAAATGAAAATATAAAGATACACGAAGCATGACAAGTTATTCCAGAGTTATGAATTTTAGATTATAATTTGCAGAAAAATTACATGTGAAGTGACCTTCTCAAGGACAAATAATCAATCTAAATAAGAGTTTGCTTGGTTTTTTGTTTTTACAAGAGTACAGCTGTTATACTTTTCTTAAACATGGCCATTATCACAGTAAAGTCACTACACAAAGTACAATAAGCATTTCAGTAAAACTAGATCTAAAATACATATTTTCAGAGACATCTTTAGTCATAAAGATCCCACTGTGTATTTCCAGTACTTTTCAAAGAGATTGCGGTTACCAGACTTTTTCAACGTATACAGTCCACATATACACTTCAAGGCAAGTGCAATAGTATGAGACCTGCCAGGAGGCACTCGGTTAGTACAGGGATGTTCCATCCAGGTAGCAGTCTGGGTCTGCCAGCACCAGGCAAGAAAGATGCCTTTCCTACTAAAAGGAGGGCACAGCAGGGTTTTATCCCCAGAAGGAAGAGGTTAGAGTAAATTAATGCAGAAATAGAAAACCTTGAGGATAAACTTGCAGAGTACCACCCATATTATCTGTCTTTAAAGAACAATTTTAGATGTGAGTTGCCAGCCACAATGGCCTGAATTTTCCCTACTGATGTGGAGAAAAGTTATAGCCATGAGAAATACATACCTCCACAGAGATATCTGAAGGCAAGAATTCAAATCCCACTCAATAAAAACATCCTTTGGGAAAGGAACAGTTTAACCCACCCTTGGAGAAATTTTAACTATCGGCTACAAGAACACTGGGAACATAACATACCAAAAGTGCTGCTAAGTACATCTTACTTAAGAGTGAGATCAGATTTCTTAAGGTTCAATACAGAATTCAAGGACACAGCAGCAAAGGTGAGGGAAAGTAGCTCTAAAGACACATAGGGCAGAGAACTGGTCACTTCAGTCACATAAAGGTATTTTCTTCTGTTAATAGATGCCCTTCAGGTAAGTCCAGCCAGCAAACACACCATGGGTTGGAAAGATATGGATAGCAAGGAGAACCAAAAAAAGAACAGGTTTGGTGTGGCAATAAGCAAAGAACTTTTCAGTATCTAAACTGCTGGTGTGCTTGAAAGTCATGTTTTTTCTTAAAGCTTAAGACAGACCTTTGATTTAGGGGAACTGAGAGAAAATAAATCTGTTGGACAACTGAGTGAAGAACACAACAAACAGAAATCCTGGACACCACCCAGCTCAGAAGTCAGAGGTATCCAAGACCATTACAGAATCGTAGAATGACTTGGGTAAGAAGGGACCTTAAACATCATCTTGTTCCAACCTTCCTGGCACAGGCAGGAATATTTTTTCCTAGACCAGGTTGCTCAAAGACCCATCAAGCCTTGCCTTGAACACTACCAGGGACAGGGCATCCACTATTTCTATGGGCAATGTGTTTCAGTGCATCACCATGTTTACTGAAGAATTTTCTCACTGTATCTAATCTCTTTCTAGAAGAAAGCCTGCAGGATAAGCCACTGATTATCAGAGATACTACTGGGAAGTTTTCTGAAACATTCTCTATGTTTGTCCAGCAGCTTTTAGTATCAAGCCATTATGGTAAAAAATAGTTGAACCTCAAAAAAGCCCCAAAGATACAATATTTTTCCTCTTAAACCTTGTCTACACACAAAATTGCTCAACTAAATGTAATATTTTATTAAAATACTCTTTTAGCCTTATTTAAAAAACTTCATTGGTTAACCAAGCAGACACCACAGTGTTCTGCAGCTTGATACAGGGGCTTGCCCCAGTACAGATGCAGGACCTTGTACTTGGTCTTATTGAACCTCATGAGGGTTCTTTTCAAGCTTGTTCAGGTCCCTCTGCTTCCCATCCTTCAAGTCTGCCAACTGCACCACTCAGCTTGGCATTGTCTGCAAACTTGTAGAAGGTATACTTGATCCTGCAGTGGGGAGGCCATGTCCCAGCCCTTGGGTGGAGCTGCTCCAATGGGATGTACTCCCCTGCCTGGGAGGGCAGATTCCCAGGAGCACCCTGAGTTCCATCCCCTCACAGCCCCACCCTGGCCGCCCTCTCATTCCAGGGCCATGAGGTCACACAGCCCCATGGTGCTCCAGCAGCTCTTCATGAGCATCCTGAGTGCCATCCCCACACAGCCCTGCCCTGACTGCATGGGGCCATGAGGTCACAGAGCCCCATGGCACTACACTGACCATAAGAACCAACTGCTCAGCCCCAATCCCTGACTGCAGCAGCAGCAGTGTGAAAGGGAGACCATGGCCCTTGCTCACTGTCTCTTTCTCTCCCTCCTCATCCTCCTGGTGGTCCTGCATCCTGCGGCTGCCAACTATGTTCCACAGAAATCACATGAAGCAGGTAAGCTGACAGCACAGGTCCAGCCTTTCTTGGGCTAGTGGGGATGTTTTTTCCTCCAGTGCTTTAGTGAGGGTTTCCTCTGTGTGAGTGCTCTCCTGTTGAGAGTCTCAAGGGTCCATCTCTCCTCACGGGGGTTGCACATTGTGTTTGAAGAGTGTTGAGCTGCCGGCTCAGAGGTTCCCAGGTCCTCCTCTGCAGCTCTGGCGATCCTCTGACATCTTGCTTCCACATTGTTACCTCACCCCTATCCAGTGCTTCTGTACACAAAAGCAGAAGATCCCATCACACAATGAAGACATTTCTCTGTGCTTGTTTCTAGCTGAGTCTTTAGCAGATTCTCTGGCAGCTTGGCGGAAAGATGGTTTGGAGCCCCTGGGCAATCCTGGAGCATGTAAGTTCTCAATGTCCCTTCCTTTGAAAGAATAATTATCACCAATGTGAGAACAGCTTATTAATGAGGATTTTTCTTTAAGATGTCGGGGCTGATGACATGCAGAAATCTCTGGTCAGCAACCACATGCATAATCCCCCAGGTAAGCTGGAGGAAGGTACATTTACCTTTCAATCTTCCTTCCATGTGAAATGCAAGTTGCTCATTCCAAGGTTGATGCCAGCCACTGGCATGGCCAGGTAATTGCTGTCCTGTGGTCAGCACAGGATGGCTGTGTGGCAGCAGACTCTTTCCCCAGTGCCTACTCTTGCATGTCACATCAGCAACCAAACTCAAAGTGTGCTGGGTTCAAGACATTTGGATCCCATTCCAGAGATAATGAAAAACAGGACTCTTGCACAAATGTAGCTCCCCCTGTAGTGTCATCCCAGAGCTTGCCTTGAGTCCCTAGATGGCCAAAGCACAAAAGTAGCCCTGAGCAGGATCCTTCTCATGAGCTGAGGTCCAGATTAGTGTCCTGACTTGCATAACTGGGCAGAGAAGCTAGAGGGAACCCCCCCCATCCTCCTGCATTCTCCATGCCTGAGCCATGCTGAGGCTTTACCTATCTCTGCTTTTTAACAGAACTAACAAAGTCTGGAGAAAAACAGAATGAAAATACTGGTGGATCTCCTCAAGAAGACTCAAGGCATTCAGGTACTGAGCAGTCCTACTGGGGTCCCTTATCGGGAGAAATATACTGAAACCTGGGAGTGGCTGCAAGGGGTGCCCATGCTGGAGAAAAGGCAGACAGGGAGTCTCAAGAGTCTCCTGTGAGGGCCTGGCTCCATCCCCTTGGGGTGTGGGAGCTGGCCCAGAGAGGAAGAGTTGCAGGTGGAACTTCTGGATGAGTTTTTGTCAAAGGAGTGACTGGCCAAGCAGCAGCGCTCCCCACTGTGCTCTCCTCCTGATCATTTGAGTTTCGTTCAGAGGGAGAACCTGTCCCCAAAGTGGGGGAGGTGCCTCCAGGACCAGCACTGGGGAGAAAATAGAGAACATTCTGATGATACCAAATATGCAGCTTCACCAGTGGTAAACTGGCAAACGACATGCTAACATTTTTAATTGCTCTGCAGAAATAGCTGGAGAAACAACCAAAGAAGTTCCTAAGGCCCACGAGCACATCAAAAGTATTTTCTGTCGTGGAGCAGGCTGTATGATAGGCATAGTGATAGTCCTGATTGCTGTGCCAGCCGGGGCACTGATGTGTTCCCTTGCAATCTGCTGGTGGTGTGAGAAAAAACGGTGAGTCATCGATCCCCCACAGCTCCTGCCTCCTTCAAAGGCAGCTCACAGCCACAAAGCATTTCTACTCAGGCTGCTGTTCGGCAGCAAGTTAGCGGCTCATTGAAAAACTCTGCTGAGGCTTCTGCCTGGCTTCTTAATTTCTGGGTCTTCTCTTGGGGAGCCTGCCTGGACATGAGTAGCTTGCATGAGCGACAGGCAGAGGCAAATCAGTCAGGATGAAAGAGTGGAGGGTGACAGCGATCTAGAAAGCAAGAGATGCTGCTGATCAGTGAACCTGCCTGGAGGAATCCCCCTGCTGGCGGTGCCTCAGCCAAGGTGTGCCAGCATCTCCACTCCCAGCAGTGAGCCCTGCGAGCTCTGGGTGCTGCTGTGGAGGAGAGTCCCTGTGTCTCACGTGCAGCTCAGCCAGCTCCTCTCTCCACAGACGTCCCTCTGGAGACCAGCAGGAACGCACCGGCCTGATCACACGCTCAGACAGCCAGGCCAGTTCACCTGAACCTGCCTTGCCACTGCAGTAGCCCTAAGAAACTCACACATCTGATCCTTGAGATATTCCTCTTCAACTGCTCCTCCTTGGCTGCCCTTCAGTAGCTGCCCAGCCCCAGCCACAACAGAAGCCATTCCATCCCCCAATCTCCCGGCCCAGCCCTCCAGACAAAGCTGAAAGCCAAGGTAGGGGTTGGGCTGACAGAAACACGACCAACAGCTTCAGGGACCGGTGTTTTGTCTGAATAAAAGGGACAGTCTTCACACAAGTATTTGCATAGTATCAGAATATCCAGAGTTGGAAGGAGCTCACAAGGATCCTCACAGGACATCCCCAAGAGGCACACAGCTCTAATTGTTGTCCAAATACACTTGAACTCTGTCACACTTGGTATCGTGACTGTTTCCCTGGGGAGCCTGTTCCAGTGCCCAGACACCCTCTGAGTGAAGAACCTGTTCCTGGTATCTGACCTAAACTTCCCCTGGCAAAGTTTCAGGTCATTTCCTGGGGACTGTCACTGGTCACCAGAGAGAAGAGATCAATGCCTGCCCCTCCACTTCCCCTTGTGAGGTTGTAGACCATGACGAGGTTTCCTCCAGGCTGAAGACGCCAAGTGACCTCAGTCACTCCTCAAATGGTTTCCTGTCTAGACTCTTCATCATCTTCGTAGTCCTCCTTTGGGTGCTCTCTAATGGTTGAATGTCTTTCTTATATCATGGTGCCCAGAACTGCCCCCAACACCCGAGATGAGGCTGCCCCAGTGCAGAGCAGAGTGGGACAATCCCCTCCCTTGCCTGGATGGTGATGCTGTCCCTGATGCCCCTCAGGACACAGGTGGCCCTCCTGGCTGCCAGGGCACTGCTGGCTCATGTCCAACTTGCCACTAACCAAGACACTCAGATGTCTTTCTGCAGGGCTGTTCTCCAGCCTTGCATTGCCCAGTTTGGCTGCACACACAAGTGTCAAGTGATATCCAAAGCAAACAACTTGACAAGTTGAAGGCTGGTGTCAGAACATCTGACCTAAACTTCTGTTCATGAGCTAAAATAGCAAAATGGCTGAGGCAGCCAGTGTATTCAAAGGTTTTGAAAGACACACACTGCAAAACACTGCAATTTCAAAGCTTGACTGCCTCTTGAAAAACACTTAATGGCCACTACCAAGTCACCATCCTGAACCTGAAATTATGCCTTGCTGCTGAAGCAAGTTCCAAACATAAAGAAATTCTTTAGGAAGTTGAGGGACTGAGCTCTAGAGATGGTAATATGAGACAATGAATTTAATGGCTGCAAGGGATCAAACCAAATGGCAGTAGGCAAATTTGTCCCTTGAAGAATAACAAAAGAATTATAGAAATTATGCTCTACAGGCTTGTCTTCAAAGACACTGCTGGGAAGAGGTGAACAGCAATAAGCCCCGGTGAGAGAAAACAGTCCTTGTTTTTCCACTCTAATTAAACAACTCTTTGACCTGGAAATAACATTTCTTTTGTTGGGTAATGCTAGATGGTGTTGGCAAATATTGAGAAGAATTCACAACAGACACAATTTTAATTGGAAGTGACTTGGAGACTAGGCTGAGAAAAGAGCTTTTCAAAATTTCTTCATGGGGGAAAGGGCATGTATGCCATGGAGGAGACAGACAGCATGGCATGAGATATTTCTGTGTGGTTTCCAGAAGAACTGTATGTCTAATCCTTTAAACATGGGTTAGAAGCAAAGAAGGACCATCCTAATCATGGAAATACTGAGAGAACAGGCTGTACCAGAAAGACTTTCACCATGGATTATGGCTGTTGTTGCTCATAAACATGCCCAAAGCCAGGAAATGCCTTTTTTTTTTCCGAAGTCTTGGACACAACAGAAGTAGGAGACTGGTCAAGCTTGAGGCAATGACCTTCTAGGTAAGTTCCATCTTCTTTTCATGATGAAAATCTTACAGTTTTTGGTCCATGATGGGCAAGAGTAACATTAAGAGATCTGATGTTTCTTCAAGTAATGTGAATTCCCAATAAGGATCTTAGTCACCAGATTCTTCCCAACCAACAAAGGCTGGAGAAGGAAGCAAAACTGTTGTAGCATTAGAAATTCCACGAGGAAATAAAACCCCTCATAAATAATAAAGAAGAAACATTGCAGATTTGCATGGCAGTACTGACGGGGCCCTCCATTTCAACCTTACATATCAACTGTCCAACATAGGAAGAGACTCTAGAGCATAACTGGTCTGCAATAAGAAGAGTTTAAAAGACTTAATACCACGTGTATTAAACCGACAGTATGAATTCATATTGGATAACATTAGATACTTCTTTCAGAAAGAATGCTAATTAAAAGCTCTAATAAATGTGCCTGTCCCAAACAATATGCACTCCTAATCATCATTCTGTTTTAGTTTTGGCCAAATCTCTATCACTGTAAGTACACTTAGGATTATAATTCTTTACAGTTTTGCTATTTTTTAAATACTGGAAACAAGTGCTATAGCCTCCATATAAACAAAAATTATTTTTGCTAGGATATTTTAATTTGAGGCAACAGAAAGATTTAATAGAAATAAACTGTAGAGACTATTTGTTCTAAGTAACTAATATGGATATATTTTTTTAAAAATATGTTATCTGGAGCTTGTCTTCGAATTAAAATACGAAATAACTACTACTTCTCCATAAATCAGGACTACCATGACAACAATACAAGCTTAAGCAGAAAATAATGCATGCACAGTTTTAGAATGTTATTCAAACATTGCTTTTCTCTATGCTAGAGAAAGTATAGTCATGGTACACACTAGTACTACAGTCCCATTTTATGTTGTGTGTTAAATATATCACCACTCTAAAAAGTAATGTTTCCTGCAAGCAGAAAGATCACACTGAAGAATAAGGCATTTCACTAAAACATATTCCTATTTCAAAGCTCACACAGTACAGTAAGAAATTACTTTCTTTTTTTAACTGTAGAAAACAGTTACCACATTCTGATCAGTCACATATAGGAAAAAAACCCAAAACCTCACACCAAACCTGTTGGCCCCAGCCAGTACTGTACAGTGCAAAGCTAAGTCTGAAATATTCAGAAGTTGTTTCACTGGAATGCATGAAACCCTACAATGGTACAGCAGACTGCCTGCCTGCATTTTAGGTCTCATGTTTTTCCAAAGGGACCACAGAGCATAGAGTGCATTTGCAGCTAAGTTGCTTAATTTGAAAGCTAAGTTGAGCTTTCAAATTAATACATTCAGTGCACAATTCCAAGGGTAAATCACTTTACAATTCTATTCCTATGTGTGTATGCAAAGAGTACTTTCAAAATTAACTTCTTAAAGAAGACCTAAATGCAATAACTTCTTAAATGCAGTAACATTCTTTTCTGACTTCTGAAAGACTGGCAGGTTCAACTCTTCTGTAGAATTACTGTTCAGTAAGAAACACCAATGAAAACTTATTGCTCCAATGTACTGGAAAAGAGAACACCACCAGCTGTTCTTCAGTACCAATAGTTTGCATTGTTAAAGACCAAGAAAAGGAATTCTGAATAATTATAAAACTCTATTAAAATATGTTGCTGCATTTGAAATAAATACCATCAGATATAGTTGTGTGTGTTGGTAACACACAAGTGAACATTGTTTTCCCCTTAAATGGCATGAGGCCAGAAGTAACAAATGAAGACATCATCTTTTGGGCTTAAATGAGAGTATATTGTGAAAAAGTTGAGATAAATAACTCCTCACAGAGTATCAAATTACCAGAATGGAAAAATAAAGACTGATAGATTAACTAAAAATATGGTATCCAAGAATGGTAATGTATTAACACCACCAGATTTCACCACTATTTCTAAAGCTCTTTTGAACCTAATGCCAGTGCTTATTCAGAAAAGTACAATGCCTTGTTAAGGAGATACTTCCAAGGTGTTTGAAGTAAAATCACCCCAAGAGTTTCAGCTGTGTGTGAGGAACAGATACCTTCCTGACAGGAAGGGATAGTAATTTAACACTTCAAACTTCTTAAAGCCCATCTGCAGCTGATTTTCACCATGCCACTCAAGCTATCAAGTAGGATCATTTTGTTCATACTTTTCATACTTCAGGAGCAGAATTACTTTTTATTTATATAAGCTGCCCAAAAGAGAGTCACAGTGAACTTCAAAGTAAGGAACTAAAATTTTATACATTACTTAATTTAGGGCAGTCAAAAGAAAAAACAAATCAGGAAAAAAAAACTATGTTGTGATAACACTTGTAGCTCAGTAGTCACAGGAACCTGTCACAGATACTTGGATATTAGGTGTGATTTAAACAGTCATGCTAATATTCCAAGCAAGGTGTTAGAGCAAGGTGCCCCAGAGATTTTACAGTAGCATTTTGAGACATTTATGTGCTAGGAAAATGCAGGTACATGGTTACTATGACTAACTTAAATGAGATCTGCTCTAGAAAAAACCCTTTCATATTTCTCTGAAAAAACAACCATCTCATATCACATATGGTTTCTATTAGCTTCATAACTCATTGCATTGTGCACATTTTGTTTTTGGCCTGAGAAGTCCATGTCTTTCCATTGGCTGTAACAAGAAATGGATTCTGCTTTAAACAAATTAACTAAGAAGCACTCAAAGACCATTTTTAAGCAGCCAAGGCAAAGGACAACATATTAGAGATTGTTTCTGCTAAACTTTCAATAAATAATACCAACCTGTGTACTGAAGATGCATGGGGTGTCCTACATAGAGCATGTCAATATGGGGTGGATGCTTTACCCTGATTAGCCTTGTTTGGTTCTCCAGAGAAGGAGTCACACAAAAGCTTGGAACAAAGTCCTTATGGCAGTCCAGGTTGCTTCGACAAACTTTGCTGGCTTCTATAACTTTTCGTGCTGGCAGACAGGCATACTGCAAAGGGCATTTAAAAGGGTTATAAAAGATACAGGTATTTTCCAACAGATCAAAATTAAAGGAACTAAACATTCCTTTTTAAAACAAAGAAATGCCTCACTGATATAAGTCCATGAAGAGCTAAAATCTGATTTTTTTCCTAGTTTTTAGTTGTCAAATCCTGACTAATTTCTACCTGATGCATATTCAACCTGTCATTCCATACTTTGTAGCGTGGAAGAGAGGGTGTGTACATATACCATAAAAGCAAACTATTTCTAGAAAGGTACATACACACACAACAAAAAAATCACAGTATCTGAACACAGGTCAGTGATTTCTGTATCACTGACAGAGCCTGTATTAAAATCCTAGTGACTTACTTGTCCAAGCTGAAGTTTTAGCACATAAACCAACAAACCTACCAGGTGTGCTGTAGCTAAGAAACCATTTTCAAGAAAGATGAACAAGGACTCAATGCAGTGCTGTGCCCCAGCCCTTGCCTATAACACTCCTTCACTCTGCAAGTCTGACAGACCAGATCTTTCTTGCTCCCCACAGGCCAAAGACAGTACAGAGAAGGGAACAGGAAATTAGTTTTCCCCTTCATGTCTCTTGTAAAATTTCAGTGACACTTTCCCTTTTGTACTAAAAATAGAAGCAAGGAATTCTAATCTACTGTTTGCCTTAGGGGAAAAACAGAAAGTCATTTCTACCTTCTCAGTCTGATCATTACACTACCCATAAATGCATGAGGGTTAGACCCTCACCACTAACCTTGATACAAATTCCTTCTATTCTAATGAGAGAGGACACACTTTCAAAAATGGCTGCATAGCACTGCAAAGACCATTTAAAAAATCTGTTCAAAAACTCACAGCCAGTCTAAGGACATTTGAAAGTCAAAAGGTCTCAGGCTTCCTGATGCTTTTATTACTTCTCTATTCATAAACGGCAGCCACAAGCTTAAGAATGCCCAGGCTCAACGGGATAGTGATTTATCAAATCTTGCCACCACTGCCATATTTCAACTGAACCACTGGAATGTGTTCAACTCCTAGTGGTTAAATACCACAAAAACACCCTGGAGTGGGAAGTTTACCACTGTAGAAACTGTAAACATAGCAGATTTGGAACAAATTTACTTGAATTTCTTCGGGTATTTATCACTAGAGTCAGAGCAATAATAAACTGGTACATGTAGAAAAGTTTATACAGTCAATTCTTTTGCTCTTTTGCTTGCAAAGAACCAACAGAAATATTCCACCCCTCACAGTATGGGACATATATTTTAACAAACTTTGATATATTTTCATAGCATCACAGAATGGCTTGGGTTGGAAGGGACCCTAAAGATGTCTCATTCAACCCCAGTCACTGGCAGGAACATTTTCCACTAGACCAGGTTGCTCAGAGCTCCATCCAGCCTGTCCTTGAACACTTCCAGAGATACAGCATCCACAGTTTCTCTGGGCAACCTGTGCCAGTGCCTGGCCACCCTCACAGTGAAGAATTTCTTCCCAAAATCTAAACCTGCCCTCTTTCAGTTTAAAGCCATTCCCCCTGGTCCTCTAACTCCATGCTCCTGTGAAGAGTCTCTCCCCAGCTCTCTTGTAGCCCCTTTAGGCACCTCAGTGCTCCTAAACCCGTTTATAAGGGAGCTAGTCAAAATCCTACTGAGAAACTTTATGTTTCTATGTGACAAGAAAATCAACATGCTGAAAAAAGATTCAAGTATGGGCCCTTATTTTGAGAAAGTAGGACCTTCTCCCGCATGCTTTTATTTTAATTTAGGGAGCAGCACTGCTGGCTTCAGTCAAAATAACTGAATAGACAGTCCAGAGATTTGCTTTCCCTGTAGTGTTCAATACCTTCAAAGACTCAAACATCAAAATAAGCAATTTGCCTTCTTCTCAAAAGTCTTTTTTTTTCTCACCAGTATTGAGCACCCAGAATGCCGAAAATAACAGAGGTGTCTTTCTGCCTAAAGGAATGAGGTGCTTAAGATTTTTTATATTTCTTCCAGAGACTCCCTGTTTGATTATGGGAAAAGTCATAGCTAATTGGGAGAACTGGGAGAACAGTACACATGTATACCTTTATTACAAACTGAACATATTCTTAAACACTAGAGTATGCTGCATAAGTGTTGGTAAATATTACTAATTTAATATAAAACAATTTAGATTTACTGAAGAAAATTAGCAGTTTAAGTAACTTACAAGATGGCTGTCCAACTTGTTGCTGTATGAAAAGCAAATGTCCGTGAGGCTGTTGTTACTACAACATTCAACTGTGCCATCAAGTCTTCTGTAGACTAAAGAACATAGGCATAGAGTAAATAATCAATGTTATTTCCAGAAAAAAATTAGTCTCTGAATGAAGTAGAACAATCATCCTGCAGCCTTTAAGAATTACAGTAATTCACATAGCCTAGTTAAGGCTCAGTCACAACAAAAAATAAACCACATCAATATGTGTGAATGTCACAGGTTTTCAGTCACATCACATATTGATTTTTTCAACTTAATAAATTTCCCAGAGATACTCAGGATCTACCACTGCAATATTTTGAGCATTACAAGTTGCAAAACACTTTTATATCCATTGCCCCTAACTTGCACCAATGTTTGGCATAGAAATTTGTTAGCTACTACTGTACTGATTTCACTGGCTGGCTATGGAAGTGTCCAAGACTCAAAACACGCTTTTTAAATCATGAAAGCCTTTAAAAGAGTCAGATTCTGAAAGCTTTCCAAGCCTTGAAGGCTGCAGCAGTGAACAAATGATGTTTTAGACCATGATTTAACTAGTCTGGTAAGGAACCTTTGTACATATGCTCTTTAAATGAATCAAACTTACTGTCCAGCAACAGCTTAGGCACACACGGACACACGCACAAGAATGGTCAGGTAAGGATCTGTATCACAGCAGCTGCAGCCCCTTCCTCAGGCACATCAAGCCTGTGATACTGCTTGCTGATTTATCACTGCATAACCTGCAGTCCACTGACATGGAGCTTTATGCCTGAGGCTTACAGGTGCAAGCACTGTACTGTACAATCCTTTCTTCAAGTACCCTGAGGCTAAGAAACCATATTTATTTTTGAATAGTGAATGACCATGAAATTAGTTTCCTTGTAAACCACATGGGAAACACTTTTTTTTTTTTAATTTCAAGAAGATCCGTAGGGCATTGTTTTTTCTCTAGCTTCATACTCAGATAGTTCACTCTCCATTTGTTTTATGGTCAACTAGATGGAGTCCATTTGCTATATACATTTTTATTAATACTCTGTATTTATGTCAAGTTGTGAACCGTCAAGATTTTGACAAATGACAGCTGTTGGAGACCAAACAAAGTTCATTTGATTTCAGAGGATATTTCTCACTGCTGGAGGCTTATGACTCTGAAAATGTAGACAGACTGGTCTGATTAGAAGGCAGCAGTGGGGACAATGGGCTGCTAACACAATACAGCAACCAGGCTTGGAAGCAATATTGAGTCTCCAGCATTAAGACTCCAGTATTTCAATCTAATTAGGACTGGTTCATCTGCAGAATATGCAGTTTTACTACCCATGACTCTGAACTCGCACTTCAGAGAACAGCAGAATCTGAGGGTATGTACACCTACTGCATCTGAGAATTGGTTCTTGCTATCCCTACCCAGCTGAAAGCATGGGCCAAAGTTGCCCTTCTCTTCAGAGGCATTATCCAAACCATCAGATCTCCAAAAGCAAGTTCTTACCCACACTCCACTAGTTTCCAGTTCAAATATTTATCTTAGTACAAGCTATAAGATCACTTTCTTTACATAGTAAAAAAAAAAATTACTTTTTCAGCCTCACAAAAGAACTACAGTGCATCAAAACCATGGACAGTCAAGTTGCCTGACCTCCTGTTTATTTCCAGAATCATGAAAAAATGCAGTGACAATTTTAATGGTCTGAATAGCATCATATGGGTTTTGCTCAGCAGCAGCCCCTTACCTTTGGAATTCAGTTTCCATGAATGCTTGCACGAAAGAAACTTTAGAGAGCTTCAGGGCATGTCACAATATGCTCAGCCAATTTAACTTGACTGTTTCATTTTTGTTCTACTCAATTTTTGTTTATTGTTCTCGCTTAGTTCAGGTTTTGTTTGGTTTTTTTTTTTGTTTCTTGGGGGTAAGCCCCTACAGCAACAAGCACTTTAATTTATAAATGGAAACAGAAGGAAGTAGACTGACTTCCAGAAGCAGAATGTGCAACCCAGACAAAATTGAGTTTATGGGCAATGACTTAAAACCCTACAGGGAGACATATCCGAAGAAGTGACCATAATAAAGCACATCATTGGGTTAAACCACACAATTTGCAATGTCATGCTGATCAAAGGTAATGTGGAATTTACATCTGCAAAAGATCGCTGAGTTGATCCATTTAACAGAATTAAAAATAGAGCAGATAATTGTACTATTGCTAAGAACCAAGTTCTGCAATATCCTGAAGAAGCAAATTTTATTATTCAGATCATACAGGATATTTGCGTACGATGACTGAAAGACAAGAGAAATTCCTGTATCTAGCACTCCCTCACTTCCTAATTTCACATGGCTCATTGGTAACTGCTTAAGACACGATAGTAGATTTGACATACAAGAAAACTGACCCCAACAACTATTCCAAATCCAAACAGTCTTTAAGACATGATAAAATTAAAATATAAATTAATTAATATACAGAATAATGAGGAGAGCACCTTAAGTCATACCTCTAGCTGGAAAGCTTAATTGCTGTAGGGTGGCTGCACTTACACAGTAGCCGACCTGTGACTTCTCTGAAATGTCTCCCAGACAGGAATTCCAGTCTTCCACATTATAAACTGGGCAGTCTTGTAGGTTAGTGACAAGGTCTCCCACAAAAAGACCTCTCGGTCCATTGGCAGGAGAATCCTGAGAAGAACAGTGAAGTCAATCATGTTACTATAGTTAAAACCACAAGGATTAGTTTACAGTTCTATTGAATATTATGAAACCTTTAGGTTAAGACACTAAAAAATGGGGGGGGAAAGAGAGGGAAAGGGAAGTCTCCAAGTGTCCTGGAGACATGTTCAAATTTGAGCAATTATTTTCAAATAGGTCAAACTGATAAGAAAACCCACAAGAAATTAAGTTCAGGTAACTTAATACCCGGAACTCTTCAAGGAAGCAGGTGTACCTATACTTTCAAAGGTAATTAAGCATTATAAATGTCACTCTCTCATGAATTTTATCAATTGACTTTTAGACCAATTTTATCAATTGACTGCATCTTTTGAGGTCTGCTGTTCACCTCTGCTGTATTTGATTAAGTCATTAAAAAAATCATTCCTTTCCAGAATTCCAGAAGTCTATCTCTACTTTGCTTCCAGCTGACCAAACAAGGAAATCAGCTCAAAATAATCTTTAATATTAAAAACAGATAGCAGTAACTGGAGTGATAATGCAGTTTCCAGTAGATTTGCTTTGTGCCAATACTGAGATACGCTTAAAAACCCCCAGAAATAAACCTGCAAACTCATCTCAAATGTCTCAACAGTTTTATAGTATGCTGATTAGCCCATCATTATTCACACCATGCTCCTTTATTTCCTAATTCTAAAATACATGAGACTGAGAAGAAAACTTTAAGCAGCCAGTTCAATACATCAGATTCTGCAAAGCATTGTACTGACCAATTCTGTATGTGTTAATAGGAGATACAGGTACATTTCAGGTCACAAAGCATTTAATATGGAAACAGCAAATATTTTTCTTACCTCTGTAACCTCAGTGACAAGTGCTCCAACACCCGTGTAATAGAAAGGGAAAAGAATGGCTGGCAGCAGAAACAAAACCATGAAACTGGCAACACCAAGAACAAAATTATGCCACACCCCTAAAAAGAAGGCAAAAAAAAGAGTTTCTAAATAAAAAATAATAACAAAAAATTGGTTTTGAAAAGATCCTACAGCTACCTTCTAATTAACTTTCCTGAAATTATTACTGTTAGAATTAATGAAAAACTAATTTGAGCATAGGCATAAAAGAAGAGTACATAGATTACTTTACAAACTTTAGCTTTAGGATGGCACTTTGAAAGGGAGTTCTAGAGAAACTCTCTGAGCCCCTGAGAATTATACTATCAAAAAAGACAGGGGAGCAGTAAGTCCATTTCTAAGGTGTCATTCTACCAGATTGAGATTTCAAGTACCACTTCTTTTCTAAGTATGAGGGCAGTGTATCCGGAAGAAAAACTGGGTTTCTGAATCAATTATTAAAATACAGTTTCTATCTACAGAGTTGCCTTCAATAGTAAATATTTAAAAACTGGTGGAATGAAATATATTATGTGTTGTCTTTACCACAATAAACTGTTGAATTTAAGAATCTCAATAAATGGGCTTATTTTTTAATAAATACTCTTCGTCCTAGAGAGCAAGGTGTCTGAAATTTACATGCAAATCAGTATTTGTGGTGCTAATCTACATTATTTCAAATAAAATTATGCCAAATAAATTTATGCCAAATGAATTTAGAAAATTATTTGTAAAAAGGCTTCTTCTATGAGAAAATAAGGATCTAAAACCACATCAAGAAACTAAATTGTACAATCAGCATTTCTTGACACACTATTTTGGGGAACATATTTGCAATTGCCATCTTTATAATATGTGATTCTCCATAAGAAACAATGAGCCGCTATCACAAGATGCAGTTGGTGCTCATCATCAAAGCTTTATGGCTTTCCACACACAGCACCACAAAAATTTTCTCATTTAGTTTGTGTTCTCAGACAAACAGTTTTGTATGAACAACGCAGGAAAACTTTTCAATGTTGAAGAGTCTTTATTTCCTTCTCACCAAGCTTCATCTTGTTAGGAGGAGTTTGATTCAACTCTACTTACAGTGCAGTTACAGGGCAGGAACTGAAGTAAATAAATTTAAAAATATATTAAACGTATCGTTCTTGCAGTGTATATAACACAGAAATAATAGCATATGGCAGACTCTCATCTGCCCTGTCTATCTCTACATCTCACCTGGTCTTCTTTTACATTTCTAATGCTGCAGAAATGAAAGACATTTTTGGAGCTCTTGAAGTAAGGGTTTGTTGCCATTTCCACTGGTAGATGCTTCTTAAAGTAATTTCTTTCTATAGTTTTAATTGTATCTCATGGAAAGGCACTCAGATAGAGGAAAAGTTTTTGTAATCAGTTCTCCTTATCTCACATACACACATTTATTTGCAACAAATCCCGAAGCAGTGAGCAAATATTTTAACTTTGTTGTTTTAACCTTTTTATCTTAAAAATATTTTTTCAGCTTAACTGCTTAACAAAACACAAAAATGTAAAATGGAAACAAAATTCTTTTCAACAGTGTGGCTGCTACAGAGAGTAAACTGAAAAAAACCCAGCCCTTAAAATAATAATAATAAAAAAGAGGTGATGGCACTGCTAGAGAGTGACAAGGAATACTTTCAAACAGCTAGGAAATAAGGACCTTGCTACCAAAATTGACACCATTTGCTGTGTGGAATACAGCAAAAAGTCTAACATAGAAAGGTTTCAAACTCATCCCTAGTGATCCACAGAAAAATAAACATGTTCCAAATGAGAATTCCTGTAGAGGCACACTGCTCAGTGTACCTTCAACTTCATCTTGCTAAAACAGCCTCCTCCTTGAACACCTAATTACTTACATTTTAAAAGAGACACTTTAAACAACCCTAAAATACCTTAAACTAATTTATTGACTCTCAATTAATTAATTAATTAATTAATTTTTAAAACCCCAAAACATGTAACTCCTGTTAAAGATAAGATGAAATTTATTAAAAATTATCTCAGAAAGTAATGCAACTATTGGAACTAATTACAAGAAAGTGCTGCACAGAATCACTTTTCATCTATCTAGCAGACATGGAATTATGCCATAAATATCACAAGTTTTACAAGAACATAATTTCCTATTCTTGAGCTCATGATGCCATCTGCTGTACAACAAATGTATTTTTTAATCTCTGGACTATAGCTGGACTACAAAAAGAATATCTGGCATTGGCCCCCAGTCTAGCTGTGTTACTTGGCTGCTATACAAAAATCTGAGAGCATGACCCTCTAAATTCAAATTTTTGAACATCAGATAAAAGTTCCTTCAACTGCTCTGCCAAATAAAAGAAATTGGCTGTTTACTGAATATTGCATTTTGTCACTATCAAACATCCTAATTCTGAAACATATCTATCATAAACTGTAAAAAAAATGCATTTATTTATTATACCTAACTGAAAGAAAGCCAGTCATGCTGACCAGTCCTGCACCATGTTTGCTCCTGCCTTGTATTGCCCTATTTCAGGTTTCCCAAGAAACATGAAAAATTATTATAGGTGCTTGCTTGTCATCAAAAGATGCAAGCAATTATTTTCTATTACAGTTTAGATTTCTAGATAATGTCTCAGGAATCTATGTAAACAACCCATTTTGAAATTCAGTATACCTTTCTTTCAGTTCTGTTCACAGTAGATAGAAATGGAAATAGATTAATTTGAGAAACAGGGCTTCATAAAAGTTAGCCTATTGTAGTGAATGATTTTTGTTGATTTGGGTATTTGAAATACAGATATATTTACTTACCTAACATTAGTAATTATTTACTTGATTTAAGAAAGCTTAAAAACATGCTTGCTAAAGCCTTCTGTATGTCCACCCTTTATATGATGTTTTAGATACAATATTCAAGGAACAATGTCAGTAACTAAATATTACAACAGGCTGGCTGCTAGCCTACTCTGCCCTGCAACAGAAAAATACCATTTTCAAGAACTGAACCAAGATGATAACTTTCTTCTCTCTATTTCAGTTCTTTGGGAGCCACCTTTGTCTTTAGAAATAATCATACAAGTGGTACAGGCAGAACGACACTCCCAGTTTGACTTTTCACAGCAACCAGGCTCTGCTTCCCAGTAGCCAGAGACTTCAAACCACCTCCGCTCAAAAACACCTGGAGCTTATCTGGAGCCATAAGCTACGACTCTCTTTGGATGTTTGTGTTTTAACCTTTATTTCCTCCTGATGGCAACATAAAAACATAGTGACCTGTATAATAACACAACTCACAGGTCAGTGAAAATCACTCACAGTATTATTGAAAAATAGATTGCTCCTATGGCAGAAAACGGTATTGAATTGCTCAAGGATATTGACCTGTGACAGCAAGTCCTGTTCTCTTAGTACCATTCTGGCTGAGCATTTCCCAGCTTGTGTTCTCCAAGGTTTTGCTACTTAGGCCATACAATGAGCAGAAATATCCTGAACAACAAACAAAATAGAAGGACTTCTGCACGTGGGGTAAGAGCTCTTTCTAATGAGAGGAAGAGCAGAAACCACATTTTTTTCTCAACCACATAACTGGAATTTCTTATGCACAACTATTCTGAACTGGATCTAGAACATAAAGTTCTTCATGACAGGAAATTTGCCCTCATTTAAGATCCTAGAAACTGACATCTCTAGCCCAGAAAGCAGCTCAATAAGGACAGTAATAATCAAATTATCTTCTGAGATGCCAGCGTATGTTCAGAAAAGAAATATCACCATCAGGTAAAGAGAAGCTTTGGTACTTATTAATTCTAAACCTTAAATGCTCTACAATTCACAAATCCTAGACTAAGTTCTAAATCTTAGACTAGATTCACAAAATTAAGACTAAGTAATGGTGCTAAGCAAAAATTTAATAAAAAAGCACAAACTATTACCTGCACAAAATATCCTTAACTGCTGGACAGGAGATATCAGCTGCAAGTGAGTTGTGAAGAGGTCAACAAATGCTCCAGGATAGACAATGAAGACAAAAATCCCAAATCCATTAAATCGTACTTGTTCTCTTAAAAAGAAGAAAAGAAAAGTGAGTGGTGTAACTGCAAACAAAAGAAAAACTGAGAGATTCTACATAGCACACATTTTTTGACAAGAATGACTAAAATTTTAATTATAAAGCTAATTTATTTTTTATCCTATCAGTAATTGAAGATAATTTAACTAAAGGATGTTTTCTACAGTAGTTACCACTTCTAAGCAGTATACGTTTGTAAGTTTGGTAAAGGATAAGTTCAACTTCTTTTCTTGCTCCTGGTAACAGTAACACATAAAATACTTTTTAAAAATCCACCCAACTTTCATGTTAAGATATATTTCAGTATCTGAAGTAACTTTTTTTTTAAGTAAAAAAATGGCAGTCTGTAGGAAGCAGTTTCAAACTCATCTGTGTAAAAACATTTGCAAGAAGCAATTGCTTTCCTTTTAAAGAAACATTTCCACAGTTCTGGAATTTTGAATTCCTCTCTTTCTCCTAAATGGAAATTAGAGTACATTGTAAACTAACAAGAATGAGGGAAATGTCATGTGAAAAAATGAAATCAAGTCAAGAGGTTAAAAGGACAAATGCTAATGCCCTTCCAAACCTTAACACTCCATGATTCTACTTAAATATATTAGTAGCTGACAGTATTATACAGACAGTATTTTTTTCCAAGCGTTTTGCAATTACTTTTAAATGGATTTTTTTGGAACAAATCCATTAAGGTTTTCTGAAGCTAGAAATTGCATAAGGGACTTAAGAGAGGCATGGCATAATCATGTTCCAAGACAAACAGATCAGCTAATCCCAAGTCTTTACTGAGATAATATACTGGGTCTAGTATTTTGATGTTTACAATTATCTATTTAATGTGTACATACACCAAAAGAAGACAAAGAATTATACAAAATTATTCAGAATTAAGTCACACACTAATGCTGTGAAGTTAATTCATTCCAGTAGTACCAGTTAATAATAGGCAGTTTAATGCCTATTCAAGATATACAGGGCGGCAAGAAAAAGACTTGTTTGGTACAAGCCTTGACTAAGCTAAGGCTCAAATATTTAAGCTCATGTAGTTCACAGCTAATGCTTCTAGAACTGAAGTTGGCAAAAGTGTATTAGATTTCAGGAAGGCTAACTGACTTGCCACAATAATAAATGTTGCCCACAGCACAGCTTTTAGTAAAGTTGAAACCCTGAGGATTTACAGTAACAGTGTTATAGACCCAACCTGTGCTAGGAGGAAAATAAAAAAATCAAGCAGAAAACAGCAGCAGCAACATTGGCTGCCCATGTATATTGGACCAACTAATTCCTCCTCTGGAAACAGCTGGAAGACATTTTTTTGATGAAAACACAATCCAAAATTGAATATTCAAAGTCTTTGCTCTAGACCTTGAATAAAGACATCACACCACTAAGATACAAGAATTATTCTTTCTTTCTTCTTAAAAAGAGCACTCTAGTTAACTCCTAGCTTCTCTGCAGTCTGCAGCAATATGTCAGGGAAAGAAAATTTTGTTGCTTCTTCCTGTGATGGGATAAGCAAAATGTTCATTCTCCACAGAAAATTCCCTGTGAATATTTGAAGAAAAAAAGCTGAAAGACAAGCAGAGCATATAAAATACAGAGGGTCCCAAACCACCCCTTTGAGTGAGAACTTTTGGGGTTAGAGTAGTATATGTGTTAAAATGCAGGCATGACTCCCGACACTCAGTAAAACCAGAGAAACGACTTAGGGCTTCATGATCAAAGAAGTGATAATGATGCTGTCCAGGAGAAATGTGAAGGACACCTGAACATCAGTCCCAGTAATCACTGCTTAACCTTCTTATGCATTTAACAGTAGTGATTAACCCTGTCAAATAATTTTTGTGAAGTACTCATCATAATTAAAGACATTAAAAATATAATCTTTGATCAAAACTAATAGATCACTGAGGTTAACAGGGGCAAATCACATTTGACTGAGTTATTGCATCTACCTGTTCATATTTAACAAGTTATGTTTAAACAAATAATTTAAAAATATGTTTTAAAGTATCACTGTGCAATATCACATGTGCTCTTTTCAAGTGCCACAGGTGCAGGAATGAAATTTTGTGCTAAGAACAGGGCCACTCAAAAAAAAAGCATCGTTTTAAACCTGATGCTATATCTGCAAAGCAGAAGTCCTTTTTCGTGATCTGTGTAATAGGCACTGTATTAAAACTCTATCCTTGATTGTACACCCTTTCAAACTTTAAATCTAAGGAAGCTAGACAAAACAAAGCACTGCTAACAACATTCACGGGCAGGCAACTGCTCTGGAGTATTTGGCTTTGTAGTCCGAGTGGGAGAAAAGCGATGCATTACCGAATAGCTGCCACCCCGTGGCCGACTTCATGTATCACACCGCTGAGGAGGATTGCAGAGAAGAAATAGGTCAGCTGGCTGACGGGCAAATTGACACCAGGCACCTGTTGATGTGGGCATGACAACAAAACAAAACACAGCAGGAAAACAAGAGGTACAAAGACAAATCATTCTGCTCATAAATTTGCTGTTCCCACTCAGCTTCTTCAGACCCACAACAGAACAGGGGCTGTTCTCATGCAGCACGATCAGTTTGTACCTCTTTCACCAACTTATTCAGTGTATTTTAAAATATATTCAATAGATATACTTTTGTTGAATGTTAAACAGCTCTCCAGGCACAAAAGCCCTCTCCCTGCCCTATTAATTTCCCACAGCTCTGACCAAGTGTGTTCTACTCTATATTAGGCTCGAGAAGTTTACTAAAATGAACACAAACTTCCATTCAAATGAAACAGGCTTGGCAGAGTGAGCATTAGTTTATAATTTCCTGCAGCCAGTCATGTAGCTATAGAAAGGATCCACCTTTCAAAAGAAAATAATAAAGACTGTATAGCACTTTAAACAGTATGAACATGAAAAGTTCAAAACTGAGTTGACAGCTGAACAGTCTCCTTTCTCTCTTCCTATACAAATCACAAGATTATCCCAGTTTACGGGGTCAAAAAGAAAATAAGGTAATTTTCACCTGTTCTTCAGGTTTTGGTATTCTACACAAAGCAATTTAACCTCTAAAAAACCCCACCTTGAAATGAGTATACGATTTTAATCTATCTAAGACACAATATGCAGGCCCCACATATTCTTCCTGTTGCTATGGATTCCAACCACTCCAGGTCCTTCACCATGCTTGTCACGAGACACCAACTGCTTCCAGACAGGCTCCAAAGTGGTCACCAGTCAAAGCAGGAGGAACCTTCCCCTCCTTCCTCCTGATGTACCTTTGTCCTGCTCGGTTCCATCCCCCCACAGCTGCTGGGCTGCAGTGGGATGATGATAAAACCACTTCTGCTGCCTGCTATGGGACATTTCTCCTGTCAGAGCTACAGCTTTTTCCACTCAAGGTAGGCTGCACACCAGTATGATCTCTAACAATTGATGTGAACATAACCTGAACTGCAATTCAGTCTCACAAAAGAGAAGCTGTGGGCAAAAACTCCAGGCCTCTCTATAGAACTCTATATAAACACCCCTTGTGGAAAAAAAAGGCTACACCTCCAAGTAGGCAGGCTGGATTCCACTTTGTTCAGTCCTGCTCATTCTTCACTTATATGAAGCACTTATATGCAGCAGAGACAAGAGGTTGTTGAGACAATCTAGCTAAAATAAATTCTTCAAAAGGATTCATTAATGTTAAACACCTCACAGATTCTGTTCAGAGTGTGATCACGACCAAGGAATTCACCTTAAGTGGCTCAGCTGTGGTACCTCACAGTATGAAAGACAGCTACATTGCATTTGTTAGACATCACTGCTTGCACTACAGCATCAGCTGGTGGCACTACTGCATCACTTCAGTGGTGCTGCTCTGCCATGAGGACAGATGGCAACGGCAAGAGTTGCCATCTCAGTTCCACCATGACTACAGCCTGCAAGAACACAGCACAGATGCTTTCAGACTTTACGTCAAAGAAGCTATTTTAGGATTCACCTAAAACTGAAGCTACCTCTCATGAAAAGTTCTGAAACAAATAGCAGTATTTTGTTTAAAAGCATACTGTTGTATTTTATGGCCTTCTGGAAATGCCTTCAGTAAAAGATTCTTTGCTTGTAACTAATCTGCCTCTTTCCTACTTTTTTCAGCAGGCAACCAACACTAGAGGAAGCAGCTGAAGAGAAACAGCCCAATTACCCACAGACAGGTATTTTAAATCAAGTACATGACTGAACAAAAGAGGACATGTACAAAAATCTTAATAAAATCCATGCAGAACGGTTTCTCCCTCTCTCCACAGTCAGAGGCTAAAGCCTAAATATTAAGTTCAAGAAGAAAGTGTTTTTTGTTGCGTTTTTTTAAACTAACTTACTCTTTTCAAGCACTCAAATACAAGTAAATCAATCAATTAATAAGGTCCTCCTAAGTAATTCTTCACCTCTTGGCAACCATGTAAGTCTCTTTTTCGTGTTCATTCACACCAACACACTTCCCTTGAAAAGAATACTGAAACTTGCTAAAGGCAGAATTTTACAACTGTGACCATTCAGAAATGAAAGAATGAGGTAAGAAAGGAAGAGAACCACAACCCAACTTAGGAGAAGTAACCTTATCCCCACACATTACATTATCCCTATAAATTGTTTTCAGTGCCAGTCAATCCTTGGATTGAATGCAGTGATATTACCAGTAGGTAGTAACTGAGGAAACAAGTCCTCATGGAAATTGTCAATATTATCCTACTTTCCTGCTTTCATTATACCAGTTCACATTACATTAATTCCAAAGGCTCATCTTTACTTTGGTTGTGTCTGTTATTTTCTCCAAAGAACAACATACTGTCAGTGACCACTTCACTCTGATGTCAGAAAAGTGGATGGATCCATATAATGATCTTAGAAAATGAAGATGTAAATGAGGCTTTCCTTACTCCAGAAAGGTTAAGAGAGATCTTGTTTGAATGTAAATTACAAAATTTTCTGTCTCATGTTCAACTCGTGCCCTCCAGGACGCACAGACTGCCCACTCCTGTCTGCCCCTGAAGGTAATTCAGGAGCAGACTCTGGACAGGGGACAGCAGTGACAGTGACAGCAATTCTCCCTCAGGTCTCCGTGCCTACTGTTGCCAACATATCCTGCACTCCGTACACTCACCCTTCTTCTGGGAAACAGACCCAGCCATCCAAAGGCACTGAGTTTATGCCACATGCTAAATCAGGCTTCCTACACTCATGCCATTTTGTAAGTCTAGCTGCATGCAGTCAGTTTAGAGTTTACAGGAAGGTCTATTTTATCTGCACAAAATTCTCAACTTCTTTTCACTCGAATAGTTGAGTATTTATATAAAATAACATGGCTGGGCACCTCTGCTCTAAGCCATGTAGCAGAAGGCAGAGCAATCCCGTAAGACTGAATTTCTGAAAAATGACTATATATTTTGGCCAGACTGCCAAAATTTTCACACTCTTGGTATAAAAAAGGTCACTAGGAATCCTTCCAGGTTAAAACTGTTGTAATGCAATATCAGTTCTTTGATTAATGCCTTGCGAAGAGATTAAAAAGACAGTGTTTGCAATCTCTCCTATCCTGTGAAATACATTCAATTCTAAAACCATAAAATATATTGTTCTGCAACAGAAATCCATAAAACAATTAAATATATCATTACAGTTTCAGTAGATATTGCCAGAAACAGCACTTGAAATTTCACATTGTAAATTAAGTAATAAGTCCTTGAAGAATCAAAAAATACCTCCTCACTAACTAATCTTTGCTTCTACCATCACACAAAGTTTTTGCCCTTCTTTCCTTTTCCACTGCTGTTTTGTACTGTATTGAAAGAAACAGAACTTATCTCTTCTTGTCAATTATGTATAAACTCTGCAAACTTTAGGGTCACCAGAGCCTCTACACTGCACAGCTCACAGGAAACGAGTTCTTAACTCAGTTTTATATTGTTAGCACTATAATTTGGGACTTTTCAAAATGACTATCCAATTCCCACTCCTGAGGATTTTTAATATAAAATCTTCCACATATTTGCCTTCATTTGCATATTTATCATACCCATTCCCCCATTTTTTTAGGCTGGTAACAAACCAGCACATTTTTATGTAGATGAACATCAGGAGTTATTCTTGCATGGGAATATTTAAGCATCCTATAGCCCATTGAGAAGCTGCTTCAGATCTGTTCACAGCTCTCAAACAAAGAGCTGAGGAGGGAACACTCACCACAACTTGCAGCATTCGATCATTCTGGGCTTTCGGGGCCTCGGTGAGCATCTGGGTCAGTGTTTGCAGCAGGGTCTTTCCCAGCAGAAGCACAGAGCCAAACATGGCAACTATTCCAAACACCATTCCCACGCTGAACCTACACAGAGAAGCAAATACTTCAACAAAGCACAAACTCAAGAGAAAATGGGTATCAGCTCTGGATATGTAAATCTCTGCTTTATAGCACAAGATGGCACAAAAAACACAGGGCAAAACTTACCTGATGCTACCACAATTCATCAACAATCCAGTACAAAAACGCTAAAGGAAACTAATAACAATAATACACAGTAATAACACTAATATCATATATTATGCTGGTTTAATAAATGTTTTACATCCAAACAATATACTGATCCATTTTCAAATACTTTTATTCAGTTACCCAATATGTGTAACTTGCCTGTACCTATGAATATATAAATTTATATGAATATATAAACATAACTAACAATGTATAATAGACCATGTTGCACCACACCATCACATATTTAGAGACCTGGATCAAATGCTTGGGCAGCTTATGTACTTACATATATAAACTTCTTCAATATATTTTGCATCTTTCTCTCAAACATTAAAAGGGGCTAAAGAAGAATAAATGAGTCTGACTATTTTTTAAAGAACAACTACAAAGTACAACTGGAAGACCACATTAACACCAATTTCTTAAGCGACATTATTCTTCTCACCAATTTATTTTTCATTAAAATCAATCTTGAAAATAATTTCAATTCATGTCACTTCACCTAGTGTCAAATTTTTATTCAGCATTAATATTATTATTCTTATTTTACACTGTCCTGTAGTTGAAGGATGTGAAAACCTTTTTTTCCAACTAAAACACTTTACTACCAGTCTTTCTTCCTCTCGCAACTGTTCTCTTAACAGCCTTAATGGAGCTCCCTGGGAATTAGTAGATTTATTTTAAGCAACATGTACTTGTAATGTTAATTAAAGAGACTCGTGGAAACATTATACTGTAATAAATTATACACATTATAAATTGTAATTGATATAGAGCTATTTCAGACTGATTACTACAAAATCATTACTAGTGAAACCAGTATGAAGTCGACCTTTCTTTTATTGCTATCTCACTGAGGGTAGCAATACAGAAAATTAAAAGAAATTCCAACTTTACTCATTTTATATTTTCAGAGCAGATACAAAGTAATGCTAGGAAGGCAACTGAACAATAGTTTTCTAAACAGTCCAGGAGCATCCATACTAAACCACCCTAATTATCTACCCATTCCCAGCACTGTACAACCTTAGCATGGCAAGGTGCAGGTAGATAAAAGACGGAATGTGAGCAAGGTGCTTCTGAGCAGGTATGGCTGCTGAATGTCTGGACACAACTACAGGGCACAACTGTGTCCCGTATATTTTGTAAACTCTCGTGATTGGGAGAGGTATGTGTACAGCATTGGGAATGATCTAGGATCCCAATGAAGCTGCTTTCAGACCTCGCAGCACTGCATGTAATAGCTATGCTCCTCAGAACTATGCATAGTTCAAACCACAGGTAAAAATAATTCAAGGATTTATAATTTTATAGTATCTCAATATGCAACCTGTAGTAGAACTATGTATTTTTTAGCAGGGGATAAGTACAATACTTATACACAGTACAACTGAAGCAACAACTCTAATTGGTTTTATCATTACCCTACTAAAATAACTATGTCTATCCACTGCCCTTCTAAAGCTGAAAGGCACCAGTGTGGTTCAGTTGCTGTCTCTGCCTTTGACAGATGCAAAAAGGCACTGAACTCATACCATAAGTAGAGGAATCTGGGTTTCCATCTCCCCCAGTTGTAGAACTGGCGGTTGAAGAGAGCTGTTTGCCAGCGCAGGTGGAAGGGAGAGACGCTCAGGCCGTACGTCAGCAGCCAGTCCTCGTACGACGCCTTCAGAGAGTTGGAGGACTGCAAAACAAGGAAAAACCAGCCTGACCAAAACATTCTAGAAAGACTTTGTGATGTGACCAAGCAGTAAATGTCATCTGCTTATATAAAAACAATGTGTAACTTCAGGTAAATATCCTACATATCATTTACATTATTAATGCAAGCCTTTAAAATACCAGACATCTGCTAAATACTACAAGAGCTCCACAGATATCTGCCAGCAAGCAGGAGTCCTTAACACTCTTCTTTGCTGGCAAAATCTGTTCAAGAGCACTGAACTCTTCAGCTTCCTGACCTTAAAAGCTTAGAAACAACCTTCACTGAACGTGTCTAATGCATCCTTTATTTCTCACAGCAGAAGGAAGGACAACCTCCTACCCTTCACTCGTTCCTGATCCTTCAGGCAGAATGAAATGGGATGACTTAGGATGCTGGGGAGAGGAATTCAGGGGTCTGAGTGATTGCCTCTTACACAATCCAAGCCTCAATGAAAATGCTGGTGGCAGTGGTACAATGAGGAGCAACAAGAGGGACTTAACATTCCAAATTCCAGCTTCATTTGGCATAGCTTTCGTTTCCTAACACAAATGCATCTTTTAATTCTAGCAATACGATAATATGTGAATTTGTCTGGGAAAAATACATTTATACACAGTTATCTACACTGTAGTCTAACAGTCAGACTGCCAAATAAAATATTTACAATCTGAACAAGACCAGTAAGGGATCAAACTGAGCAAAAAAACATTGCATGTTGAACAGGTTTACAGAATAAACACTGACTGCAAGTTACAGCACACATCCTTCTCTCACCAAAATATCAACAGGATCATGCATGGAAAAGCGCTCCTATATTATTTTTCACTCATGCTCTGTACATCCTCTTGTAATTACACTATAAGTGATTTGAAGTTTAAACAGTACAATTAGATAAACAGTGCAATTTTGCTGTGGTTTCTAGCAGCCTTGGGTTGTGACTGGGGTAGATTTACAGTACCAGCAGAAAAACCAGCAACCTAAGTTTCCTCATTATATAAATCTGGTCATTTAATACAAATTAAATTTCAGCTGTGGTATTCACAGTGAAACGCACGACTGAGATGTACAACATGAGATCTATCAGTAAGTTCACTGAAACTCAAGAGCTCCCACATAAATCTTGACTATTAATAATAACCTTAGTCAACTTTTAGTTAAAAGATCAGAATTAAAATTTACCTCAGGGACTTTCATGCTTGCTATAGAATTCTAGGCATTCCCCCTTCTTTTTCAGCATAAATCAGGTATTACGTAGGCTCCAATGTAGGGAGCCTTTTTCCTCCCTTGCTGTAGCAAGAAATGCAGTGGCTCTCCTTACTTACAAAATAGAATTATTTTATGGTCTAAAGCAGAAAGAGATCTTCAGCATCTCAGAGATGCAAATGCTCTCAGCATCATGGCTCAACAGGTCTGGTACCTGAGCTCAGTCCTTGCTTCACAGCCTGAGACTCCTCACCAGAAACAAAGCTGCTGCCAAAAGAGAAGCAGCCTCCTGGCTGACCCTCCTGGAGTGTCTCACTGCAGTCAGAGCATTTTCTTCTGGTGCCTGGCCAACTTTCTCATGTGTTTCAAAACAATGCTCTATTATTTTTTTTTTTCAAATTCTTAACATAGAGTTGCAGCAAGAAAATTTGAGAAGTCTTCAGACTGTATTGATTATTGTCATTATGTACAGACTAATATTTTGCACTTAACAGTTTTCATCATTAACAGAGCTACATTTGCTCTCCAATTAGCTGCAGGGGGAGACACTTTTCCAAGTTTTCTCAGCACCTGAATTTCCTTGTATTTTACAGGAGTGACAAAATGAACATTTTGTACTTTCCTACCACTCAGCCTTATTTGCGTTGGCAGAAACAGATGCAGGTCCTGGACTGTAACATTAAGAATTACAGATCAAACCTTTGATTTTGTTTTGCCTCATTTAACCAGCACATGGCCTACTTTGCATGCATTCATTGCAATTATAGTCATGTCTTAGAAATCATTCCTCTGAATCTTTGAAAAAAAAAACCAAAACAACACCACAACAATTAATGAAACTTGAGCAATGCACAGATGCATCCCAGATATAACAACTGATGTCTTGGTGTATTTTCTTTTTAGACCTTCCCCCCTATATCAGGAGGAAAAGGACGAGTTTTCTAACAATCTTCGAGGATCAAAGTTTATTTCTTTAAAAAAGTACTTGTATCGACTTCTGTCACAACTTTTTTTTTCTTCAGTAATACTAAAGACATTCAAAAGAAATGAATATGCATTACTTTTTACATTTTTAAAGAAAATCCATCATTATAAGGCACACAGTCTACACCGCAAACTTACAATTCTGTCCTTCTGATTTATTTAATACAATGATAATTAAACTCCGGATAGCACGGTGAAATGCCACGGAGCCGCTTAAGCGGTAATTAAAACCTGTCTTCCTTAACTTTTGGCGGCGTTGTTCCGTGCACACCGCCGCAGCCCGTGCGCTGTCCCGGGAGGCGATTTGAACCCAGCGCCGGGCGGG
>JAHLSL010000057.1:12319774-12593634 GCA_025920805.1 Petroica traversi | reverse complement strand
GGGGGGCCCGGGGGCCGCGGGGGCCCGGGGGCCGTGGGGGCCCGGGGATGGTTGCTCCTCCTCTGACCAAATTTACCTCGGCTGCCTCCTGCAGTGAGCGCTTGGGAGAGGCTACGCCGACAACGATCAGGAATCTGCGCGGGAGAATAAAAGTCGTTTGTGGTGGCCAGATCATAGCACTTTGTGGAAGCGCTTCAGTAACGGGGGCGTTACAGGATTCACTTTAAGTGCTGATGTTCTGTCGGAGTTCTAGTGCCGACCTCGTTGCACAGCAAAATCATTCCATGAGGCTGTTTGTGAGAGTGGCTTTTAGGCAAGCGCTCTGTGTTTCCTTCCCAGGCCTCTGTCAATGCTAATTCTCCCAGCCTGTGCCTGTGCTGGGTCTGCCTGATGGAGCTCGTTTGCTCGTAGCAGCATCATGGCTTTGCAGTGGTCCCTGCAAAGGTGTTGATAACGCTCCAGGGGTTTGGCACAGCATCAGCGCTGTCCCAAACATTCCTTCCGTCAGTGGCCTGGGGGTGGGCAAGATCCTGGGAGAGGAAGCAATGGGACAGCTGGCCCGAATTTACCAGAGGGATATTCCATACCATGTGGCATCAGTACAAAAACTTAGCAAAGGAGGAGGATGCATTTCTTATTTACAGTGTTTGACTTCAGAGCAAGTGAGGGAAACCTGGCCTGGGCAGCCTCTCATCGTTGGCACTTGTGGACTCAGAGCAGGAATTGAGCTAGTGGTGGATGCTGGGTTTTGCTTGCTCTTTGCTCAGTTCCTGCGTTTTTCATCTTAACTCAGGGATTATTTTCCCCTACGTTTAGATTTTTATCATTCTAACAGCCCTGCTCCTTGATGGAAGCTGTCCATCCTGACTGGTGCCTTTTGAGAACATTGGAAAGAACTTCATTTGGACATGAAAGCTGAAGAATTACAAAACTGAAGTGTATCCAATCTTGCATGCAACCAAATTTGACTTTTTGCATTGACATAGATGACTTTGAGATGTCCCCAGCATCTAAAAGGAATTATAAACAGTCACTGAGATCTGATAATAACTTTTTTCTGCACTGGTTCCCAGTCTAACAAATCATTGAGAAATGATGCAAATATGGTTTATTCTAAACCTTATGGGATGAAATGTTGTTCCATAGACCAACATGAATTTAATATAAATATAGAGACTATAAACTAGCAGTGATCTTCAGAAGCAATGGAGGGGAATTGTATCAAACCGTTGAGAATACAAGTACTTTTACTAGTGTTGTACCCTCACTGAAATAAAGAAAACTAAAATGGACATTTTTAAATGAACCAATTAGTAACCAGGTTTTTTAACATTGTATTTTTCCTTCTATATTCAGTTAGCGTACTATAAAAATACAGACTTGAATTTTACTGAGCTTTCATAGACATTGGAAGTGCAACTAAAAAAGGAATGAAAATAAAATACAGAGTCTATATTTTACTGCTGGAAAGTTTATCTCAAGAAAACAAACAAAAATAAGAATTTTCTAGAATGGAGAAGATGGATATTCTGAGTGAGCTGCCAGCCCCAGTGTTCTGACTCGGGTAACTTGAGCAGGTGTGTTGCCCGTGGCAGAGAGGCAAAGTTTATCCTTGTTCCCATGGAATTAAATAGTTGTGGACTGTGACGTGTTACACGGAGTTCCATTATAAAAGTAAGGTTATTCTGGATTAAAGATTTCCACTTTAGAATGTTTCAGGAGGCAGCACAGATACTGAAACACATTTTACCCGTGCTTGGTTTTACTTGGAGCCAGAAATGAAGCTGAAGCAGTGGCCAGAGCAGAGTGCCCCACAGTCACCCCGTGAGTGCACTGTGTCGTCTCTCTATTATAGAGCAGTTCCACTGCATCAGGGGAGGGCATGGCTGGACCTCAGCAGGGCAAGTATCAAAGAATATTGGAAAAGGTTGAACATCAATCATCATATAAGAGTATCTAAGTCCATGCAAAAAGTTTAGACAGGAAAAAAAATACTCTCATAAACAATACCACTGATTAAATGCAATTTATCAAGTAAATACCAAAAAGACTCTGTTAATAATAGGTAATTAAGATAATATCAAGTTCAATTAGTGATTTAATATCTTAGGCATCTTTTTCTAGACATGGTAAATATATCTATCTTGGGATTAATTAACAATATGTCTAATAATTAATCTCTTCAACTTTGATCTATTATTGAAGTGGATATGTAATTTTTCAGATATTGCTATAGAAGACACATTGCAAAATAAAAGTAAAACTAGCCTGAACAGCACTATCAAAAACCCTGATATTAGAGGGGTTTACAGGGCTTCATGGAAATTGTACCCAATTGCAGTTCATCACAGGCTCAGACCTAAAATCAGCTAAGATGTTGATTTTGTTGAGGAGAGGTTGTAAATTTTACCAGTTTGAAGACACTACTATCAGACCATGAATTGATTGGATAAGTGTTTGAGCCTGGGGGAAAGAAAATGGGTTTTAGATACTTTCTGATTGTTGGGCATGGAGATGAGCTAAGGGTGGGACAGGAGGGCTGGGATAAAATGTGATTCTGCAAGTGTTTATGTGCCAGTGTAGCTTAAAGCGAAGGAGTGCTTTCACAGAGTGCAGGAATATTGTAAAGATGAAATAGATTATCCATTAAACACTTCTGCAGGTTGGACATCCCTTCTGGAGGAAATAAACAAGAAATCTGAGGTGCAAGAGGAGACATACAGAGACTGGCACACTACAGAGATGTGTGTAGCATTGGTTGTAAAAGTATGAAGGAAAAACATGTTTTCATTATCTTCCTAATATTACTGCATAAAAAAATCTCAGTATAGGGGACAAACTCAGATAGTGGAAATTATGGAGATATATATGTGATCTTTTACATTGAAACTTGAACAAGAAAATAAAAAAATCCTTTCATCTTTGTTCTTCTTAAACAAGGTAAGAGCAGAATGTCGTGCAATTTTATTGGCTTGGGTGTTTTTTATGTTCCAATTACAGTATAAAACAGTCTTGCTTTATTTAAATCGAAATGAGGTCAAACTACTCTGTTAAGGTTCAGGATTTGTTTGCAGTATTTAACCTGGTTACCAAAAATACTTGCTGGAAAGGTGGAATTTTGATTCTTAAAACAAGTGGAATTTGTTCTTAAGTCACTATTCACATGAAAACATAGGTAAAGCACAAGTGTTCCTAGAAATATGCCTTCACTAGATTATTCTGCAAAAAAGAATAGTTGTACATGCTTTTTCACCAGTTGTCCCATCCAACAGTGTTGATCTATAGCAAAACAAATGGTAGGTTTTTCTTATTTGCTCTCAGTTTGCAGCATTTACCCATCTGTGTTAACTCTGTTAGGCAAAGCTTAGTTGGAATTACAGCTAAAAGAGTGTCCTCCAAAACTGCTGCACTCCAAGGAGAAATAGGGATCAGACTTCAAAAAAAGCAAAGGAAATGGAGAAACTTGAGAGATGTGGCCTGTATATTATTCTAGAATACAGTTCCATAAGAATATGAGTTTCAGACTTATACTACCCATTTTCGATAATAGTCTTGCTTGCACCCTCTGTAACCATTTGGAAGTTATATGTGACAAAAATCTACTGGAGAACAGCTATTCAGCATTAGCTCTTATGTTGGAAGCCCTTTAAACTTTATAAGTCTATCCATGAAAGTGAGTTTTTCTAAATTACAATAAATAAAGGGCCTAGTCAGTGGAGGAGGAGAGCATGAAAGGGCATAAAATCAAACAATTGTTTCAAGATTTGGGGTATTTTTTGGCTTTAAATTACCCATGAAGTCCCTATGGACACAGTCCCCTATTCTACTGCAGAACACAAAATAAATGGAATAACTTCAGTCTAACAGGTGATCCACGCCTATTGTAGCCTGAAATAAATGCACATGACAGCATTAGACTTTGAATTTCAAAACTTGTAGGGCTGTCTTAAACCCTGGGGAAAGAAGTGCCTTTAGCATGAGCAAGTCACAGTGAGGTAACAGTTTGAGACAAAGTAGTCTGTAGTTCATCATTCCATGGGCTGTTAAAGCCTGAAACATTCCTATTCATAGAAGCATAGATTGGGTTGGGCTGGGAGGGGCCCTAAACCTGTCTGGTTCCATCCCCCATCCCTCCAATGCCCCATGGGCAGGGACACCTTCCCCTAGACCAGGTTGCTCAGGGCCCCATCCAGCCTGGATTCATCTCTGCACACGGGATACTTGGCTGTTCCGAGCCATAGGAATGTCTTGCACAGGGTGAGCTGGTGAGGGTATCCCTGGAACTGCCCCTTGGACTGTTCAGGTGGCTGAAGCAGCTCCTGAATTGCTTCACCCTGCAGCATGGAACTCAGGCAAAGCAGCACTGGCATTGTTCTGCCTCAAGGACAGCGGGTGCAGCTTTGTGATTACCCAGCACTGTACACTGTAGATAAACTAATTTTAACTGGTGTCCGAGTACTACAAATCCCCTCTGCCCCTTGTCAGCCAGAGCACCTATGAATTATCCCTCACAATACGGTGGGTTTGCCTTACACATTTAATTTTAGGAGCTTAAGCTAAGAGCATTTCTTTTCTTACTAATAAAAATGAATAGTTTGAGGGTTGGCTGCAATAAAACTGGGAACATCTTCATGGATACTCTAGTCAGAGTATAATGGCCAGCACCTCACCAATAGCTGGTAGGCACAGGAAACACAGTTCTCAAAAGTAATTTCCAAGACAAATGATTTTCAAGCATCACTTTTAGCTCCGGATCTTGAGAACTGAACTGTACTTTAAAGAGCCTGAGTTGCACAGGCAGAGCAGATGGAATGAAACAGCTTAATATATTTTATTTTTCCGGACTTGTTTTTATCCTTGTGTGGAAGATACTGCCTGTCCACAACTCGAATTCATATGGGTGTAAAGTAAGATGTGAAGATTTTAAAAACTACTTGGTGTTATTTCCTAAGAGAAATGCTTTTTCATCCTGGAGATTTGATATTGTATTGGAAAACATCACTGCCCAATGGAGCAGCTGGAGGACTTGTCTTTCTGTGCCAACATTGAATTCTTTCGGCAATTTCTCTCTGAACATTGCAATATTTGTATGGCAGGAGGCCACAGATAGTTGAAAAATGTTTCTGTAGCAGATTTGATTCAATAAAATTAAGGTTTGATAGAGATCATGTTTGACTACTTGATAGATAGTTATGACTAATAGATTTATTCCTATCTTCACCATGGAAATCATTCATTCTCAATGGCCCTATTTTTGCAGAGCATTGGAGGTGTGACAAGGTAAGGATGTTTTTCTTATGACTCTTGAGAACTAAGGTAAGTGTCCTGATATTGATTCAAACTTTAAAAATCTTCACACCCACGATTTAACAATCTTCATCTTTTATTTTCTGTTCAGCAGGTACCAACCAACGATAGCAGCTGATAAATCACATATGATTCAGCAGATTGGTGCAGTTGTCCTTGAGTTTGGTAATTTTTTTTTTTATCTAAAGGCATTACTTTATTTAAAATGTCCTTGAAATTCTGCTTCCTCCAGCCCATTTCCTCATCTAACTTGTTCTGGCTGCATCTTTCTACCAGCCAGATTTTTCATGTCTCAGACATATATTTCTTTCCTCTCAATATGCCATTCAGATGAGAAATCAGCAGAATTTTGTCATTGTTCTCTTTGTTAGACTTCAGATGATTGTGCTCTCAGAGGGACCATAGCTGCAATTTTCTGTTGTACTTTATTACAACAGATAAATAAATTGCACCTAGTTCTCATGTATATCTCTCCTGTTTTGGGTCAAACCCCAACAATATCTCTGGGTTGAGTCAACAGCAAAATTCCTTGCTGCAGTCAGGTAAGGTCTAAATCTGACAAGATCTAATAGTGCACAGCTGATATGATGAACTGATGGGGATGAGCATCGTCAAGTAAGTGTGTGATGGGATTGAAAAATATAGTACATGCTTACTTGAATTATCCTGATTTCTGTAAACAATTAGTAGTCTCTCTGTTGAAAGTTTCAACAGTGATTTAGTCAGTTCCTGTTTTGTCAAAATCCCTTGCTGAGAACAGTATCTGATGGTGCAGTGTCATGTTTTTTGTTTCTTTTACAAATAATTCTGAATCATTACAGTAGACAGGATGTTTACAAAAATCCACATATAATTTAAATTTCATATTCAAAATATGCCATTAGCCTTGCTCTTTCTTCTGCTATCATCTTTGCCAGATATACTGGTTAAACTTTACCAGGAGAAAAGTGGAAAAAAATTTGTTGCTTGTATGTCATCATCGTTATCATTATCGTCGTATCATCACCATCATCATCATCACCATCACCATCATCATCATCACCATCATCATCATCACCATCATCATCATCACCATCATCATCATCATTATATTTCAGTTACCAAAAACATTTAGGCAACTAGAATTTTGCACAATACAAAGCAACACAGAATATGGCTTTTGGATAATGATAGAGCTATGAAATTCTAGAATTTGTATGGGTTATATTCATAAAGCACTTTTCAGCACTTAATGCAAATTCATAGATGATGCTAACAACACTATTAATGATGCTGTAACTCTGAAATTCAGAACAAGGTCACTGTGAGCCTTTAATGAGACCATCTCCTTAATACAAGGCTAATTATTTCTCTGTGGAACAGTCTGTGATAATAATCATCATGCTCTTCTATGGGAAAGAAAGAGAGTATGCAAGACTTGAATTAATATTTAGTAGCCCAGAAATGCCACAGAAATAAAATCAGCTAATTTAGATATGGTTTTTATCGATTCCCTGCTTTCTAGATAACAACAAATACTTTTGCATGCTATTTTATGTCTTTCATTATTTAAATAAATTGATGTTATTGTTGTTGGCATAACTATAGAAGTAGAAACTCAAAAGCAAGTTCTTGGTTTTTTTCTTGGTATTAAGAAATAAATATTGGGCAAAATGGGGAGAAATAAACAACCAGTAGATGATACTTCCTCAAACATTATCACTGAGGTTTGATATTCTTTCTGCAATCTAGGATTCAAAGTTCTTTTCTGTTAAAACCAAGCATAGGTATGGTTTGTGATGCCTGGTAAAATTGATAACTCCACTGTATTTTAAATGTCTGTAGTTCTGTGGTGGCTGGGTGCCATTGCTAAATGTCTCTGCCTTTCATCAAGCCTAAGAGCCAAGTCATTGTTACATGGATACATCTTTACTGAGGGGAAAGAGCCCAAAAATACAAATAAGTCCTGAGTGAGTTAGAAAATGGATGAGTTCGGGGTTTTTTTTTTCAGGATCCTCTGCATTAGTCTTTTGAAAAATCTGTCTGATAGCAGGTTTCTTATTTTTACATCTTAATCAGTAATTCAGGTGTGTTAATGAAGAAAATAGTTATACTATTACACCGCAATTTTAGTTTTCATATTCTTCATCAAAAAATTAAAATGAATATAAAGATAGGAATTAATTAGCCAAATATTATTCTTACCTATAAGAATATAGGTAAGAATAGTACCAGAGTAGTATTATTCTTACCTGATAATAAACTCTAATTTATGGAGCTAAGATTAAGACAGAAAAGCAACATTTTTTATTGCTAAAAGTCTGTAATATGTTGCTACTACATGGTAATTCAAAGCAAAACACCAGAAATTTATTTTTAAACTTTTTACTTCAAAGAATTCTTATTTGAAGTGAACTGAGGATGTGACTTCTTATGTGTGGACTTGTATTTTCAACTGTATTACACTGTTTGCATTGCACTAAAACATTGTAGACTACAATAGAAAAATAAATTCTTTTGGGGCACTCAGGGAAGTTTTGTCTATGCTCATGAGGTTTCTCAAGAAGCAAAACATTTAAGTAAGTGTATTAAATAGTGATAGCTTAAAAAAAACAGTTCTGACATTATGCAGTGAAATATCTCAGTGGAGAAGTAAGGCACATACACATTTCTGTTAACCATCAACTTCACTTTCAAAACTAGTAAGTCTTGCCAGGAAGCATATTAATTAGACAAGCTTCTAGCATGACACTATTTTTAACTCTTTTGGCATTTTACACTTCAAATAAATACATTTTTACTATGTCTTTTGGATCTCCATACACAAGAAATAATAATTTTATGCCATGTGTGTCAATGTACAGGGCTCTAACTTGCCAGACACTGAATCCATCATCTGAAATGCACATATGCCTCATTATTTACTTATTAATTCCTCTGCTGCATGTATTTAACAGATGACTGCAAGTCATGGGGCTGTGCATCCCAGAGGTTATTCAAAGGCAATGATATGCTGTAAAATAATGCTAAGAGTGACTATTTTCCCCTTCAAAATCTACCAAGATTTGCATTTTCTGATATTAGTGATAAATTTGAATTTTCTCCTTTTATCCTCACAATTTAATACAGTTTAGGTGTGATAGTTACTGGGTGTTAGGTAGATGACAGACTTCTTTTTTACACATCACTAAGACTATCAAGCTACTTGTCACTGCTATAAAAATTTGTTGAAGGCAACGGTTTTGAGCTGATATTTCTTAGGCATATTTGCAAGATGAAGAGATTATAAAATCTAAACAATGGCCTACCTTTGCTAGATTAATGACATACAGAAGAAAGAACTGTGTATTCAAGGGCTAGTTTGTAATATTACTATTGTAATGTAAATTGAAATTAGTTAATGTACAGGACCATGTTACAAAAATATACTGCCTCTTCCACTGCCTTCTGGTACTTTTGTTGTTAATATGAACCTTCAGAAGGAGGAACGTAAAGTCACTTACCTGATTCTGGCTTTCTTTTAATGTGGTCTGGACCTGGAAGGTAGGGCTGTAGGCTGACTGCAGACTCCTCCATTCTGGCCAAAGAATAGCTCTGTGAGCCCTCTTGGGAAACTGCACGTTTCAAGTGCAGTGGTCCTCTCATGCCTCAAAATTTTTGGCACCGGCCAAAAATCATAATCAGCCTTTCTGAGAAGAGAGGTCTCGTTGGAATGAGCCGATTGCTGTGGGTGTCTATCAGTCCTGACCTCCATGCATGTGCTGTTTGGATGCCTAGTTCTGTGTTGTCCATCTTCTTGTGGCTGCTTGGGAAGGCGGTGGCTATAAGTAGTCAGCAATCTCCCAGAGCAAGTCATCAGCTTTATCAGCCTCCAGATGGTAACATTTTTTGGGAAAGAGGGCAGTGGAGAGTGAGTCACAGGCTTAATGAAGCAGCCTGCTTGGTCATCTTCCTCCTTGAGATACTTGAAATGAAAAAAGCCATTGGTCAAATTAATTAAAGTCAAGGGAGATCCTCTCTGGAATCACTATTCAGCCATGAGTTGTTATAACTAGTTGCTGTCCAGAGGAATCTTGACAGGCTCGAGAGATGGGCCTGTGCAAACCTACTGAAGTTCAGCAAGGCCAAGTGTAAGGGCCTGAATTGGAGCAATCCCAAACACAAGTACAGGCTGGGTGAAGAATGGATTGGCAGCAGCTCTGGGAAGAAAGACTTGGGGGTGTTTGTGGGCAAAAAGCTCAATATGGCTCAGCAATGTGCCCTTGCAGCCCAGAAAGCCAAGCACAACCTGGGCTGCATCAGAAGGGGAGAGACCAGCAGATCGAGGGGGTTGATCTACTCTGCTCTTAGGATATCCCACCTGTAGCACTGCATTCGGGTCTGGGGCCCCCAGTGTAAGATGTGGACCTGGGAAGAAGTCCAGAGGAGAGCATCTAGTTTGGTCAGTGGGCTAGGGCACCTCTCTCATGAATACAGGCTGAGAGAGTTTGAGTTGTTCTGCCTGGAGAAGAGAAGGCTCTGGGGTGACCTTCTAGTGATCTTTGGGTACATAAAGGGAGCTGCAAGAGAGCTGGAGAAAGACATTGCACAAGTGCTGTAGAGATAGGACAAGGGGGAATGGCTTCAACCTGAAGGAGGGCAGGTTTAAATTAGATATTAGGAAGAAATTTTTTTGCTGTGAGGGTGGTGAGGCACTGAACAGGTTGGCCAGGGACGTGGTGGACTCCCTATCTCCAGAGGTGCTCAAGACCAGGCTGGATGGTCTTGATGGGTAACATGGTCTAGTGGAAGGTTCCCTGCTCAAGGCAGGGGATTTTGAGCTAGATCATCTTTAAGGTCCCTTCCAAAACAACTTCTCTGATTCTGTGATTCTTTGATAAATGTCTTCAGAACTAATTTTGGAAGCTGTTCTTCCCCAAAAAGTGGCCAGTAAATTATTGCCCATAATGATGCTGTTCTTGTCACCGTTACTGTTGTGGGTGGAGAACCGGTACAGCGGAGGAGTGAGGAAAAGGGAAGTTCCTTCTTGTGAAGATGAACAGATGTCCAGGAATCTGCACTTCTGCAAGTGGAAACCTGAGGATGTGCCCCACAAGACGACTTGTCATGAGACCTCCACCAGTAACCCTCAGTGAGACTCCAGCCAGCATGAGCACAACTGTGTAATGTTTTACTTCCCTCATGAGCTACAGCAACTCTGTCTCTTTCTCTCTCTCTCTCACACACACACAAACACACACACACAAACACACATAGCTTTTCTTCATGCCCATGCCTGCAGGCTCAGCAGCTGGTTGCCATGGCCTGGCATGCTCAGGAGCCCTCCCCTGTGAGCAGGGCTGTCCTGCAGGGGAAAGGCTCTGCGACACCCCAGGGCAGCTGCTGTGTGAGTTTGCTCCCAAAGCAGCAGCAGTACGGTCACGTTGGTGTGCCATGTACCTCCCCTAGATGGTTCCTCTGAGGTGACTACTTCATAATTACGTCTCCATAATTATTTCCTTCTCTGGTGTGGCGTAGGGAGGCTCACACTGCCCCAAATGCCATGGGAGGAGTTCTGCATTACCTACTGCCGCTGTATGCCTGGCCCTTGGGAAAAGCCTGGAATGACAGGGGGAGGGAGGGTAGGAAAAGGACCTAAAGGTGTGTTCCTTCAACACCTCCTGCTTGACAGTTGAGCCCTGCTTTTACCATGGTCAAGTGTCACAGGGGACCAAGTTACAGGGTGAATCAAACTCTATATTTAGGAAGAACAACTGGAAGCTATGACAGGAATTCCCTTTTACACTTCGCTTCTCTGCTGAGTCCCACTCCAGCCTGGAGCAGCACTCAGTGCCGTCCAGGCTGAAAGCATCGGAGCTATTTCAGACACATTAAAAGGGTCACAGTCAATACCTCAGCTGGTAGAAGAAGGTACCTCTTTCAGCATCAAAAGGAGGTGTGCATACTCGACGGTTTGAAACTTTTTTTTTATATAAGTAAATAAGTTAGCTAATCTTGAAGGGGTCAATTAAAATCTTGAAAGACCCTCATGAAAACTCTTTAGTAACTGCTGTGAGTTTACTGCAATAGTTGTGGGTTTCTGCCTATTTTAATGTCTCATGCAGTGTATCAGAGTATTCAGAGCAGATTGCTATTGCTTCATAGTCTGTGGGGATCTAATGATTTAAAAGAAAAAGTCACTTAAATACCTCATGACTCATAACAAGTGTGTATGAGTTTAAATATTGTATCACATAGGCAGATGGTTATTGTTTTCTATATGTTTATTATAGTTAGGGAAATATTACGTTATGGTTTTGATATAAGAGAGTTTTCTTTCATTAAGGTTAACAGGCAGCTGTAGTGAAAATTATTGTGTATGTATTGTGGAAAATGTGCCCAAATTTGCCTAGAGTTTGTAGTAAGTTTTCGTGTAACAGGCTGAAAGCTGCAGAGTAGGGGTTTCTCTTCTTTCATTGTACTGGCTGGGTCTCACAGTCGTGTAGTTCCTGTCAAAGCCTTTTAATAAGATAATACACTGCAGTTCTGTCTCCAAAATGCCCGTTGTGCTTGATGCGTTGTGTGTGGGGGGGAGAGGACAGCTTCCAGCTGGGGCAGGGGGAGGGCTCTTGCTGTTATCTGTGTGCTACTGTACATCTCTTGTGTGCATTACAAAAGATGGCATTATGATATCTCATCGTATTTAAAGCAAATTGAATAAATCAGCTTATTATCTTGCTGCAGCCCTGTCAGAAATTATTTTTAGCAGAGAGACAGAAGATAGGTTCCTTTGTTTTATGAAGTTTCGCTTCAAAACACTCATTTATTTCCCGGCAGTAGCCCTATATTTCACAAGTAGTCCTACTCATGAGTACTTTCATTGCAAATTGAGGGAATTTGCAAGGGAAGTTTGCCATACACCAGCTCCAAAGGAACGAACGTTGCCATTGCTTTCTAAGTTTGGCTCAGCATGCAGCCCATAAAAGGTAAAAGGTAAGGTGTGGGGAGGCCAAAAAGACACCAGGGAATACAGGCTGCGTGTCTGCATTTCTCTGCCTGCCAGAAATGTGAAATCCTGCTGTGGAAATGAAGGTGAAGTGGGATTTTTTTCCAGTTTGCAGAGCTGATTGGAATACCAGAAATAACTTAATACAATCAGTGCAGTGCTCTCGACTCTCTCTCTGAGACACATGGTGAAAGAACAAAGGAATTGATAAAAATTAACTGATCACTTCTGTAATGGATGCTCCTATAATCTCTGGTATTTTTTCCTGTGATTGATGGCCAGTATTGCTCTGTAAGGAAATCCAGGGAAGGGAGGGAAGGGGAAAGAGCCAGAGATCTATTTTTACTCAGTAGTGTGCTGTTGTCCTGATTTCTCTGGCGGTAATGAGGACAGCACGGTCTGGTAGGAAAATCACCTCCTCCAGAAGCAGTCCTACACAATTGTATCATGCACCCCTCTTTAGGAACCGGTGTCTGATTGCAGTAATTTCAAACACTGACTGCTCGTGAACCCACAGCACCTCGCTGAGGAGCACCAATGCTCTGCTTGTTTTACTGCTGAAGTTCAGGGTAAATCCTTGCCATTTGTCTCTAAGTGGCCCAAGAGGTCTGTATGGGAGTTTCTGCAGTGCCCAGGCAAGCAAGATGAAGTACGTCTTAGCAAGAATTTCTTTGTGACAGTCCTTGGGAAGTAGATCCACTGTGTTTTAAAATGTTTAATGTTATTTTCCTATGCTTTTGTTTCCATTTTATATTTTGATTAGAAAGATGAGAAGTTGGTTAAGAAATTAATTAACATTCTGTATTATGACTCCTATCTTCCCAGTCAATTGGGGGATTATTTTGTGTTTATTTTGTAATACAGTCACTGGTCAACAGAACAGTTATTTATCTGCATCATAAAGATTTTCAAACATACAGGAAAGAGAGAGTAGTAAATCCATTTGTGCTTTTGAAATCTATTTGAATTTTGACATGTCTCAGTGGCTGAGATTGCATCCCCTAAAGTGAATTCTGAAGTTTTTTTAAACTCTCTTTCATTTTAAGATTGTATATGCAAAACCACTTTTGCGATTTTTTTTTGTTTATTAATTTAGTGGAAGCAACTTAAACCCAAAGCAATTTATGAACATGATTGTCCTCTGACTGAGTGCTGTGTTGGTTTGGACAGCACTTCGCTGCAGCTGAGAGTGTGACCAGAGGGAGACCTCTAATGGCAGGTCGTTTGTACCTTTAGTTCCGCTCAGCATCGTACACAGATTTAAAAATGATGTGAGAATATGCAGGAGGAAGTCTTCCAGTCAGTCTCAGCAACACAATTTCAAGCTGATATTCCAAGTGGAAGCCAACCTACAACCCATCTGTACATTTTTTGGTACTGCCTCATGTGACAGTAACATTCTTTGGAGTACCCAAATCTTTGACACAGTTTTCATTTCTCCATGTATTTCTACTGTTCTCTCCTATGCAATATATTTCTATTCTTATTACTTTCCTTCCTATCTAAGATTAAAGACAGTATCAAAAATGTGCTATGGTTTTGTGGTGATCAGTGACTTCTCTGGTGAATTAATTTCTCAGCTTTTAGAATTATGACCTTACTTTACATTAGATTAGTTAAATAAATAGACTTTGATGAAACTCTAGTCCAGTGAAAATCTAAGTTCTCAGTGAGAGAATAAAAGGCTGAGATGGCATTTCAAAAAAACTGCTAATAAAATTTCTTCCTTTTCACTTTGGCATATTTTCCTTTGCTATTGTATATTAATAGTATCAGTCCATATTTCTCCACCTACATAAAATTATATTGAAAATATGTTATTTTTGATCTTATTGCTAAAGACAATTGATGAATCTATATGACCTAAAACTTTGAAAGGAGTCTACTTTGTGCACTAGCAATTGTCAAGGAGAACTTTTCCGTTTGTCCATCTTGATCACATTCAGTCCACTGGCATCAAAGGATTTTGCAAGGATTTGTGAGTCAGAAAATGGTTATGTCTGCATTTATCAATATTTTCTAACAAGCAATGCTTTATTTGAGAGAAGGCTTAAACTGAAAGTTCTAATAATTCCCACATATGTACTGTGGCAGGGCTAATCTTACATTGTTTATCCTCAAATGCTTCCCTTAATTCTTCCTCATTTTACAGTGCTGTTAAGGTTTGAGAGATTCCTTATCTCCTCTCATTATTGTTTTTAATGTGGAAGAGATAGCTTCATTTGTGGCTATGAAAGATTAATTGGAGAAGCTCAGGTGTTCTGTCTCCTTCTGATATTCAGAAGGAATAACTAAGCAACTTGGAAACTGAGATGGAAACAGGAGCTGGGCAGATGAAATGGATGCCTGTCAAGAGGCAGCGTGGGTTAAGTTCTAGCTTATCTTCCATAGCTATCAGAATGTCAGAGCCTGTAACACTTTCCAATTTTGCTTGCAGGGATAAGCCTCTGTCGTAAAAATGTCAAAACAACCAGCATCACATGTCAAAGCCATTCAGGTAAGAGACAGTATTTATGTTTTTAATATAATAAAATAATAAATCTCAACTCCATTGCTTGGCAGACTGCATTTTTACTCAGACAGAGCACCATAGGAGTGCTGGGTGGGTTATTCTGTTAAAGTGAAAGGCTTAGTAGATATGAAAGTACTGAAAAAGTGTGACCTGGAGATCATCTTTTGATCTGAGCTGGTAAAAAAACTGGATCAGATAGGTTTGTTAGTCACTTGTTTGCATGGTCTTTCTAGGGTTAGATTATGCCTATTGGAGAATCATCTAAGCAAAACATGGTAATGCATCTGCATAACTGTTAAATTAAGAAAAATAATTCCTACAACCATTAGATTTTCCAAAGAGCCAATATAATGCTGAACTAAAAAGATGGCATGGTGAAGCTTCTCATATTTGCATTCCTTAAGGAGAAAAACCCTCAACTTCAAATAATTGTTTAAGAAGTATTTTATTTAGAAGCAAAAGGAAAATGAGAGAAGTGTTGATCTTTTAATTTGAAAGATTCTTGTCTTCCACATACCTCTTCAAAGCTATATGCTTATAAGGATGAAGTTGATTGTTGTTTACTTGTAAAAGAAACAGCTGGAGAATTATCAATAACAAAATGAAGTAGCATCATGAAGAATGTGTTTAGTTCATATTATGAATGATTCTTGTCAAAAAGCCAAAATATCTTCTGAACTGAAGAATCTTACAGAATTCTCATGTATTTTGTAAAATGAACATCCAATGAAATTTTACCATTAATTCATTTTGCCTTACCTAAGAGACACAAAATGCAATTTGTGAAATCTGCTTTGTTCTGTTTCCCTGAGATAATACTAATGCAATGGATTGGAGTATTCAGACTAATTACCCAGGGGTTAGGCAGCATCCTGAAGATGCAAGGCACTGCAAAAATTCAGATTATCATCATTATCAACATCATCATCATCATCATCATCATCAATTCTACTGAATAGGCATGCAAACCACTGTTCTCTAATTCTCTTGAAATTAGAAAAAACCTGCCATTTTGCCAGAATTTAGATTTCACTCAGTTCAGATTTTCATCCCTCTTTTACAGTGACAATAGAAATATTTGTATGATTAATGAAAATATATAGATATTTAATAGCTGAAAAGTATTTATTTACATTTTACATTTAAACTCCATAGGCACATACAAACATTTTTAAGGAATTAATTGGTTTACATTTTTTTTCTTGAAGATGTGATTATAATGCTGCATTTTATTTTTAGGATGACTTTCCAACTTCTAAATGTAGACAATGCTCCTAGGTTGTTCATTTAAAAATGCATTACATTTTAGCACTAAGTTTAATATTTTAAGAAACTTTAATTTTTACAAAGGTAATTTGAATCATGAGAAGAATTACAGCACAAATTTCAGAATATATCTATTAATCATTGTGTCAAAGGTGGTCTAGTAGGGAGACTTGCACTTGAATTGATGCTTATTGCACTTTGAGCACTGTGAGAACCATGACTCAAAATGTCACGTTACTTTTATACATTGTCATTCATATATTATGATCCTTTGCTGTTGTGCTGGGATAATAGGACTGACTTGCCCTGGGGAATGAACGTCATGCTGCAGCCATGGGAATGTAATGGCACCTCACTAACTGAAGTATTTAATTGTATTCTGTGTCTTAAATGGCTTTTTTCTTACTGAACTAGATGTAGACAAAAATGTTCACTTGCCAATAGCTACTAAATAGAAATGTGTGAGAGTTAAAGGCAGCAACTGGTTCCCAAGAGTAGTTTGGGGCCACAAAGTACTGTTAATTTCTGGAAACAATTGCTAACCTCCCTTTCTCGTGTGTAAAAGGCTGTGACCAGCTCTGACAAAATTATTCTATCTTTAAACACTCTTGGCTTTCTCCAGAGGTAAGGGTGAGCAGGTTCCTGGTTCTTTTGTTGTTGTTGCTGTTTGTTTTGTTTGGTTTTGTTTTGGTTATTTTTTGTTTTGTTTGTTTGTTTCTGGATTTCCTTCAGTTTTGTCTACAGTCTCTTTCTCTTTCTTTCTTTCTTTCTTTCTTTCTTTCTTTCTTTCTTTCTTTCTTTCTTTCTTTCTTTCTTTCTTTCTTTCTCTTTCTGTTCCTCTCTTTCTCTTTCTTTCCTTCTTTCCTTCTTCTTTCCTTCTGTCCTTCTTCTTTCCTTTTTTCCTTATTCTTTCCTTCTTTTTTTTCTTCTTTTTTTTTTTTTGTTTTTTTAATTAGATATGTTTATACAAAAGTGTCTTTCCAGATTACTCAGTCATCCATCTGGGCAACCAGGAATGGCTGTGATGCTGTGGGGGACTTACCCATGACAGTCCTCAACTCATGCATAGCTACATTAGTTGTATCCTAACCTTAATACTCTCTCTCTCTTAAACAGAAAGAATTCACCAAAAAATGTCTAAGTACCAGTTCAATTGAGTCAATCCAGCAATGTATTAGTATGTCATTCTTACAGGTATTTTACCTTTGGTCTGTTCAGAGGACTCTGGTGGAGTACATCAGTGCACGTAGCTACCTACTCATTACATAAACTGCAGGGGCACACAGTATGGTAGCCCTTTCATACATAGGAAGAGGCAAACTCAGTAATGGTTAACATAAGAATCACACCCAGAAAGTCTGTCTAAAGCAATTATAATTTGCTTTATTTTGCTAATTGCTATTTTGCTATATTGCTAATGAAATAATCAGGGGTCTGGGTCAGAAAATTTCCTATTTAGCATTTTACTGGATGAAGTTACCTGAGGGTCGTATCTCCATCTCAGTTTTTAGCTGACAAAAGCCTTGAGTCATATTTTTAAAACAGAATTGTGAACTTGTGCTGATCACAGCACAAGTCCTTGCAGATCTATGCTGGTGTACAGAATTTGGCCCACCCATTACACAGCTTCTCACCTGTGAGACAGGACCAACACTGGATTGAGAGAGATTTACAGCCCAGGACTTTGGTACCTCTGATCAGGAATGGTTTGGAAATGTCATGTTTTCATTTCATACTGGAAATATTTTAATTTACAGTATGTGTTATCACACCCAGCAGTTTTTATCTGTGTCTTAAAGGATGCTCATTTTACCAAGTTATTATGTCATGACTGCACACTTCTTGCCTGAACTCTGATGTGAATGTCCTCACTGAAGATAAAAAAGTACAAACTGCTTTCATGTGGCACAGATTACTGGGAAAATTCTGAAACAGACCAAAGGGTGGTTTATTGAAATTAATTAGCAGCCTGGGGCTTAGTGGTTCATTTTTGTTTTCTGAACCACTGTTAGTCACGGTTGGTCTGTTAGTCACGGTGGGACATGCAAGGGCTGTAGTGTACTGTGGCTTCTGCTCTGGCTGCCTCCAAGGGGAAGGAATGTTCAGTTCAGGATGTACAGCAAAAGGAGAGAGATCTCTTAAAATTTCAGCTCTGCAAACTTGTATGACCATGCTAGCTGTAATTTGCTAAATGGAAAGTTTCCCATTCCAAAAATCGAAGCTGACTGGACTTACCAGAGCTTGGCAGGGCAGTTACTTAGAATTAGAAATGGCAAAGCTGGGTTTTTTAACACCCATAAATGAAATAATGAGCTGGGAACTGTGAGGCTGAAAATGCCCTGTCTCCTGGGAACTTACAAAGTGCACATGAAAGGTTTCACAATATCTGAACCAATGCTCAGTGAAAAAGCTTTATGAAAAAAATACCTGGCTGTCTGTGACCATACAGATATTTGGCAGCCCCACTGAAATTACAGAATCATCTTGCATAAATAAGATAATGAGGAACAGGTAGGTATAAAACGGGAAAAAACACTCATTTCTTGCTAGATGGATTCTTAATTTGCTCGTCATTTGATTACAGCTGTCAGAACAATTGCTGTTACTGAAAACCATGGGCTCTTTTCCTGTGGTTGCCCAAGTGGGGTATGATCTGCAAGACCATAACTTGAGCAGAAGGGTTGGATTATTCATCTTCATTTAGTGCAGATCAGTGAGGTGGTAAAGGACAAGAACAGAGCTCGCTGTTGAAGGTTCTCTGCTTCTGCTGGTTCAAGTATTTGCAGTTTGTACCAGCCGTGGGTAAATTTTATTGGTAAAATCCCATTTTAAATACTTATGGCTTAAGCTGTCTCAGGGCAGGCTTCCCTTCTAAGACACCTGTGATTAAGTGAGGTGAAAACTGGTGTCACTGGAGAATGGGGAGTGGTCCAGTGATTGGCTGTTATGAAGGATTTGCATGAGTACCTTTCCGTGTGGCTTTTGGCACTCACTTTCTGTTTGGCCTTGACCAAACTGAAGCAAACTTAGGTGTCTAAAGATGTTTTAGTGTTTAGTATTTGTCTGTTTAGTCCAACAGAATCAGGAAGCATTAGTCTAAACTGCAGAACTTCCAAAGCTTTCTAGTTTGGTTTTTGTCACTTTCTCTATTTAAAATGGGGGTGAAAGCACTTTTCTTTCTCACAGGAGTGGTGTGATGATGAATGCATTGAAGGCCTAAGTGCTTGGATACCATGATAATGTCTATATGCTGTCCCACTCCTTTTGAGATTTGCCATTTACCAATTGTATGTTTATTATCAGTCACTATTATATGCATCACTATTTTCTTCTCACAGGCTAACATTAACATCCCAATGGGAGCATTTCGACCTGGTGCAGGCCACCCTCATAAAAGAAAAGAACTTACACCTGAAGAAGTGGAGGAGGTAAGCTAAAATGGTTTTTTATTTTTTTTACAAGGGGAATCCTTTCCTTTAGATGGAAAAAAAGTCTTTAAAGTGGTCTTCTAGCTCTGCACACCAATCTTAGATACTGCAGTTGAACATGCACTGATCATTCATGAAAATAAATGGCCACTTACTAACTCTTCATGTATAAATAGTTCTGCTTTTGGTGCCAAGGCACCTATAGGAATATAAACTGTTTTGAAGGTGTGTAGCTCAGCTCCCACAGCAGGATGATATCTGCTGTCAGGAGAGAGAGCCAGAAGTTCACCAGACTGTTTGTCTATATAGGAGCTGATGAGATACAGCAGGAAAAGCTATTGCAAGGCTTTTGCTGCTACCTGCCACCCTGTGGTGTGATTTATTGTTACAGATTAATGGTATTGGAAGAGATTTTCAAATACAACAGTTTTTGGAAGGTTTATCAACAAGAAGAAATTGATTGTGAAGGCACTTGCAAGTTAAAACAGAAATTCCAAACCCATTTACCTGCCATGGGGTGAAAATACTCCATTTTACACTGGATTCTGTATTTCCATGCTTGTATTTTACAGGGAGTGTTTAACACTGAGTTTTGAATATAAAATCCAAATTATGCCTTAAAAAACATTGATCACAAAGGTTATGATTAAACACAGATATCATATTTCTGAATGGTATTAAAGCATCTTATTTAACATTAACTTCGATAATAAATGAGACCTAACACCAACAGTGGAAGAAAAGGTAGTGGTAGATACTCCAAACAAGATAAAAGAGATGAATGCTTCTTGTTTCCTGGTGAGTTTGCTTAGTTTGGGTTCATAATCCCCTCATGAGAACTCATCCTACTGGGCCAGAGCTCCCACTGCTTCTCACAGCCAAGGGCAGGAAAGGCTGTGTAAGAGCCAATTCTTCCTCTTCTGTCCCAGTCAATTTTTTTTTATTTCTGAATTTTATCATATTTTGATATAAACAGTGCTCTGTTTACAGAGAACTTTCCTGAAGTAATCAAACCTAGGCTGACTTGGCTCTTAAGAAGATTTAAAAAACAAACATAGGAAATTACCATGAACATATATTGTGGCTTTCTCCCTTGGAAAGAAATCAAGCATATTCTCTCTGCAGTAATTAAACTGGTGAAAGGGTGCATGTTATTAAGCAGAAACTAAAATAGCACGTGTGAATTTTAGTAGCATATGAGAAATAAAATAAATTACTGCTGCTGATAATTACATTTGTTTGGGTAACTGAATGTTGCTTTGCTTCTCAGGTACATGAATACTATATATGAGACATCATGTAAGTTCTTGGCCCAGGCTTTATGGCCAATATTTAATGGGATTAAACACTACAGAAACAGTCTTGTTATAGGAATAGAATAAAAATGCTACCAGTGGACTTGCAATTTCAATTTTCTCATCTTGTTAAGTTTTGCCATACAGCTCATGATTTTTGAGAGCAGTTTTAGACAAATGCAACTTTTGCTAACAGTGCATAATCCCTGCTAATGGTGCATTTTCCACTGTATTTCAAAGTCTTGACATAGGTCATGAGGGGAATATGCAAAATATTATCCTCAAAGAGGTGGTGGAGTCAGATGGGACTGTGTATTTTTGAAGGTCAGTGGAGTGGACATGTTAACATGAAAAGAAATGGAGGGTGGGAATTACAGAAAATAACTGTTCCTCAGTCAGAGCATTCCCATGCTTGTATTTTTTAACCCCTACTGTGTATCTAAGTCACTCTTCAGGCTCCTTCCATAAAGCTGAAGGCCACAGCCTCATCTCAGCTCTGTGATGCACATGGAGTGAGTGATAGAGGGAGGGGTGAAGCCATAAATAGCAAACACCTGGGGCTGGAGACAAAGCTGACAGCAATTTATGGAGCACAAAGTCTACAAAATGTGGGCAAAGCTTGTACCATTTGTTCTACAAGATGAATAGTATTGCACATGACTTGAAATGGTATTTTTACATAGTCTCTGCTATGTACTAATAAGAGCAACGGGGTTGAGGGTGTGCTTGTTTTCCCTGATTATTCAGATTAACTAGGAAAACTGTCAAAGTGAACAATACAAGCCCATGACATCTTTGACTACTGATAAAATTCTGTGCATCCTTCCAAGCAGCTTCTGTATCAATTTAGTTATTCACCTGCTGTGCTTTGTTACTGTTTCAGGATGCTGGGTTGTTAAACCAGATATCATGCAATACACAGAGTACTTGGGGCTGAATTACTGGCTGGGATGTGAAATGATCTAGCAAAAACAATAGAAAATATTATTAGTATTAGCTTGTATTAATTAATAGAGCATTGGCTAAAATGTGAGTAAATATAATAAAAGTCCCAAGTCAAACAATGTAATTATCACTTCAATTTTCTTATATACTGTGATCTTAAGAAAGTCCTTAAAGATCAGCTAGGAAGAAAATGTCAGTTTTCTACAATACCTTGTTTGCTACTTGACATTGCAAAGTCTTCCTGATTGGCATGTAGTCCATTAGTTAACAGAGAAAAAAAAGAGGGGTTTACTGGCAGATAATATTTGACAAGGAATGTTGAAGTTTTAAAAATGAAGTTAAGTATTAAGAATTGCCTTTTCACAGTTAATATACCTTTTGAAAAAGAGTGGCTAAGAAATTTAAATAGTGATTGAACTCCAAAAAGCCCATCATAAAAGGGCATTCACAGAGTAATCAAAAATGAAAAAATAATTTCATCATGAAATCATTTGCAGTAAAATATAAATTAATCTCTAAATTTACTTGATTCTTCCTGTATGACAACTTATAAAACACACAACAGGCTGGAACAACAGTAAACTCCTGTCTGGAAATCTACTTCTTCAAAATATTACCCAGTCTAGAGTAGAAGTGGTCATGAGTTCTCTACTCACCTAGAAGTGATAGTACAGCAGTACCAAGGGCTGATACACTGGGGTCCACTGGGAAATTAGCTGAGTTGCTCACTATTATTTAAGCGCTGTTATTTAACCAGTACTTTCTACAATGTCTGCAAAATAGCCATACAGCACTACCCTAATTCAAACATAAAATGACAAAAATCCTTCTGGTCCTGCAACTATGGTTGTGAAAAGTTAAATTTCAACTCATGTTATCTTTCATGGAGCTTTTGGAGTCCTTAACTTATTATCATAGCTCTTCTCCAGAGCTGCAGAAGTGCATGATGATCTTCCTCTCCAAGTGACTATCAGCTGTGGTTTTCTCAAAGGAATTAGATGATAAAGTTCTTCTACTTTTTTGTCATTTAAAATATGAAGGACTTGGAGTTGCCTTTAACTCTCCAGTCAGTTATTTTCTACTAATGGTCTGGCACTGTAAAATTCTTACGCATTCTTATCCACATTCTCTGCACTGAGCATCTTCTATTCTTTTTAGAATGTTTTTAGACATTTTATACAACAACCAACAAGATAAGCTCCACCCCAGTTTCCACCTTTAGTATAAAAACATCCTTTTCTTTTTTTCCAAATAACTTATCTATGCTCATATTCAAGAGATTGCTATTGCAGCAGGAAGGTCACTGATGTCCTTTTGTGCAGAATGTTCCAGGTTCAACAGAGGAGAAAGAGAAGAAAATCCTCCCAGGAGCTAAGAAACTTCCAGGTCCCGCTGTCAACTTGTCAGAGATTCAGAACATAAAGAGTGAGCTGAAATATGTCCCCAAAGCTGAACAGTAGCTGGAAGAAGCAGGTGAGTAAAAGAGAGGTTCTTTGCATGGCTCTAGGAGAAGCAGGCTGATCCAGAAACCTCTCTAAGTAAAAAGATGGCTTTTAAATTACTTCATTGGACCTGGAGTTGCACCCTGTAGCTCAAAGACAAAATATTACAAGCCATAATACTTGGGATTTTCTGTTATTTCAAACACAGATCATGTTGGAGACTATATCCAATGATATATGGCACCCATCATCCAGCCTAACAAAATATAGGACTTACATTTTTACAATCTAACTACAAATGAATGTTTTATAATGCAAATAAATTTATTGCATCAGTGGACAAGTAGGCCAGTATTTTTAAGAAGCTCCTTTGGAACATTAGTTATTTGATATTAATTTATTTATGCCATTCAAAATTGCCCTGCTAATGGTTCCATGTATTTGATCTCACAAACAAACCCAGTGCTGTTTGTGACACCCAAGGACTTGCTGTAGTCCAGCACAGGAGGACATGGACCTGTTGGAGTGAGGAGAGGATCCAGAGGAGGGTCACAAAGGTGAACAAAGGGCAGGAGCATCTTTTCATGAAAGACAAATGGAGAGAGTGAAGTTGTTCCACCTTGACAAGAGGATGCTCTGGGAGAGCTCACTGTGGCCTTTCAGTAACTTAAAGAGGGCTTGTAGAAAAATGGGGAAAGAATTTCTGGTAGGGGTTGTTGTCATAGGATAATAAGCAATGGTTTTAAATTTGAGGATATTAGGTTCAGACTACATATAAGGAAGAAGATTTTTACAATAAGGGTGATGAAACACTAGACCAGGTTGCTCAGAGCCTCATCCAGCCTGATATTCAACATTTACAGGGATGGGGCACTTTCCACCCCTCCGGGCAACCTGGTCTGGTGGAAAATGACTCTCCTTATTGCAGAGGGGTTGGACTAGATGACCTTTAAGGATCCCTTCCAACCCAGACCATTCCATGATTCTATGATCATTTTATTTAAAAGGAAATATTCAGCACTTCAGTGCCAAGTTCAGAATAATTTACATCTGATATCAAACAAGACCCATAAGCCTCTGTTCATCCACATTCTGAACCTTATAGAAATTAATGATAATTTCTGTCCATGAAATTATCCTCTGATTTCCTCTTAAAAGCCTGAGTCAGTAAAGATGCATCAGGCCGTTACAATGAAAACTCAGATGTACAGAGAAGTTTCAATAAAAAAAAAATCCCACCCTGGCTACAGTAAGAAAAAGATAGTTGTGTCACATAATAGTCACCTGAATTGCTAGTTGTGCACATTGACTGATAAATCCTTTTCATCCCAAAGAGAGACAGAGGAGTTAAGTTGAGCAGGAGAAAATCATCTGGAATTTACTGCACAGAAGCATAAATGAAGAACAGAGGAAACCAGAAAGCAATGCAGAGGAGAATGAAGAATTGCTAAGAACCAGGAATCTTAAAACAAATTGTGTATAATTTGAATGAATTACCCCAGTGCACACTCCATCGTTAACTTATTTTTTATGCACAGCATAAATACGCCATTTGGAAGGAAAGAGCGCTGAGTGTTTTCTTGCTTTTACCCTGCTGTGTCATAATGTTCCTGATATTTTAAAGAACCAACAGAGTCTTTCTCTTCAGGAAACTTCGGGGAAAAAAATTACGTTTTGTAAAATGTAACATTTTAGTCATTTCATTAAAGCACTGCCCAGAGAAATAAGAATTTTTACTGTGAGGCTTTAAAGAGGTTTTTTCCTGTAAGAGATATTTCTACATAAATTTAACCCCATATTTATTCTCAGATGTTTTTAACATTTATAAGGTTTTTAGTTATTACCTTACTGAGAATCTGACAGAAACATTTCGGGCATACTCAGATGTTCACTCTGAAGAAAAGTTTTCTACAGAAAGGCCAGCAATGTAAAGGGCATCTTGAAAGCAGTGAGGTTATTAAGAAGTCATTTCTGTCTCTGCCCTTCTTTTGATGTATTGGTTATCAGGTACTGACAGTCATATAGATTTCTACATTTCAGGCAGTGCAATCACAGGTCATATCTGAAAACTTAGTTTCTACAAGAGTTGCAGGTACAGTACTCACTGGAGCCCGAGAGTTGGGGTTTGAATGTTGTGCAGAACTAAGCATGTGCATGAATTCCACATAAAATTGAGGTGTAAATTAATCAGGTGCCACGTCCTGCAGCCTTGAATGATACTAAATCTAAGGTCTGTCCCCTATAAGAGGACATTCATCAGTTCGGTGTTTTAGTCACGGTCTGCAGCCTTGTATAAAATGTGATAAAGTCAGAGAACTCTTTCACGATTGATCATGCAAATCCAGAGATGATTATCTCAGTCTGCAAGAAATTCACACACATCTACCTGATACTTTGCTCCATCTTCAGGAAGGGGTTACAGATCATCCTTTGGATGTGATAATCTCAACAGAATGGTGAACTAACTGGTCAATAGAATATTCCTGTGCAGAGTGTTTACTGATAAATGAGGGTGTCATTTGGTTTTCATAATTTGGAAATTAATTCTCTCTTACATCAGTACTATAATCTTCTCAGATATTCACTATTGAGGGATTTCCCTTTGATATTATTTTTCTTTCTTGTGGTACTCTATAGGAAATACCTACTTGAAACAGTTAGAATAACTCCAAATACTCTGGATAATTTCCAATATTCTGTGATCCTATAATATGATACAATAAAAAATATCAAAAGTACACTTTAACATGTCAGAAATATCAAAGCTTTTACAACCACAGCAGTTATTTCCAACTTTACCTCCTGTATTGTTGTATTTCATGGTTCATTTCAGTAAATTGCAAGCTAGCATGATTAATTTTAATTTTGATCCAGGTTTTCTTGCTCAGTTTAACAGCATACAAACCCAGCAGCAAAAATAAGAAATCTGCAAAGCAGTAGATTCGTTCATTATTTGCAAACCCATTCCTGCATAATTTGCACTTTAGAGTAACTTCTGTTGAATATCTTTGGTCTTGCTCTTTGCCAAATTAGGAAACATGAATAGACTTGCTAAGATCATAGTTGTGAGTATAACAGTTTGTGGGAGGAATGTAATTAGGTAGATGTCATGAAGCTGGATCCACTGAAGGTCATTAAGTGCTCCTCAGTTAATATATTCCTGGGGATCTGGTGTATCATCTATAATTAGCTAATTAGCATACTCTACTTTGTCATAAAGATTTTTTTCTTCCACACCTGTAGATGATGTGTTAGATGCAGCTAGTTTTAATATATGATGTGAGTTATGATTCATTTCCCTTTTTCCAATATTTTTTCTTCTGCCTTCACACCTGCACATTTCTACATGCACAGGAGCAAAGCATATGCAAAATAAAAAAGTAGCAAAATATCATACACTAAAAATATATGCCCTATTGAATAAGTAATGGTAGGAAGCATTTAGTTTGTGACAAATGGAGCCTGCTGTGGCTGAGATTTATTGCCAATTGTTGTGATATCTCATGTGATAACTGGTACTGTGATTGTACCTGAAAATGGGCTTTAGCACAATCTGGCATTTCACCTGAGAATATAGATAATAGCAGCAGTTACTTCTGCAACTCATGTTCATTTTTCATTCTGTATCCCTTCCTGTTGTGTGTCCTGAAGCGTGGAAGGCTGTGTAAGGAATCTTTTATGGTGAAGGGCCATGGAGTCAAAATGCTGGATTTTGGTTTCAGAGGACCTAAACCTTCAGATAAAGTCTCCTTTCCTCTTGAAGGAGACTTTCTTAGAGGAAGAACTTCTCAAAAGGCAAAAAGGGAAATTTACTCTCTTGAAGTTACAAAACAGTCTGCCATGGACATAGAGGCAGCACTCCCAGTGCTGTGTTCTGGTTGTGTTTAGAGAAAGGGATTGTCAGGATCCCCACCACAGCATCAATGAGAGGGTTTCTCACTGTCTGATGCAGTACTTGTAGAGAAACTGTTGTCTTTACCTGGAGCTCTGCTGGGAGGGTGGTTTGATTGTGGAAGGGAGTTCTGTTGCCAGCTTACAGAAGCAAGGGAATTGTATTTTGAAGGCTGAAGAACTAGCAAAAGCTTCCTAGGGCAGCTTAGCCTAGGAAAAGAATTCTGCCCTGCATAAAGTGAGAAATCTTGTCAGCAGAACAACCTCTGAGATTGCCATCTCTTGGGGAAGAAAGAAAGGGAAAAAACCCTAACAGAAGTCCCTTGCAGAATAAAGATTATATTCATACACACAAGATGTTCCTTGGGGTTGCTATTAACTATTCACATTTAAAAATTGTCAATTAGCCCTGGCTAAAAATTCACATTATAACTTTGCCCACCAAGGATTTAATGACAGTTCCCTGCTCTTAATCTGCACCTCAGTTAACAGCAGCCATTTACCTCTCCTGGTGTCCCTGCTCTGACCCACAGTTTAGTGCTTGTATCATATTCCTGTGCTCACATGGATCAGAGGGGTACAGTTAAATGCAGTACAGTTCCAAGCAAGGTTATTGCTTTTTTTCTCCAGAAACACAACAGTGCTTTGCTAGTAGAGGAATTCTGACATGCTGAGAGCTCTTGAAAGATCACTGCAGTTTTAGGAAAATGTATTCATTTGATTGAGCCCCAGCAGTCAAAGCTCCTGTGAGAGAAGGGAACCCTGCATCCAGAGGATGCCAAGGTAGGTCAGGAGATGAGAACTCCTGGCATGGGAACTGTGGGGTGAAGAAGGAGGATGTGCATCAGGAATTTCTGCAGGACTCTCCTGCCAAAGCCAGAGGGGCTGTGGGGGAATCTCCTTGGTGTGCACAAGGCAGGGTGCCCAGAGGCAGAGCCAGGCCCTTCTCAGTGGTGCCCAGTGAGTGGACATCCCCCAACAAACTCACAGGGTGGCCTGTGTTAGTTTCAAAGTGCTTCTTGTCTTATTCTATCTATGGTTTCCTACCATCCTCCTGTTTTTGATTCAGAGCTCCCAAACCAGCAACACTCAAGGATTTCATGGCCAGCCATCAATTTTGTCAAAATTGTTCTAAGAAACTAGGTAGTTGAAGGCTTGTAGGATTTTTAAATAGCATACTTAAAGTTCTTTCGGTTTGCCTTCCAGGTTTTTTGAGTCTACTTAAGATGTGCTTTCAGACTTTAAAACAGAAGAGCTAGAAATTTCTTTTCAAGGAGAAAAATGGAATATCCAGGACATAATTTAATATCAGAGGAATCTTTGTAACCTCCTGTTACCTCCTTGAGCAAAAAAACCCAAAAACCAAGTATGTAGTGTTTTTGTTTCCCAGAGATGCTGTGATCAGAAGAAAAAAATTCAGTTATTATTATTTAGCCCCAGCCAGCTACCAGGAACCACATAGGCACTTGCTCACTCCCACACCAGTGTTGGGGAGAATGAGAAAACTCGTGGGTTGAGATAAAGACAGTTTAATAGGTAAAGCAAAAGTCATGCATGCAAGCAAAGCAAAACCAGGAATTAATTTACTGCTTCCCAAGGGCAGGCAGGGGAACAGCCATCTCCAGGGGAGCAGGGCCCCATCACATGTATCAGTCACATGGGAAGACAAACGCCATCACTCCAAACATCTCCTGTTCCTCCTTCTTCCCCCCACTATGTACTGATCACGATGCCTTATGGTCTGGAATGTCCCTTTGAACAACTGGGATCACCTGTCCTGGCTGTGCCTCCTCCCAACCTCCCAGGCACCCCCAGCCCCCTCACCAGTGTGGCTGTAGGAAAAGCAGAAAAGGCTCAGTGTAAGAACTGCTCAGCAATAACAAAATACATCTCTGTATTATCAACCCTGTGTTCAGCATTAATCCAAAATTTGGCCCCGTTCCAGCCACTGAGAAGAAAATTAACTCCACCTCAGCCCTACCAGCACAACTGTCTCTAAGACAGCCTGCAGCTCTCTGTGCTGGATTGAGTCTCTACTCCCGACACGATGCTGGGGTGAGCCCCAGCACCTCATTCCTCTGCCAGGCAAGGAGAGATTTCCTTCTCATTCTTTAGCTGAACAGTGGAAGAGAGGGGAGAGCAGACTGGAGACAGTCTGCTCTCTAGATGCCTAAGAAAGCTTGAAGGTGTGTGTTAGGAGGTTAATTTTGCCAAGTGAAAAACAGGGCATAGTCTTATGAACACAAATGCTTCTACACAAAATAGTTAGGAAAAGATTATGTTTTGTGGTTTTGAAAACTGACTAAAACTTCAAAACAAACAGAGAAGAATTAGAAAACATTTTGCTTCAAAGCAAACTACAAGAACAGATGTTTGTATTTCTTCAAAACAAAAAATATGAAAAAATAAGTATTTTGTTTCCAAACTGTATGTTCAAGCAGAGCTTTTTATTTTCCTTTTTTTTTTTTTTTTTTTTTTTAATTCCTGGGAGAGACAAGCACAAAGTAATAACACAAAGTATCTCCTAATTTTTAGAAGACGAGCATGTTACTTACTGCTCTATCTACACCATACACAAGAGAGTTTGCAGACACGTGGAGATGAACAGTCCTGTACACACAGACAGGAAAAATGTCTTCACTGAGACCCTCCCTTTGAAACATTTTTACCCTTAAAAAAATACTCCCAATGCTGACAATGTGGACCCACAAATCTCTGCTCTGATCTCAAGTGAGAGCCATTTCTGGAAGAAAGGTCCAAGAGTTTTGTTTGAAAGCCAAAATTTTTCATTAAAACATAAAAGAGGTCTCTGATATTTAATAATTTCTTACCTGTGGTTATTCTGTTGCTTCTTAGTCCTGAACTGATGTTAGTCTCTTCTATAAAGTAACCCCTCTCTTTCCATTGGTGCTATTCATGATAGACTTTCATAAAAACTAAACTTTGCACTCAATTGCCTGAGTTAGATGCAATTTCTGGGGTGATATCCCTCAAAAGAAACTCAGACAGGCAGGAGGTCTCCTGAAGATACCAGATGTTGAGGGATCAGTGAAGTGTGAAGATGGAATGCAGTCACCAGGCTTTTTCTTGCTTATCTCTGCTAGATGTGTTAAGAGTTAGCCCATGAACTACAGCCTCTAACAACAATTACCCCTGGAATGTACTCCTCTTGGAAATCTCCGAACAGCATATCAGAAATCCTAAAAATTCACTTATTTGCTGTCCAAGTATTTAGGAGAAGGTCTTGTGACTTGAAAGACACCTATCCCAAGTCATATGCATATAAATCCATGCAGAACTAATTGTAACCAGGGAACTGTCAGCATTAGAAACTGGAGAGCAGGAGTAAGATCATACTGACCCCTGTTAGAGTTATGAGTGAGATGAGAGCAATGCTGTTTCTCTGTTCCTGGGAACTGTCCTGCCAGTGTTAGACATGCCTGGAGCAATCAGACACTGTAATAACAGACATCATCAGAAACGCAAAATTATAAGCAATTCCAGTCATTCCAACCTTATACAGTTCAAAATGTGTTCAGCACAAGGTTTTCAAGTGCTACATCAGAGTGAAAAGGCTAACTGCTTTGGAATACATGAAGTGTGACTTCCCACGTTAGTAACAGCTCAGATAGTTTTATCAAATCTACATAAATTGTAGCCAATTAAGCTGACAGTATGATCTGAAATATCTCAGCTCTGATGTGATAATCAAACGAATTTTTTTCTAAATTTAGTGCCTCATCATTTTGTTTTATAGTTTTTATTCATTTCATTTGATAGAAGACTACCTAATTATGTTCTCACAGCCTTGTGCTTAAAAACCGCATAAATTACTGCATCCCTGTACTTTGTCATCTCTTGCAGAACTGGCTCGATGTGGCATGAGCCTGGTGACCCCTGTCCTGGAGCAGGCCACCTACAAGTGTCCCAAGCCGGGCTGTGTACTCAGGACTGCCCCTCTTCAGTTACAAAATTGCTCCTGGTGTGCCTTCTTTTGACAAATGTAGCTTTTTAGTGCCACGGCTCTGTTTCAGACTTGTTTGCAAATTCCTTCTGAGAATAAAATTTTTTAGTGTTTGAGCTCACCCTATGTAATTAGAAAATCTTATGTAGGTAGAGCTTACCATGATGTGGATCTCAAAATCCATTGCCCCATCAGCAACACTGCTGAGGAAATACTAAACTTCCAGTGCTGCTGGGTTTTGCTGTCCCTATCTGCTGCTCTTTTAACCTCCTAATTCCCCTTTGATTTTCCACAGGAGCCTCAAATACACTGTATTTCCCTGTATTAAAAGGACAAATGACACAGCAGAAATGAGCATTTTCCTGCAGAAATAGCATTAGCTTTACTTTCAGTGTTGGTCAAAATTTTATGAATTGGATTTGCTGCAGGTTGTAGGCAGCTGAAAGGTGACTCATCTGAATTAACCTTTACTTCAGCTTGGGAATAAGTGTAATGCCTGGTTTTTTGTCCTGCCATTTACTGGTTATAATAGTATTTGCTGTATTTGCTTCTGACTGCAATTGACTAAGGTTCTTGTAGAGACATGGATTCCATAAAAGCAGAATAAAGCCCTCAGTCCTGGTGTTCAGAACTCACTCCCCCACCTTGGTAAAAGTTGATGTAGCATTGCTTTTAATTTAATAATTCAGTTATTCAATGGATAAAAAAAAATAAATCGAGTCCTTCAGCTTTCAGCTCTCCTGGGTTTTGTTCTCATTTATTGCCTTGGAGCACACCTTGTTTTAAAATTGCTGTTACTCCTGCGTGAATTTGCAGAGGCTTTCAGGGCACAGCAAAGCAATCTCGGAGCAAATAATGGCCGTGGCAGGGAATGCTCTTAGGGAAGGAGAGGGCTCTGGCCGTGCCTGCCCTGCTTCCCAGCAGATGAACCTGGGAGGAGCAGGGCTGTGCCCGCTGCCCTGGCAGCCGTGGCAGCAGAAATGCTGCTGTGCACAAAGGGAAACCAGGGCTGCTCAAATTGCTTTTATTCAGGAGACATCAAAGAACAAAAAGCTTCCCCCAAAGCCAAACTGCTCTCCTTCAGAGGGAAGGATGATGACAATAACTGGATATTGCTGTTTCAAAGCTTTGAAACGTGCTGCCTTTATACAGAAGATGAAACCAGCACAAAGTATGTACTGAAATGGAAGAAAATGCATATCCAAAGACTTGAAACCAAATATTTGAGCTGAACTAGGCAGAACACAGAGAAAAGAACACCTTCAGTTTTTCTGTCTTTACTAATCATGCTGCTCTTGAGTCCAGTATCCTTCCCAAAGATTGTTGAAGACAGGATAGAGTATGTCCTCTGCTAAAATTAATGAAGGCTCTCAGACCTCAATTAAATACTTAATGAAGGATCTCAAACCTTTTAATTTTGCATTTCTCATTTTCCTTGGTTTTGTGGTTTTGTCTGAAAATATTTGAATCGGTCTGTCTCTTCAGGCTTTAAATGGAAGCATTTATTTTGGAAAAATATATAATATTTCTCTCTTTTAGTTCTCAAGAAAAGAAGAGCTCTCTCTGTGAGGACAGAAGGCATATTTTCAGTTTTTCAGTCCATTTTGCTGACAGTAAAGCTAGTCCAGATGGGTATATCACACATGTACACTTTTTTTAGTTTAAGCCCTTCATTAAAAAAGTAATGAATCAGGCATTAATGTAGTATTGCATCTCTTTCTGCTTTCTATATGCTTCTAAAATTTTTATTCTGGAACAGAATCTATATGCTATCATATATGTGAATAATTACTCTGGGGCAAATTAATTCTGCACCTAAGTGTTGTCTGTCGTGAGTTACTGCAGTTTAACACATTAGCCGATAACACCCAAGCCACTGCTGAGCTCAAGAATGCTTCCAAGTCTGTCACAAACCATGTTTGTGTTCTGCCTTACATATGTGGAGAACAAGAACCTGGCCAAACCTGTGTTAAACCTGGCCACAGAACACCACAGCTCAGGTGACAAGCAGTACCTTGCTGGGCCATGTCCAAGTGTGAAGTTATCTGCAGCTTGGTTGAAATTAGAGGAACCTGTTTCCCCCAGGCAGGATGACAAATAGAGCGATCTGCTCTGACTTCCTCAATGCCTTGCTTTGATAGACACCACAGAGGTGAGAGGAGGCTGGCTCTCAGAGAATTTTGTGCTGACCTGGGGCGAAAAGCTTATTTTGTGAGCTAAAGATGGACCATCCTTCAGCAAAGTCAAGTTCTTGGGGCTCCATCTGCAGTGAGGTTTTTGGCATATTAATAATTTTCATCAAGGCAAGCCCATGGTATGAAAATCATGTGCAATGGCAGTAGAGTACCTTGAGCCAGTGGAGCATTCCTTCACATCCCTCAGCAGTGCCTGGAATTTTATTAACAGCATGTGGACCAGCTCCACATTGGGCAGAGTGATGCAGACAGCTCCAGATAACCATCAAGGATGGCAGAACAGCACCTTGCTGTGTTCTCATCTGCCTCAGAGGGACACTGCATCTCCATGTCTCCTGCTGATCCTCTTACAGGAAACTGAGGGATCCTCTTACAGGAGGGAACAACTGCCTGAACTCCAGCTCTGTGAGCACCTTCTGGCTGAAGGGCTCAGACCCTGAGGGCAGGATGGAGAAAGTTGGCCACACTATGGCACTGCCTTCTGCCTCAATTTCTGTGTCCCAAGGGATGAATGAAGGCCAGCATTGTCTTCCCCTGCCAGGGCGCTCCAGCACTGCTCAGGGTCAAGTCCTGGTTCTTCCCAAAAGGAAATTGGCTGTAAAGAGATGTACAGGGTTACAGAGAGAGTGAAATGGAGGTAGAGAGTCCTGTCTCATGCACAGCCCTCAGTGCCTCTGATCACACAGGCCCCTTCAGGAACTTTCTGCCCTGCAGAAACCCACACCTCTGCCATCTCAAGAAGATGGTTTTGCATGTGCTGTTAAGAATCCTTGAGACACTTCTGCAAGCAACATGGCGAAGCTTGTGTGGAAAGCTCTTTAGACATAGCTAACAAAAAAAGTTGAAAATGATCAGATTTTTTTTTTCCCCTGGGGCTTCAGCAATATCCTCAGTGAAGCCAGGAGACATTTCCCATCACCCTGGATTTACAGTGGGAACTGTCTTCTCCAGATATGCTCCAATTTTTTTAAAAGCAAATAGAAAAATTTGCAAATGTGCAAGAGAAGGGATGTGCTGGTGGCCCCTCCCTTCTGCCTTGGCTCGGTGATTATCACACATACACAGCCAGGAAGAATGAATAAAGCAGGTCAGGTTCTTCTTTGCCTCAAAAGGATTAAAACCCACAATTCTTGCTTCCCTGGAGAATGCAGACTACCTTGGCCGGGGGGGCCTTTTCTATACTTTGAGCTAAAGCTCGACTACTGTGCAGAAATGAATTAAAATTAATCTGTAGACAAGTGAGCCTGATGGCAGCTTAGCAATGTGGAGCTCCACTGGCAGTAAGGAAACTTGCTTCCATGTGCCTTAGCCTGGGGACTGCTGTGTACCATGTCTAAAGGCTGATGTGTGGAACAGTCTCCTCAAGCTGTGATTTGAAACAAACCAAGGTGGCTGCTGCTGTGGTTTTGTACAGTCTGCTGCAATTATATAGGTGCAGGGGAGGAAAGTCCCTCTGGAAACCCACCAAGTTTCTGGGTGCTGCTCAGGTTTACATACCCCCCTGGTACTCAGATGAGCTGGGCTATTTAAACTCAGGTCATTTTAGATGGGCATGAGCACAATTTGAGGTTATGGTGGAGTTGGATTACGGTTTTGAGCACCACAATTTTGGATTTAAGTACCTGCATCCCATTTGCACCTTAGCCATCTAAATTGCTGGGGCTGTCCCCCAGTGGTAAGGAGCTCCACCCCAAGGCCCCTCAGGGAACTGTGCTCATAAATCACTTCAGTGTCTCAAAATTACACTTCAGATTTGAACCCTCGAATTGCACATTGCACACTGCCAAAAGTGAATGGGGCTCTGTCTCTGCAGCCAGACCCAGCAGCTGTGCTGGTGCAGCTGTGTGAGAGCTCCAGCAGGAGCTGCTGCACACACGTTCTCAGAGGAGCCTTCCTGCCCAGCTGAGCAGAAGAAATCTTTTCCACAGAAACAGCAGATCATGGCCGTGCAAATTCAAAACCAAAATATAATTGGTCTCTGGTGCCTGTTTTTTTAACAGCAGGTGATTCCTCTCAGCTTTTCCATTTCTCTATGGAAACATATTTTTTTTTCTTTTCAATTTGTTTAGTCAAAAAAACAATTTTGTCTTTTGAAACATGGTGCAGTGAGCAAGTTTAGTTCTCCCATATGTCTTCCAGTCAATCCTAATAATTCATTTCTAAATTCTCACTTGTTACAGATTGCAAATCAAGTATTAACAGGAAAGTCTTGCCCAGGCAACATGTTGTAATACTTTCATTTATGTTTTGAAGAAACCTATCTATTCCTTGGCAAAGGATGGGCTTGCATTTGAAACTCTAATAAAGGAAAAAATCCCATAAACACAATATATTTGTGTGTGTATATACATATACATTCACTGGTTACTGATGTGAAAGAACTATACATATAATGTAGATTTAGATATCAAATATCAAGCTATTTTGCAAAGGACAGAGACAAACTGCCCCAGTACTTGCAGTAGCTTTGAAGAAGTGAGATAAGGTGAAGAATTGAGCATATTCTGCATGGACCAGATGTCAGAATACACAGTTTTCTAACGCAGTCAGTAACATTTCAAGTTAAATTAACAGCCTGTATATGATGTCTTGGCTTCTTTTCCATCTCTGAGGAGATTCTCTGGGTTAGGTGCAAGACTGCTGTCAAATTTTCCAAGCTGATTAAGAACTCTCACTTTTCCATGGCAAAGGAGCCATAAAACCTAGGATGAGAGTTAAATATGCAGAAGAGGCTGCAGAGAATGTGGGTTATGGAAATAACCCACATTGGGTTTTGAGTTGGCAATCATTTTCTTATCACTCTTTCTCTTCCTCCCATTTGCTATATTTTTTCAATTTATTTTGCTTCATGTGAAGTGCTAAGAATTTCAGGAAAAGTATTTGCAAAGTGCACAGAGACCACTAAGCCTTGATTTATTATTGAAAATAAAACCACAGCCAGCTTCTGTCTCATCTGTGAGTGTATTTGGAGGGATGTGACCATTGTCTCAGGCCCTCTCATTTTGCTGCACGTGCCAGAGTTATATTGAAAGAAAACAGGTGGATGATTAGACCCACAATTAATCACAGTTCAGTTGTGCTGTGATATTATATGTAGGCATATCAGATGTACACTATATTTATATGGAACAACACTCATACATTATGAATTCTGTGAGAACAAGCCATATGACCAGGAGAAAGTAGCATTTTTAGAAACTGTAACTAGCAAAGAGAGTCAAATGTGGGTTATTTGCAGTACAGACTGGGTAAGGTGGCAGAAGAGGCAGAATTCATGATGAATAAATTGGATATTGCTGCCCAAATTGAGATAGCTGAGATTTCTATTTTCTTTCTTGGAGAGGAGCCTCTTCTCAGTGTCTTCAAGATCACAGAGCTTGCTGCTAATGCATTGAGAGCAATGCAGAGAAATCAGTCTGAGAGAGCTTAGGCATGGGGATTGCTTCAGGTTTGGCAGCACTTGGCTGGCCCCAGCCCCAACACCCCCATGCTGCCCATCCTTGTTCCTGCAGTGGAGCTCTCCTGAGGAGCCACCTGGCTCAACACCAGCCTCACAGCTGAGAGAAGTAACCTCTCCTGCCTTCAGAGCCCAGCAAGGACCCCTAAATGCCACTTCAGCTGCCTGGGATCCCTGGGCATATCTTTTTCAGTAGCAGAGCAACACAAAACAGTGTGTGTTGCTCTCACAAAGCTTCAAACTGGTGCCCACAACATCCCTGAAAAGTCCTGAAAGGGCAGAAATTACAGCAGGGCCATGTCCCTTTCCTGAGGCTTCCAAATAAACACAGATCCTGGCAAAGCCCTTGCTAGTGTTTAGCTCTAGGAAGTTTCCGAAGTGAATTCTCTTTGTAACTTTAATTGCAGTTTAGTTTAAAAGTGGGGAGCAGGTCAGGTAGCAGCAGGGGAGCATCTGCAGGATGATCCCTTCTCCCCAGGGTGGAGGGTCAAGGGGCAGCAGCCCTCTGTTCAAAAAGGGTCTGTAGAGGTTACACTGCTGCATTTTCCCTTTAACTCCAATAGCAGAAGCAGATAGGTTGTGCTGCTGCCCTTCTGTGTTTCCCTGGCTACCACAGAAATGTGGTTGTTTTACTTTCTCCAGCCTCTTCTCAATAGTAATGTAAAGGAACAGAGTGTCCTTCAGCTGCTTCAGCAATGTGAAGTGCTGAAAATGCAAAAGACTCTTTTCTGACAGTCTTTTGTCTTCTCCTGCTTCTGGGTTTGCCATTAATAAAGACTACTTTTTTACCTAAGCACTAGTTTTCAAATGAACTGTGGTTTTGTCAACTCTATTTATATAATGATTTAGTACAGAACAGTGCCCAAAGGGTTAACAGTGAATCTAGTTTATTTACACTGTTGACTGTTGGTAGGATCTGGGTTTAGGATTTTTCTTTTTTTTTTTTTTGTGAAAAAAAAGGGGAAATAACTGTTACAGTGAGATAAATCCCAGTCAAAACATATTGGTAAATACTGCATCGTGGCAGTAACTCTTAAGGGAAACTAGAGGGCAAGCTTCTAAAGTACTTCAAGCTCTGTAAACCTGCAATTGGGTATCTCCTCAGCCTCCTAAAGAAATGCTAAGTGCCTCACTCCTAGGGGCTTGCATGTTTAATCAGCTAAATGCTTTCAAAATACTGCCCTGGGAGGGCTCAGGAAGCCTGCTGCATAAAAATAATAGTCATTGCTGTGTGTCAGCAGTCAAGCAGCTCCTATTGTAAGTCTGCTGATTATTATACCCAATATGACTAAACTGTCTTTTGCCTATCCTTCCCTTTGTCTCAAATTTCCGTGCCATTAATTGTCTTTTTTGTGTACTAAAAATCACTGTGGGCCAAACAGGGGTTTTTTAATTATTGTTATCGTTATTGTCACACTGTGAGTACTGCTTAGCGTCTGCATGGGGCTTGGCTTCTGACCCATTCATAAAAATAATTTTTCACTTCTCATGGAGCAGTCTTTGAGTCTGGGGGAAACTGGGTATGCAGCTCATTTTTAGAGCTTGTAGTTGTCAAAATGGATCTTGAAGGGCAGCATTAAAGTGTTTGGCATCACACACCTGAATGAAGGTGCAGATCACTGCAGCAGGAGGCTGAGATGAGGCAGAGGCTGTGGAACCAGTTTGGGAATGCAAATTTAAGTTATACTGCAGATTTGAGCCCTGCCTTCAGATGAACCACAAGGCAGCAAGAATAGCTGGGGTTAAACCCTATTATTTACAGTTAAAAAAAAATTAGGATATTTCTCCCCTGATTTGAGAGGCTATGTCCAGCAGTTTCTGAATGTTAGGAGTGTTGAGCAAGGAGTAGGGTTTTTGAATCTGTCAGACCTGAAGTTGTTGACCTTTGGAAGCCCCCAAAGTCAAAGAGCAGCCCCAGCCTCCTGGGCAGCTGCTGGGATAAAACACTGGCCAGGTCAGTCATGCTCAATGTTCCATGTTGCATCAGGAGAATTGCTGAAAGTAAAATGTTTCCATAAAAAGTTATGTTTTCAAAGCACAAAACTTTCCCAGTGGAGAAATGTTCCATCAGAAAAATGTTGGACCATTTTGACTCTTGGCATACTCTAAGGTACAAAAACTCATTGCATTTTAAATAAATTTTAGCAGCTTCAGCCCATGCCAACTCTCAAGCAACAAATCAAGCAAACTCGGCTTTTTCTCCAGTAATTATCCAACCTGATAATTCTCTTGTCATTTCACCCTTTTGCTTCACTGAAGGAAAAAAAGGGCGTGTTTGCAGTACACCAAGATGCTGTTTGCTTCTAATTTCATTGCCCTGGAACTTGAAATTCACAAAAATTCATTAGATAAATATATATATAATTTTAATCCCAAAATAAGCATATACAAACAACCCCAAAAATCATTTACCTTCAGAATACACATGATCAGACTTTGTTTTATAAAACATATTTTTTTAATCTGGTAATTTCTAAAATCATCATTAAATGTGCCTATTTTTCAGGGACAAACAAAAGGAAACAGTCTGCCTTGCCAAAGTTTGAATTCATGGCTTTTGAAAGTCTAACCAGTGCCTAGACCTTTCTCCACAACCATTAAAGTTGTACAAAAATGGAAAGTATTTGCAATAAAAATATGAATGGCAGAGCTAGGGTCCTGGACAATATGTGAATTCTTATGGGTAATGAAATAAAAATCTTCAGACAATATTAAAGTCTGATAAGAAGGGAAAAATAAGGCGGTATGGAAGCTAAGGGTGAGTGTTTATATGTTTACTATTGCACATGAATTAACATACTGTACAGTCTGCCTTATATTGTGTTGACTGAATTTGATTCATAACAATTTCCCTCATCCCATCTCAAATCTACAAAATTATGTGTAGTTATAGAACAAGTACAGCAATGCTGAATCATCTTTTCTACATACCAGCAAGTCTCTAAAGTAGCCTACCTCACTTTAAATATAAGGGAAAGAAAATTTGGTATTGATATCTTAATATTTGAATTTGAATAACCACCATTAGGCTTCATGTTCAGTCTTGGCTGATTAACTGGTGCTTATGTGAGTCATTTATCAACTCAATTTTATTTTAATATGTGCTTTTTGTCATTAAGTTTCTCAACTTTTTTTGAAGAGGAAAAAGCCATTGCTGACAAAAGTCAGCTGTCAACAAAGATCAATGGCACTTTAGAAATGCCATTACTGAGGGACTCCATAGGAATCAGCAGTGTGCCAAATATTTCACTTTCCACAGTCTTTGTCCCTGCAGCTCTACCATCTCCTGCAAAATAAAATTTCTTAACTTTTTGCTTACCATTTTAAATTTAAAAAATATGGATAATATTTAAACCCTTCTCTGTATGTGAAAACTATGCAGACAGTGTTGCTTAGCACTGGGCATGTGTCTCTGGAGAAAATGCCAGCTTATCAGGAGGTTTAAGTGGCAGCCAGCATGACAATAGCAAAAGACATGAGCATTCAGGTGTGAAATCATAGAGCCTTTCCAGCAGCAGCCTTTTGCTGTGTGATAGGTTGCATAGGGTTTGTGAGACTGTTTCATACATAATTTAGGACAAAGCTTTAATATTTGATTGCACAAAATCAGCACAAATGAAGTGCCAGTGTAAAAGAAGTCCAAGGCCAGCGCCTTCCTCCATAATCTCTTTTGTGTAAAACAACTTGAAAATCAGTGTTCATCATTTAATTATGTAGCACAATTGTGCATTTTAGAGTTCATATGGTATGAGGCAGCACAGTCTTGAGGGTGATAGCCCACCCCTACAATGGCTTTTATTGCACTTCGTGAGTGACTGCAAAAAGACTGCTGAAAAGATTCACTGGGAAAAGTCTTTACCCCTCCATAAAAATGTCAGTAAAAATAACATCATCTTTCTCCAAATTTCAGCCTCCCCAAAGTGAGTATTTTTCTAGAAAAACAAAACTGGGTGGCCTGAATTTTCCCAGAAAAGCACAGAATATCTGGGGATTTTCAATTTCCTGAGAATGAATCCAAATTTTTAAAGTAAATCAGGCACTTTTGTTAAGAAGCTTTGATTTGTTAGATTTACAGCTCCCTGTCCACCCCAAATAACATTTCTAAGAACTTCCAACACCTGTTGTTCAGCAGCTTCAGACCTTTGATGCTGTGGGTCTGGTGCAGACACGAGACATTAAGATCATGATGAAATTTTACAGTCCAAGCTACTGAGTGAGGAGTTCCGAGGCTGGAAGTGCCTCACCAAAGGTCCTCCTTCCCTGCCAGGTGCAGGAACAGCTCCTGCTCTTGGGTGTCTCTGTGCTGAGGACCTCCCAAGGCTGGTGTGGGGCTGCTGGGCTTCCCTGGGGTGGTGGGGCTGCCACGAGAGCAGGCAGCAGGGATTTGGGAGCTGGAAAATGCCTTTGGTCCCCCTGATTGTGCTGCCCTTCGTAGGACGTGATGGGGTTTGGCTTCTTGGAGTTTCTGGTGGGCTCCCTCACCATCCAGCCCAAAGGCTGTGGCCCCCTCACTCACAAGTCAATCCAGGAATTCCATGTGTTAGCTGTGGAATAAATTGACCATGTTTAATCCAGGTTACAGAGTTCAGTAGCAGTAATCCTGTTCCTGCCGTTGTGTTTCAGCTGCAGACACCTCTGAGGCACTTTCCCCACATCATCTCTGTGGTGGGCTGCCAAGTGCTGGCTGCAGGGAGCCTCTGCACAAGAGCACTCACCACCATGTACATTTTCTCTTAGCTGGAAACTTTGTTTTCAGAGACAAGCCCTGGCTGAGAAACCCCAGTCATGCAATTAACTCTCAGAGGGTGCATTCCATGTTGCATCACGACTCTCAGTACAAGAAAGAGGTCCCATTGTTTAAAATGTCACAGCTTTTTGAGACTTCCTCTTTTAATATTTTTATTGTTTGTTTTGGTTTATTTTTCTATTCTGAATATTTTACCAATCATTATTTATTTGCAATAGTGCTTTTTCTGGTCCCTTCTGTATAGATTTTTGTCTTGTAGACATCACAATTACCAGTCCATAAGGGCTCCTAGCAACCTCTTTTCTTTTTCAAGCTGTATCACCATCTAGGTGCATTGCTACTGGCTATTTTCCACCCTGTACCTGCAAGCAGCTGAGTGGTTTTGGTTATCATTGGAGAAATCAATAGCATTTTTTGCACCTCAAAGGAGATAATACACACTTAGCAGGATCAGCCATTAGGCCTTCCTTACTGATGAATTTTCTACAATGATAATTCCTGAATTTTCACTGTCTGCTGTTATGGGGAATGAAAATGAAATATAACTAAACTGTTCAAGAAATCCCTCTCTAATCTCACCAACATAAACTTCTTGCTTCTTAAGCTCTTTAAGTCATTTGGCTTCATTAGCAGACTATTTGGGAGTACTTGCTAATTTTGTCAGGGTGGTACCTGACAATGGGGACCAAACTCTTGAGTAATGCCTACACTGGAAATCAAATTCTTTTTAAAGCAGAGATTGTATAGGTGAATAAGAACCACTTAACATAAACTTAGAGAACAATTTTCCCTATATTGATAAATAATTGCAAAGAAAAATAATTATAAGCACGCACCTGCATGGACTTGACAGAGCTTACTAAATGTGCTAGAGAGGCAAAGCTTTTTTCCTTTTCCTTCAGAAGAAACTAATTTAAAAGGTAGAAAGTGTTGCAGCATAGTTCTCATTAAGAGAGATAGAAAGAGCCACTGCAGCTCCTTATCAACAACTTTAATCATAGCATATGGTTTATGCTTCTTAATCTTTGCTAGCCACTATGAATCACAAATGACCTCATACAGTCCCATAGCAACAGAAGACAGGTCTGCAAAATCTTTTTATAGGGGTGGCACTGTAAGTTATGAGGATTTGTAGTGAAAACGTTAATGAAAAGCAGAAAATTGAAATGAAAACTTGAATTTAATGTGAGGTAAGCATCTGTTACAGCCACTGTGCTTTAAAACCTGTGCAATATGGAGAGAAAATGTCATGGGTAGCTCCAGAAAAAGTCATTGACGAAGTAGCAATAATACCAATAACAGAAAGTATACCAGAATTTATATAGGATTTTCTTTGTAATAACATTTCAAAGTGCTCTGCATAATCAGTCCTTTAAAATTCAGTCTCTTTATGAACTGCTCAGATACGATAAACTTCAAGAGATGCTTTGCCTGCTTTAAGAAATTGTTGTTTTTTATCTTTATAAACAATGTATTTATATCATCATTTGTAGTGAATCCATAAGCTAAAAAACCTCATGCTCATTAAGGTTCTACTTTATGTAAATGATAACAGGCAGCCCAGTATAATGTTTTAGGTAGCTTTCTGATCTCAGCCAAGAAATGCCCAAACAAAAGTAAAATTGTAACCAGTAAGGCTAAAGAGATGTGGAAGTTCAGAAGGCATTTCCATGCTCTAGAGGTTGTAGTGTTTGTGACACACTACAAATCCCAAACCTCTTGAATTAGTACTAGTCAAGATGTAGGGATATTTGTTTTTCACTGGAAGTGCTGGTATCTGAGGGGTTTTTTTCACTTTTGAAACTGCTACTTATTGCAGCATCTTGGACTGTTAGGAACCACATACATGTGGATCATCAGTGTTCCATTTACAAAAAAAAAGGGCAATTTAACATATGACAAGTATCATGTCTTTATGGACATTAGATCTTTCAGAGAACAAAAATTTAGAATTCATGTTGATCTGAAAAACTTCTGTTTGACAGCTATCATTTCAGAACCATTGAGCGAAGTTGTGTCTCTTTTGCAAGCGCCTTTAGTGGCAAAGCTTTGTGTCAGTGCAGGTAACAAGAAATTTTGATAACAGTACAACACGAGGAGTGTTTCCACCTGACTTTTTTGTCTTAAATAAAAGGGTCTATTGTGTCTGACTAGACCTGCTGTTACCCAGCACTCAGCTGCAGCTCTTTGTGTGGGCACTACTGAGCTGCAAACACTGATAGGGTTGAAACTGTCCTTCACTCCCCTTGTCACACTGCCTGAACTGAGATGTAAATTAGAGAAAGCACATATGTATGTCAAAAGGAGCATATGGCTTTCGATAATTTCTTCATGGTGAAGATAACAAAGTTTGCTATTAAAAAGATTCTTTTTACATTTTGGTGGAAAATATTTTCTGCATTCTTTGTCAGACAAATTGAAAGAATAAAAATTCTGACCTTTTTCTTTTTGTTTTGAAACCCTGCATGTATGTGTATGTGCAACCTACGTTTCTATTTTCGGCTGCTTTCTTACATATTTTTATTGACTGTAAGTAAAGGGCAAAAAGACAGAGTTAAAAAATATTTTTTTTAAAAAAAGCATAAATCCAGTATTTCAAAGGAACAATGCCCAGAAAATATAAATGAGAGAAAACATCCTTTAAAAGACATATGATATATGCTCAGCTATGTGAGAGTTGCTGTCATTATCCTGGCAGAAATATAACAAATGTGTTGCTATAATTTGTAAAAAAAACATGCAGGAAAGCATAATTTAATTTAAAGTAGGATCTTTCATTTAGTCAACCAGATATCACTGGAAAGGAGTCAAGGGATGACCTCCCTCCCCTTTGCAACTTAAGACATCTCTCTGGCATCCCATCACAGTATTAATATGTTAACCTGGAGCACATTTGACTTCCTGCTGCTTCCTCTGGCATCTGTGTGGACAGTCATCCCGATATGATATAAATATTAAAATAGTTGCTTGGGAGAAGCTGATTGTGGGAAGTGCTGCCCATCAAAGGGAAGTGAGGGAAGAGGAATTGAAGCAGATCCACTGGCCCTCCAGGTTTCTGTCTCCAAAAGGTCAAGGCTTTCACCAGATGTGTAGGGGAATTAGAGAGTCTGAGGAGATAGTCTGGCTTTATTTCACCCTGACAATTCATTAGAGCAATCTAAGAAGACATGTCCCTGGATTTACCTTTTGCCCAGGTTTTTCCTTCTGTAGAGCAGTGTGTTTGTAATCCTGGGCTAATTCTGCTCCAGACTAGCAGACGTTCATGACCTCTGTCCCCTTCTTACCTTACTGTAACCGATACCCTTTTCATTCCCAGTGTGCTATTTGCTGGGAATGGCCAGATGTCTTCTAAATGACATCATGGGAACAAAACTCTTTCCTAGGTCTACTAATTCCATAAGAAGTCATTACATTAATTTCCCACTTGCACTTTTGAAGGGGCATTTTTAAACCCTTTTTATCAATTTTTCCGAATGGTGCAGAATTTTCTTCTTCAGCAGCCCTACCTGTTTTCTGTGTGCAATTCACAGGTATTCACTACTTCCAGTAGTTTGGAATCTTTAAAGTGTGAATGACTTAAATAATGATCCATAGCCTGGCTAAACAGTTTTGTGAAGACAAGGGTCATTTCTCCAACTGCAAACTCTTTGTCAGCTCCCAGACAGAGCTCTCCTTGCTGCCTCTCTTTGAGGGTTGCATTTATGCCTGAGATAGTGGTGAGTAAGAGATCTATAAATGGGTTCTGGTGAGGAGTAAACGTCATGTGGTCGTTCACTTTGGATGCTTGTTGAGTGGGAGGCATTTACTGAACCTTGGTGCACTTGCTATAATCACTGATCTTCTTTGAAGTGCTAATGTCTGTTTTCTCCTTTGTAAAGTCACTTCTTATAAAAGAGAATATCTTAACAGAATTTTGGGGTTAAATATATAGGGCTGGAAACTATTGAAATAAAGAATAAAATTATTTACATGCCCAGGTGATTCATGCATAATCTTTAATTATATAATGTTAGCACCAAATATGGTAATTTTATTGCATTTATGGAGATACAGCCAAAATCTGGAAGGATTTCATGTTTCTTCTTGTTCCAGCTAGGATGCTCTATAAGAACAGAAATCACTCACAATTGGAATTACTAGTGATTTTTAAAGAAAAAAAAATCTTTTATCTGCCTGCTGTTCACCAGTTGGTGTTTTCAGAGAATAAAAGGGAGGTGCAGCAGTAAAAATTGTAATTTTGAAAAAGGAAAAAAAAAAAGTGAAATTTTGCAATTATTTTCTTTATTTGCATTTATTTTTGAAGTTGTATCTGAGATGAACGGCACATACATTAAATAATTTCTTATATAAAAATAGCTACTGCTTTTTTTTCTGTGGTCAGAAACCTCAGGGATCCAGTCTTTTTATTCCAGAAGCTGACATTGGCATCCAACTGATTGCAATCATAGCCCTGCAGATTCTCAGTCAGGGAATGGAGAAGGTTTTGAGAGCTGAAAAACCCTCTAATTCCACGACTCAAAGCATTCCTAAGCATGTCCTTATGTCCACCCTTAATGAGGACAACATTTAAGCATTTGCTCTCAAGTATATTCTTTTTTTTTTTAATGGCTGAGGGTTGTTCATGTAGGGTTGATTGCAGCAGCGAGGGAGTCTGGTGATAACCTGCAGCAGCTGAAAGAATCACCAGAGAACATAACTGTGAGGATTATTAATGTACCATAAACAACCTATTTTTGAGTTTACAAGCTCCAATTGATCTCCGGAGGAGTTTGTACTCTAAAAATAACGTGCCTTTGGGAGCTGGGACAGGGAGAATTGGAGCTGGCCAGTGGGAGGTCTGAGTGGATTAGAGCATCCCAGGGAGATAATTGAGGGTCCACTGACTGCAAAGGGAGCTCAGGTAGTAATTATAAGCAACCAGAGAGCAGAGAGTATACCTGAGAGAAAGATAATGCTGTTACCAGGTGTTAAAATAGCACCACTTGCAAGCAGCATGCTTTAGATAAAATTTGAGAACAGTGGGCTGGATTTTCCTCAGCAACTGAGACCTGAGGAAAGATTTATCATCATGGCAATTTGATTTTTGCTTCCTTTGGATGGCAAGTGGCAGGGTTCCTGGGAGCTCTGTTTTTTTGGTTTTTATTGCTCCTCCTGCTAGCTAGCTATCTTTAGGCATATGGTCTCTTAGAAGGCTGGGTTTCCTTTAGCTGGAGCTGCTGTGTCTCATTTGTGACTGGAAGAAATGGACACAGCAGGTCTTTTGGTGAGTCCACTAGCCAGTGAGAGACCTGTGTCATGGAAGGAGGGAAGAAAAGAGGTGCTTGCTTGGCTAGATGGGCTACAGTGCCAGTTTGGACCTTCCACCCCTGAGGTCATAAAGGTATTATAGGATATTAATATTGATTTCAATGGTCAAAGATGTGGGAGGTGTGGCAGTTTTGAGGAAATAAAGAAAGGACAAAGAAGTATTTGAAAAACTGAGCATGTAACTAAAAGTAATCTCATAAATGAGATTACTTGTCTTATTAGCAACATGGTAATATAGTGTATAACACCTTGCTGCTTTAGTTTGTAAACTCACTGATGGCTCCACAGCCAGGCAGGGGCAAGAGGGACCTTGCATATGGCCCATTAATCCACCTTGGCTCTCAGGACTAGGGGACAGCTTCCCCTAGGACCAGTAAAGCCTCTTCCCAGACTTACAAGCTGCCTGAGCCTCGAGACCACCTCTGGAAAACATCCAGGCCAATGCCCTGCTCAGGTCATTGCTCAGGGCCATGTCCAGTCAGGGTTTGAATATCTCCAAGAAGGGACTCTCCACAACCTTCCTGGGCAACCTGGACTACTGTTTGACCACCTTTATTGTAAAAGAAGTTTTATTTCCTATTTAAATGAAATTCCCTATATTTCCATTTGTGTCTGTTTTCTCCTCTCCTGACACTGGGCACAGTGAGGAAAGTCTGTCTCCATCCTTTTTGTACCCATTTTCTTTGTGTCACCATGATCCTTGGGGGCTTGATGTGCCCAGCACAGATAGCTGTCATTAAAGAAGATAAGCATGGAGCTCCCATGCAGGGCAGATGTTTCCTCCTGGATGACACCTGCAGAAAACAGCCATAAATCTAAGATGCTGAATCTGCTGGAAAGGTACAAAAATAAATAAATAAATAAATAATGTAATCCTAAAACCATACTGCTAAATTACAGCTGTCCATCATGCCACAATCTGCCCACGATGTGTTTGAATGCAGAACCTGTCACTGGCCTCTTTCAGCAGAAGGATCAGAAAACACTTGCGGCACTGAGGACCACACTGTGCTCAGCTTTGCCTGCTGTGCCCTGCACACCCTTTCTCCTGATCCCAGGCTTGAGCCCTCGCGTTCAGTCATAGCAAGCAATGTTTTATTCACACACCACTTGAAACAGCCACCCTGTGATACTCAGGAACAGGCACAGAAGAGTTTGAAAGAGAAAGGAGAATAATCTTGAGTGCTGAAGCATATGTAGAATGTGTGTAGGCAGGAGGTAATTATATAGGACTGCATCACACGTGCATGTGTATCCCAGGGAGCCATCAAATACAGCCCTAAAGCTGGATCTTGTTTTTGAGATCAGAAATACCTAAAATTACCTGACTGGAAGGAAGTTTCAGCTGAAACAGAACAGTGCATTGCCTCACTGAGCCCAGCTATGAGATGTGTATGTGCTAATGGCCACAGAGAGTGTTGGTAGCACCACGTGTGGTGTTAGGGCTGCTTCACCATGGGCAATAACACCCTCTCACTTTCTCTTAAGACAAGTTAATTAACATTTGACTTCCTTATTTAAAGGTTGCCATCGCTTTCAAGCAGTTGGTGTAAGCCATGCAGGGTTTCTCTTAATAGCACCTCTCTTCTGCAGGGAAGATTTCTTCTGAAAGCCAAGCAATGCCAGCCTCCTGAATGTCCCTCAGTGTTTGCTCAAATGTGCACAGCCTGCATATGTTCAGGAGCAAAGTGAAAACTCACTTTATGCAACACATAATGAGATAAAGAAGGTTGTCATCTTTTGTTCTGTTCTGTGGCTTTTTCTCTGTTTTCTAAGCATTTGTTCAAGGTTCATGAGTTCAATAAAATTTAACAGAAATAGACATATTCCTCCCCCTCAACTACTTATATCTTAGCTGATTAAACATATACGCTGAGAAAGTTAGTGTCTTGACCTTCTGAAAGTTAATTGCAAAACCTGTGTTCAGGTTTTCAATACTGAGCTGTCTGGAACTACTGATATCAATAGCAACCATGGTATTTCTTAACTTCAAAGAGAACAGAAATAGGTCCTATGCTGGGCTTCAAATTAGCTGTGACTATGCAGGAAGGAGTCACTGTAGACAGGCCAAAGGAAATTGCTCATCACTCCCCAGACAGAAGTTAAGTGCCCCCCCCAACCTTTGCTTTAGATAAATAAATAAATAAAACATTGGGATTTAGGAAAAGAACACAGAAATACTTTGCTAATGTGTCTAGAATACTGTCCTCAGTGCTGGTCAGTCATGAGAATTAAAGCAGAAATAGGGGAGAAGTGGAGTTGTGACTAAAATAGTTACAAGAAGATATACTCTACCAAAAGAAGAGAGGCTGAAAATTACGTAGGACTTTTCAGTTTGGATGGAGTCTCACCAGTAAAGACTTTATTGGGCAGAACAGAGAAGGCAAGAGAAGGCAGTAACCAAAAGAATTAAAACATTAAAAATGCACGGACATATATGTATATAGCACTAAGCAGTATTTAATGGTAAAATCAATTACCATTTTGATTTTTATAAATTGCTGCATCCCTACACTCTGCACCATGGCCACACTGCTGAACCACTTGGCGGGATTTGGCTCCTGTGCCTGCTGAAGCAGTGGCAGGGATTTCCTGGGGCTGTGTCCCACTCAGGGTCTGTGTGGGGCTCCCTGCCCAGCTCCCACACTCTGCTGGATGGCTGGGGATCAGATGGGCAGTGGGGTGGGACAGACCCCCAGCACCCTCTATCAAGGGCAAAACTCAAGGCTTTAGAGGCCCAAGGTCTTGACAGAATCATGAAGTTTCATCCGACAGAGATTTGGAGAGCAGGTGGGAAAAACTAGTGGATGACAAAGATTTCTATTCCCTGAGCTTGGCTGTAAAAAAGTGCTGTCAGTGAGGTAAAAATTGCAGGTGTGGCGTGTGACCTCCCCCTCAGGGCTTTTCTGCTTGATCTGGAAATACCCATGAGTGCACTGATAATGATTAATTTCTGGTCTTTTATTTGTTGCACAGGTCTGGCAAGTGAAACTGAATGGATTCCAATGAATGGAGATTATTTCAAATATTTTATATATTTGTATGAAGATTATGAACTTCCCAACTCTTCAATATCCCATAGGAAGTATCTTCTTTGTACATTTATATCAATGCTTTCTTGCTGACCATTTTGTTTAACATAGGAATGTACTGCTGAAATAAAACAGAACAAAAAAACTCACACAATGAATATGTGTATGTGCAGGAATGATTTTGACCTGAGAACAGGGAGTAGTGTAATTGGAAGCTGGAGAAAAAGTAGAAAAAACGTTTAAAAATTACATCATTATTTGCAAATAGTTTGGTTTCTTTCTTTTTGAAAACCGTCAATGTATACAAAAGAGTTTTAAAACGGCTTCACAAAATGCAGAATAAATGAGGAATATAACATCTTATGTCCTGTTGTGAGTTCCTGGTTATAGAAGAGGAATCATGTATCATGTGTAATAAAGGAAATGAAAATATTAAAAGCAATGGTCTTTCTGACTTGAGCTAAATTCTTCTTTTGTTGTAAGAGACAAAGTGTTTCTTTTCTTCCAGAATCTAAAATGCAGTGCTGTTCTGATACTTATGCATCACCTTTATACAATGAATATACAAGATGTGAGGTGGCTGACAGAAAATCTGCAACCTTTATTCAGATAAACAGTTATGTAGCCTTGATGGAACATGTTCATGAATACAGCTTGAAGGATCATTATCTTCAAAAGCTCAAATCAAAAGGGGACATTGGATGCTGGGCAAAAGTAATGTATGATCACAGCAGCTCTTACACAGAGTGATTAATTCTTGATACTTGTGTTATATGGACTGTACATAAAAGAAGACTGTCTGATGCATATTCTATTTTTGGAAATGAGATCTTATTGTTAGACAAATTTAATGCACTCTGTCTCCTTGGTCTCTTTTATGTTACTTACTGTAAAGGGATATGAGGAGCTGTTTTTAATAATATTCTTCTAATGTTGACTGAAACTATTCTACATATTCTGAAATTCTCTGCCTGGCTCTTGTTTATTCAATAAAATAAAGGTAATTATTCTGGTTAGAAAACAGATTTCAAGTTGAATATTTCTTACAATGGCATCCATTTAATTCTTGTTTGCTCCACCAGATAATACAAAAGCTAACTGAAATTATTTTTTAATTTTAAATTTCCATATATTTGCATTACTGTGTACAGGAAATTAGAAAGGAGCTGTGCTCTCTGCAGCTCAATTAAAATGACATTCTTGTATTTTTTACTTTGAATATGCAATATCAACTTTGGTTACTATCCTGCTTCATCCTTATATGCTCTGATTTCTCTTAATGCATTTATTGGAGGAGAACATCCCTAAAGGACAGGTTGAAATGGAAATGTCAAGAGATGAAATGCATCAAGAGCACCTTAAATTTACATCACAATGAGATTAACATGTCTGTTCAATCAAAAATGAACAGTTTTCCCCAGCACTGCATTATCAGTCACTGATACTGGACTGCATTTTTCTACCAGTATGGAAATAATAAAAAGGAGAAAGCGCATAATCCCTTGATCCAAAAGCAGGCTCTAGGTGAGATCAGTCAGGGCCTTGGCTTTTTTTTTCTTTACTCACTTAAAAAATAACACTTTCAGAGAACTGGGGAAAGGTAAAGCCTCATTTCTCCCCTCCTTTTATAGTTAGGAAACTTCACAGTGGAAATTCCAGGGGATGGAGAGAGTGGGGACCACATCCCAGTCTTCACACCTGAAAGTGTAGGTGAAAGAAAAAAACCCATCCCTGACAGAGAAGTGTGGTTCTTTTGCCAGATTTCAAGTCCTTGCTTACAAATGCAGGGATACCACCAGGGGCCACTGAAACATCTTCAGAGTGGGGAGGGACCAGTCAGAGGCACAGAATATTTTTTCTGATCTTTGTTTCTATTTTAAACGAAAATATTTACACTCCCTTGAGACGCAGCTAATGGGGGGTGGGATCAGTGAGAACTCTGAGTTAAGTCTTAGGACTACAAGATATCCTTAATAAAACATGACATTAGCAGCTAAGTACTAGGAAAAAAAGAGGCTGTGAAGACTCTGTGCCTCAGCTAGCAAACGGTTTACAACTGGTCTGAACCATCTTGTGCTAGTGAGGTTATTTTTCATCTAAGGCTTATTAAAGGATCTGACTGTAGGGCACACACAGACCAATGAAAGATGCCCCAAGCAACTTTGCAGTCTAATGCCTCTGGCGTGGGAAATTCCATCCCCCAGACGTTAGATTTTAGCACAAATTTAGGGAAGGATTTAAGTCTTACAATAAAGAATGAGTGCAGAACTAGGAAATAACAGATCATGCTAAAATCATGCCCCTTTCCTGTGATACATGGGAATCTCTGTGGGAATGAACCAAACTCACTGAGAGGTGTGTATTAACACCTCCCTGATGACAACCCCTAGAGTGGAGCTGCACCAAAGCAAACACAGCTGAACCAGAGAGATAAACTCTCCTCCACCCCATAACCCTTAACGTGTTCAGGGGGGACACATGACATAAAGCACAATATTTGGATTTCAGTGTCATCCCTGCCATACCAGCATTGCATGGTGCTGGTGTGAGAGTAAATCAAAGGGACAGTGCTGCTCCGGTGTCACCAAGCATGGATGTGAACGGCTTCTTCTGTTAACATCCTACCCAATGCTCTACACTGTATTTTTTTTTTGGTCCTAATGCCAAAAAAGAGATTTATTAATCCAAGAGAAATTGCTCAACAATGTTGTGGCAATATGTTCTGTTGGAAAAACGGAAATAGTTATCATGCAGTGGCCACAGCAAAGGGTTTAGTCTAACACATTTGGGAAGAGGGTTTTAATCACTGGCCAGTGAACAAGACCACACTCTAATGATTTTTATTATTATCTGCACAGAAAAAATCCAAATACATTTAGCTTACAGGTAAAGATAAAGATAGAGGTAAATTAATAATTATTGTAACTTGAAAATTTTGGAGAATTTGAATGTATCTCCATTGGTTATTCTGGTTTAATTACTTTGAGTTAAAAGATTATATTGCTTCTGCGTTTCACAAGCAAATAGTGTTATTTGCCTTAAAACTCTGGAGGCTTGAATTTAGGCATTAATTTGAATTACAAAACTAAACTGGCAGTTTTGTCTTTTCTGTGATGGTTTAAGCTAGTAGTAAAAGCAAGTAGTCAAAAAAGGTAAAAGCAAGGCCCCACTGTACTGCTTTATGTACTGTATCAGTAAAATATCTGTAGTTGTATGCAACTGCGTTTATGGATGTGTGTTCCCCAAATCAGTCTGGAGGCACAGTTAACTAAGTTCAATGGCATCTCACCAGGACCGTGCTCAGTGTATTCACAAGGATGATAAAGAAGGTCCTTTTATTTATCTCTTGTTTTATGCAGTCTGTAAATTATTTATTAGAAGGCATTAAAAAATCTGGCACTTTGGCCATTTTTTATTATGAAAAATTGATGTTGAGAGAAGAGAATCACATAAGATGGTCCAAGGAAAATAGTTGTATCTTTTCTTTAGCTTTAGGAGCAAAATATTGAAACAATTTTCCTTTGCCCTTGTGACTAAGTCCCAGTTTCTCAATGTGTATATATTTAATTTGAAGATTTTTTGCAGATTAAATAATGTGCTTGGAAAAAAGATCCTAATTTTGGTATATGGGCTGCCTGGCACTACTGGTGCATGAATAATTACAAAGAAAACTTCCCCTAAAGCCAGTTTTTCACTCCTCAAAAATACTGCAGAAAAATATTCTGAAGAGGAAAAAATACCTCAGGGTTGGCTATAAGATCAGTCAAATCTGGTAAAATCCAGTTTTCCTGTGTCTTTGGAAGAAGTTTAAAGCCATTTATAAAATAAGCACACCTACCCATATGTTATATTTACTTCCCACTACATTACTTTGCAGTAACCTACGAGGTGGGTGCTTTCTAAGACATCCTACAAAAGACTGGTGACTGCAAGTGCAAGTGAAGTGAGAGTGCTCTGGCCCTGATACCAGCTGTGGGTTTCTTAAGCACTGGTGGATGGTAAATCTTGTCTGATAACTAATTAAATTTCATTCCATTTGGATGTCATACTGTGAAAAGTGGTTTAATCCTTTGCTGTCTCTTTAATGAAACTGGAATAAAATTTGTCTTTCCTACAGATGTTGCATCCATAGTAAATGTTTTTTACAGGTACTGCAATAGTTCCTGTTGAGAATAATCCTGATCTGATCTTTTCCATCTAATACTTTACTAGTTGAGCAATTGCAGGGTCTTAGTGATCCATAACACAGGAGACTGACAATCTGAGCCCTGGCACAAGCAGAAATGCAGAAGTCAGCATGCAGCAGCTGAACTGAACACTGTAATGATGCAGTACACTGTATCTTCTGTCCTTAACACAGAGCTGTTGACCACATGAGACAAGTTTGGACACAAGGGACAGAATTCACACATTTTTTTGGGGTGTGAGGAGGATCCATATGAGTAGATGTCATGGGTTGGCCCTGGCCAGTAGCCAGGCACCCACCAAAGACATTCACTCATTCTCCTCTGCAGCTGGAAAGAGGAGAGAAAATATAATTAAGGGGTTATGAGTTGAGATAAGGACTGGGAGAAATCACTCATCAAATACTATCAGGAGCAAAACAGGCTCAACTCAGAGATATGAAGTGAATTTATTGCTAACAAAATCAGAGCAGGATAATGAGAAGCAAGGTAAACCCTTAAAAACACCTTCCCCCATCCCTCCATCCTTTCAGCTCCACCTCCTTCTCCAGCAGTGCAGGGAGACAAGGAATGGGGGTTATGAGCAGTTCATCACCTGTGGCTTCTCCTGCTGCTCAGGGAGAGGAGTTGTTCCCCTGCTGCACCCTGGGGTCCCTCCCACAGGAGACAGTTCTCCATGAACTTCTCCAACATCTCACAGGCAAAAGTCCCCCTCAAACTGCTGCAGTCTGGTTCACTCTTCCATGGGGTGCAGTTCTCCAAGAACAGGCTGCTCCAGCATGGAAGCAGGACCCCTGTCTCCACGGGTCTCCCACAGGATTACAGTCTCCTGTCAGGCATCCACCTGCTCCAATGTGGGGCTCCTCCATGGACTTCAGAGGCATCTCTGCATCCCTGCGGATGCCCATAGGCTACAGGGGCACAGCTGATTCACCATGGGCTGCAGGAGAATCTCAGCTCTGGTGCCTGTAGCACCTCCTCTCTCCTTCTTCACTGACCTTGGTGTCTGCACAGTTGCTCCTCTTACATGTTCTCACATGTTTTGATCTCTTGTGAAATATGTTATCACAGGGGTGTTATCAACACCTCTAATTGTCTCAGCCTTGGCCAGCAGCCTGTCCATCTTTGGAGCCACCAGGGATTGGCTCTGCCGGACATAGTGGAAGTTTCCAGCAGCTTCTCTCTGTGGCCCCCATCCTATCAAAAACCAGGCCGTGCAAACCCAGTACAGTACAGTAGATCAACTCATCAAGTGCAAGGATAGTGCAAGTGGGATGAACTCATAGAAAATGAGATGTGGAAGGTAGGGCTGAGATGCAGAAGACAGACTAGGTATAGATTTCTGCTTTGAGAAACAGCTCAGGGAGAAGATTGATTTCAGGTCTTCTGTAAGGCAGATTAAATCTTCTTTTAAGCAGTTGGGAGAAGTCTTATGATCGCTGGCCTTTTTCTCATGGGAGCCTTAAACTTCCCTATAGTTGTCTGTAGGAAGCACACCATAGCAGAGAGGAAAGAGGCCAGGAGGTTCCTGGAGTGTGTGGAAGATGACTTGACACAGCTGGTGATTGAGCCAGCCAGGGGAGGTGCCCTGCTGGGCCTGTTGTCTGTGGACAGAGGAGTCGTGGGTGATGTGATGGTTGGAGGGTGGCTCAGACAAAGCCATCATGAAACAATAAAAGGTTTTTTTGACTCTTGGAGAAATAAGGAGGGGGGTGGCCCCTCACTACAAGAAGGACATTGAGGGGCTGGAGCGAGTCCAGAGAAGGGTAATAGACACTGTATTGTGGTGGACTTAGCAGTGCTGGGTTTAAGGCTGGACTTGATGATCTTGTATTTTCCAACCTAAATGATTCTGTTATTCTGTGATTCTAAAATCCCTGCTGCCATATCACTTCTTTCTTCCCAAATTTTCAAACAGATAGCTCAGCAGGTTCACCCGAGCAGGTTGGTGAAAGATATGAACTCGACTGAACCATGAGAGATAAAAGCTTAGAGAAGGCCAAAGACTTGAGGACAAATCTTAAGGCCCTTTGGATCCATATTGTTACTGAACTTAGGAAAAACATCTTTCTCTTTGCTTACCCACAGCAGCCCTGGTGTGTCCTGAGTTGCTGATTTGGAGATGCTGGCGAGCAGTGGAAAAAACGGCAGGGTTTGAATAAATAGGGCTCTGCTTCTCAGTGTTGCTGGTTGCTGTCACCGTTGCTGACAAGTTTGGCCCTGGTCTGGTGGCTGTACCTGGAATTACAAGGGTCAGGAGAATACCCAGATTTGTGCTTTCTTACAGAAACTAGGTAGAAAGCACAAATTCTTAAACAAATTCTTATTGCATAGATAGGTAACAAATGCACGCACACACACACAATCAGATAAAACAAATTAAGTCCTCTGCCCTGTGAAGCACAGAGTGTACTCCTCCTCCCTCTTTCCATGATGGACACATGTCAGTGGAGCTGGGGTATGGTTTACCAGCCCTCTGGCCTTCACAATGTTCTCGGCACTTCTTGCTCACTCCCTGCATGCACATCCATATGCTCATCCTCTGTTTTTATTGCTGAAGGTTATAGAGGGTAAATGAAGGCCTCCAATGCCACTTTCTATGGCCAATTTAGACTCTCTGATAATCTCCTGTGAGGTCACCCACCTCTTCTAAATGTCATGCACGCATGTGATCTGAAGGCCTTCACAGTCTGTCCTCATGCCTGAATGACATCCCAGTGACTCAGCCACTATCACCTCTGAATGAGGCCACCTCTTAATTCCCTGCTATGGCTGTTTCTCCAATAAAATGTTACTGAGCATCCTCGCACTAAGAGCAACCAAGTGAGGCAGTGCGAAGGGTAAGATCTCTTCAGGGATTGGGAAAATGACATTGAACGGTACTGCAGGATTGAGAAAATTCATTCAACGTCAAATTCATATAGTTATGGCTCAAATGGGACATGTGGGCTCTTCCCCAGCCCTTGAGAGGAGAGGAACATGCTCTGCCTATGCCACATATCCAGCAAGGCAGCTGAAAGCAGCTGTGTTCTGACCAAAACCCAAAGGCCAGATCAGCTGCAGGTATAAGTGAAGCTCTGCTGGTTTGCACCATGGACTTATCACCAGTCTCCATCTGGAAAAGAGTCCCAGCGGATCATGAGTTCTGGAAGAGCCTGATTCAGAAAGACAGGAGGTGGAACCACAGCCTCCCAAACCCCTTCCTGGGGTGGAGGCAGGCCGGGGAGGCTCGTCTTCTTCTCCCCAGCAAGACCTAGGTTCTACTAGCCTCGTCTCTCCTGGGATGGATCCCATCTAGCCTGCTTGGTTGAGGCTTCCTTCCCTACTGTCCTTCAGGGAGCTCCTCACATCTATGGGGGAAAGCCCAGTGCCCAGGCTTCCTAGTCCTTCCCCACAAAGCTGGGTCTATCTCATCCCTCCATGAGTTTCTTTAGTATGACTATGTTTTCCACTGACGAATCATTCTGTCCTGCTGGAGCAGCAAATGAACCAGCACATTTGGGAAGTGATTTTTCATTGCAGGATTTTGGGAAACACAGTGTGTGTCAATGTGGATGTGCTATTCCTCCACAATTTGTCTCATTGTGTCCCAGTGGTCCCACTGGGGTTGTGTTGCCAGGAAAACCTTTACCAAGAGCAGCTTCCAGTTCTTCAAGGGGGTCTCTCTTCTGCACCTCTTTCAACTTGGTATGGTGCAGCATGAATCAGGTAGAAGAATATGACTATTGTTAGGATTGCTTATTGGTTTTTTTGGCTTACTGATATTTTGCACACCTTGCTCCTTCTCTTCAAGAAAAGAGAAGAAAGTGACATCCAGAAATGCAAATTGCTAACATCCAGAACGAAAAAATATATTTCCTCTACCAATTTAATCTAAAAAAGAAAATTACTTGTTTTATTATCTTTATGTCACGTAGGGGAAAAAGCAAGAAAAAACAGCTCTGACATCAGTGGTAGTAGAGTTCATTTCTACACTACTGCAGTCAGTTGTCAAAAATGCATTTGTTATGAATCTATATCTGCAGTTCTCAAGTCATAACATCCCTGGGAAGCAGCTTTTTAAAGAGCAGTGATGTTGGGCACTGACCTGCCAATGGCTCTTCCTGTGAACAGAGGCACTTTCAGGGAGACACTTTGCTTGCCCTTTGACCTGTACATTTTCGGCTCACTGATATGCATAGTAAATTTTGCAAACAGCAATTACGGTACCTCCAAAGCACAACACACCAGCACGCACCCCAGGCTTTCTCCTATTTAAAACTTTTGTTTTTCAGTAAAACACCTCTATTTAGAAAATTGTTTGTGTGAATCACCAAGGCCTGAGGACTTTGTGACTAAACGCTTATTAGAAGCAGAAGATCCTTAAGTACAGCTCTCAGAGGGATTCAAAATGCCATCTAATCCATCTCCTTGCCTCCAGGCAGTTTGTAAGGAAAATATTCTTTACAGAACACATTAAAGATGATGCCATGCATGATGGCAACCTCACAACCTCCCTAGGCAACCTGTTTGAGCCTTTTGTTATTTTTACTGTTGGGAACTCTTTCCTAAGTTAAAGCTCTTATTATTTGCCTACATATATGTAACATATATCTGTGATACTACACTCTGCAGGAAACACACAACACTGAGTAGAGCAATCAAATTGGAAAATTATGCCAATCCTATCGATTTACATCCCAGAGGTGAGAAAGCAAATCCTGTATTTCCCAAGACATGATTGACCTGTATGCAAGGGGGGACCTTGGTCTCTTGTGATTTTTCTAGGTCAGATGACAAAAATAACGAGTCTGAAAGGAAAGTGAGCTGGTTCTTAGAGAACCCAAGCAAGAGCTAAAGGATCCAACTCAGAAGAACTAGTGGTTCCCAGTCCTGGAAGGCTTCACCTTCTCTAATGCCACTAGAGAACAGACCAAAACCAAAACAAGGAAATAAAGAAAGAGGATAAATGACTAAAAGTTTAAAAGTCAAACCCCAAACTGCTTCACCGTGCAGAAGATGCAGTTCAGAACACTTTATCTTCACAAGCAAGGAGCCCAGATGAGTATGCAGGTGATTGGTGTAATTAGAAATTATGCTGTTCAAATGTAAAGAGTCAGCATGAAAAGAGTCAAGGCACAAAGTTGGTTTACAGCTTCCCTAGCAATTGTCCTGGTTGGAATTTTTGTTCATGATGGAATGAAAGGTAGGTATAAGAAATACTGATAGAAACCATTTCATATCTGAATAGTCTGAGGAAGTTGAGATGGGATTCTTAACTGAGTTGAAGCTTTTCTGGAGCTACAGGTTCCCACATATAATTGTGTAGGGGATATAGAAGAACTACAGTTGTTTTGGAAAACCAGAATCTTTTATATTCTTAATGCAAACTTTCACCACTAATAACAATCATAGGAAAATCCTTTTCCCTGCATTCACATTTTTTAAATGAGAACGTAATTCTAATGTCCCAGCTGACCATTAGCATCCACCACACCAAACACATCCAAAAGGACAAACAGAATGAAGGCGTCTATTTTCATCACTGGACACATAAGCTTTTAAAAATAACCTGCTGAAATGGGCCAAGGGGAGAAGAACTTCACCCCTCCATCCTTGCACATATGTCCCATAGTGATGCCTGCTTTTATGGTAGTGTAGGCTGCCACAGGAAGCCAAGGTTAAATAGTTTAAGGTTGAACAGCCTGGCTCCCCTTGGAGCTAGCATTTGTGACCTTTAGAAGACTGTGCAAACCAGAAGCTGGTAAATATTTGTTTCTAAGAGAAACCCAAACAATTAAGAGCAAAAAGATTTATTGACTTCAGTGACTTACAGCACTGGCCTCATGGGAGGGTGATTTCCAGCACTTTCTGAGTGTTTCAGAAGTGCCCATTGCACACAGTGCTGTCCTAAACCAGACTGGACAGTTTGGTGTCACCTTGATTACAGAATCACTGCATTTTAGTGAGTAGGAGGGACATTGTCATGAGGAGCAATGTCCATTAAGATTGTTTAGCTGCCTGACAGGACCTTGGCCTCTAACTGCCCTTTCTGCATTTGAAAGTGACCTGAATACTTTTGTTTCTGATGTCTTAGTTATGCCTATTTATTCTCTTGTTTGTCTTCTTAGTTGAGAATTTCTGTACACGGGAAACCATAAATGGCCTATAGGAACTGAAGTTCTCTGCAGTACTTTTTTTCTGGGCATTATGGCAATGTGTTGCAATTCCAGAAGCTGTAGAAATGCAGTATTTTCTCCAGTAACTCTTCTGAAAATATGAGGAAGATGAGAAAAATGCCTGATCTGACTAGCGGAGTGTGTCTGTGGTTGTGTGTGTGGGGGGGGGGTGTGCATGTGTAAATCAGCCTTTTTATAATTTATTTACACATTTCCAGAAGTTGATGTAGTAGGAAACAATATTACTTCTGAAATAACCCATGTCAGATCAGCTGGGGCACCACATAACACTGATTTCTGAGGACTCTGCTCCCTAAAGTATCAGTGAAGACTGCAGGATGGGAGCTTCCTAGCAGAGAATATTGAGAATATTGCCTCCGTTCCCCATCCTTGCTCACCAGGGCCTGCTTGCTTCATACAAGCCATTGATAATCTCTACACAGCAAGAGTTAACCCATTAAAAATAAAGTGCTATATGCAGAAACTCACCAGACTCTCTTCTATAGCAGATAAGTGGCTCAGTTGTACAGGGTTTGCTCATTAAAATTACCTTTGTTTAACAGGACCATTGGGAGCTGATTATATCCCGCATTTCAGGTGAGAAAGCCAGCATATAAGGTTGAAAAGCTGAGACAGCCTCCCAAGCTTCCCTGTGCTAAGAAAATTGTGTTTCTGCTTGCTCCAGAGTTGATGGCAAAATTTCTATTGGCTTTAAAGGAACCAAAGCCAGTTTTTATTTCAATATAACTCTGTAAACTTTGGACTGGAAAATACTTATTCAACCGCTAAGCTCATTTGAAGAAAATTGCAAAATATAGCTCCCTGCAGAAGATCTGTTAGACTTCTAACAGCTATTTTGTATCATCAAAGGCAAATAAACCTGCTTGGGGAAAAACAGACAGGTGATTTGTATGGTGATTGCTCTCATATTCTGTTTATAATTTCAACTTACAGCCTCTAAACCACAGTCAGGAGCAGAAGAAATATCAGGGTATGCAGTTTGTTTGCACAGACTGTTTATTTTGCATGTACAGCTGGTGTGTGTCAAAAGTGAGTGGATATGGCTATTTCAAGGTATGTCCTGAACTTGAGTGTTTTCTTTCCAGACAGTGTAATCTTCAAAGCCTGGAAATTATGTTAGGGTGCTGATGTTGGGAAGTATGGGAGAATTTACTTAATACAATCCATCTTTTGAGAAGTTTTGACTTAGCTGGCATAATGAAGTGCTATACCAGCAGTGCACAGTATCTGCCTGCATAGCCAAGGACTGAAAGTCTGCCTCCAGTCTAGTTTGTGAAGTTAATATTTTGGCTTTTCTTTTGGTGGTTTTTTGTTTGGTTGGGTTTTGTTTTTTGAGGTTTTTTTTGCTTTTTTGTTTGATTGGTTTGGTTTGGTTGGTTTTTTTTTGATTTTTGTTGCCTTTTTTTTTTTTTGCCAGAGCTGTAGGCACATTCATACATTACTATGAGTTAATGAGGCAGATTATCTACTGCTCTACATATACAAACCAACTTACCTTTGGAAATCAGGTTTCTTCTGACCAGATTAGTCATTTTCACAGGGCAATTTCAGGAAATTTTCTTTGTGGTAATTTGCTTGTTGGACCATAGTTCAGCAAAGAGGAAGACTGGAACAGGCTGGAAGGTAGGGAAGCCATGGTTTCACCCTTTCAAGATGGTTAAGTTGGCCTAAACTACTGTATTGCTGTCATTGAGTGACCTCCAGAAAATATTAATTATGCCATTACTTGTAATTTTAAAGAATTTGAAGCATATCAATTTATTTTTATTCTCTTCCTCCTTTCAGTGCTAGGATACTGAATTGATATGATTGCATGGTGGTTCCATTTTACCCCATTTCTCACGGAACTTCAGCTCTCTTTAGCACCCTCCCTTTGGACATGACTCTGTTGGGATCAGAGGAGGTTCCTTAACACCAGTGCTGCTTCCTTAAATAGATGAGGCAAGTGTGCTGTACTGGTTTTGTGTGTGAGGACTAAGGATGTTCTGGCAGAACCTGGCATCCTGCTGAACCACATTCCCCACCCTCACCCTCAAAGGCACTGTCTCTTTACTGCAGGAGGAGTTTTGCCAGCCCACCTGAGACCACACCTCTGGCTGACCTGCCCTCCTGAGGAGGGAATGTGTTTGCCCCAGGTGCACCACTGGGAGCCTCAGCAAGGCTGGAGTGGTGCCTCCAAGGGCTGCTGACTTCTAATGTCAGACAAGTCCCATGGTTCTGCTGAGAGATACCACCTCCCCCGGAGAGATGGGCCACCTGCAAGACCAGTGGACAGTATTGGGAAGGAGTTTTGCTCTTAGAGATTTCAAAGTTTGTGTTTTCCCCCAAAGAGTTTCACACGTTTCAGGTTCAGGTGTCCTCTTCACCTGCTTTTTCATTTGTCTAGAATTTCATTTCTTGGGTGTAACAGAAGAACTAACTGAGAGCAATGATTTTCCCACTTCAGGCAAAATGCAAAGGTCCCCTGAAAACTCTGCTATTGTACCAGAAGATGCTGCTGCACTGTCACGCCAGGTGGACACTGCCGGGGCGCAGGGCATGAGCTATGTGTCGTCACTCCCTTCAAGAGTCCCTTATATCCATCCTTATCTTAGACAGATGAGACCAAAATAAACTTCCTGAATATAGAACAGCCTTTCAAGCTGTTTTGGCCATACTATGTGTTTTTTCTTTTGCACTTCCATGAGGAAGTCACTATTTGCAATGTTCCAGTCATAAGAACTCTAAACTAAAAATTAATAAAAGTGAGCTCAAAGCACATTAGTTCTTGGAGAGTGCCTTAGACATGAGGGGTTTGGGTTGCTGCTATCCATGTGCATGCCCAGTTGGCATCCAGATCACACCAGAGAAAGAGGGGAGATGGCTGAAATCCTGCATGGTCTGCTAGGACTCTGCCTGGGGAAGAAAATTTGGCATACACAATTTCTGTAACTACCCTAGGCATTTCTTTCAGGAGTGGAATTTAGAGACTATGTCCAGTGTGGAGGGAGTTGTCTCTCTCCCTGTTTGTGAGCAGGGCTGCCAGTACCTTATGCCACTATGGACTGGCTGTGAGATCAGCCTGACAAGTGATCAGAGAGGCTTGCTAATCACACACCAATCAGTAACTCATGAAGATAGGGGGATAAATGACACATTCCATCAATGCCTTTGTCACACTCCAGCATAGCTTTATTCAGTCAGGAGTCATTGAGGAAAAAGAGCCCTCTAGGTACCTGGTGGTTTGTCATCCATCCTTCATCCTTTGGCATGTGCAATTCATTCCAGCTGCACTTCACCCATGGGTGCTCTCCCACTCTCAGACCTGAGAGCTTGTGAGTAAACGAAAAAGGATCAGCATGTGCAGGGGCAATGCTTTCAGCCCCAAGGATAAGCCTGAGACTTACACGACATGGAGGAACCATGTGTCATTGGGTAATGTGGTGGTGCTGCTGACAGTGATGACAACAATGATGACAACAATGATGACAATAGTGTACAGGCTCTAGGAACACTTTCAGGGATCGGTTGAGTGCAGACATCAGTATCTCATTATCCCATGCAATAACAGCAGCTGATTACACTGTAACCTTTACTTTGCTCAGCAACAGCCCATATCTTGGAAAGCATTTGCTTGAATGTGAATTAGGAAATGGAAAAGGATGGTAGAGCTGAATCCTAACAGCTAATATGAAAAGCACCTTGATTTCAGAGACATGCAGCTTTATTTCACCACTACAGCTTTACTTCATCTCTATGGTGTCCCAATACAGAAAAATGTCACTTCAGTTTTCTCCTCTATGGTCCCAGAGCACTGGTTGTTCCTTACATCTCTATCCCTATAAAAACTCATCGTTGTTCTAATTACAAGTTAATGCATTAAAAGACCATTGGGCCATGGGAGGCTAGTCCCCATTTCCTTAGCCTTTTCTTAGACCTGAGGTATGTATCCCAGTTGTAGGGGTTTTGTACTGGGCACATGTATGACCCTGGAGACCAGGTCAGGTGGGCTGGGCTGTGTGCAGTGGGGGCAGCCTGGGAGCTGCTGGGGGACTGTGTCCAGCCAGGGCAGAAGGGAAAGCCCAGCTCTCCTGCCAGGAGTGGTCACACAGCCCAAAGCTGCAGCTGTTTCAGTTCAGGTACCCAAGCAAATAAAGGTTGGGAGTCCAGTTCTACCAGCCCCAAGGTCTTTGGGAGGCAGGAGTGCCACACAGGGGTCAGAAACGTTCCTTTTATAGCAGGGGGGCTTCCATGCTTGCAGAAGGGACCCTTGAGCAGAGCAGCTCCAGCCAGGGCTGTACATACCATGCTGTGCAAAGTCAGCAGGCACAGGTGTCTGTGAGCATCCCTGAGCTGGATGCAGAGTGAAGATGCCTTGGGGCAGGGGCTGCAGGTCCCTCTCTACCTCAACAACAGCTCAGGGTGAAAGCCAGGGTTCAATGCAGAGCATCTCTGGTGTCACCTGGCCACCACAGGAGCAGATGAATCCCAAGCAGCCCTCCACCCTCAGCTGTGAGATGCTGTGAAAGCTATTACTGCATCTGCTCTGAAATGGGCTCATTAAAACACACATTCTCCTTCATTATCCTGTGGCTGACTCATCCCACTGCAGTTGCTCTGGAATGGGAACCCAAGTTAAAAATTTTACAACTTGTTTTTTATTCACCAGGGAAGCTCATGTGTAACCCACTGAGATGGCAGTGGAGGCTGGAACAACATCTGTCTGTCTTCATGGGAGGCAAATGAAACCTGAAAAAACAGGGAGAGGAAATAAATGAGGAACTGTCTGATTGAAAGTCTTTCATTTCATGTTGTCTTTCACAATTTGACACAGGATGCTTTCTTGCACAGGGGCAGTTAGTGCTGGAATAACCCAGCTGGGACATGGCCACTCCCAGCCCAGGTGTGCCAATGGTATTTGCTCCCCTTTTCCATAGAACCAAAGAGTGCCACACAGCCATGGCTCAGCAGCCACAGCCTTGCAGCAAGCCTTGGGCCCCTGCTCTGACCCCTGACCACACTAAACCTCTCTTCTCCCCAGAGGCAGACAGAGCCTTGCACTCGGAATGTTTGCTGCCAGCTCTGTCCCCAGCCACAGACCCCTCTGGGGTGGCACATGGGTGGTCCTGAGGGCTTGCAGAACTTCTCAGATAGGCCGGGGGAGGAACTGTCTTGTGCTGCCTTCCTTGTGCTGCCTTCCTGCTCCCCCCGCCCACAGGGACAGAGTCCTGGGGGCACCACTCGGGCAGTGCTCAAAGCCACAGGCAACCCCAGCCTTCCCCTGCCAAAATGGAAACCTCACGGCCTAAGCCCATCTCATCCAAACTGGGAACCTTCTCTTTTACTTTTATACACAGACATTATCTCACCAGGCATTGCTTTTAGCTGCAAGAAAATTCCTCCCTCTTACTGTTTTGCTCTTAAGGACTGCTTTCCCAGGCTAAACATCATTTGCTTTAAATAGATGGGCTGACCCAAATACTACTGTGAATGATTATTCAAGGATGAAGAACAGACTGTAGTCCAAAGATTTTTACAAGACAACTTAAATCAATACAATCTTTCTGATTAGCACTTCGAGAAAAGCTGTATGCTGTATTCATTACTTGGCTCATTTTGCTGTTACTTGTTCATGTGGTACATTATCAAGCATCTGAAATATTTACTCTGTTGTCCTCTGGGCTGCACTGATTTCTTTTGGAACAAAATGTAGCCTGGAAATCCTCTGCTGTGGATTTTTGTAACAAATATTTTACAGTAAGCCACTTGTTACTAACGAGCTTAATATCACTTGTACAACTCTTTTTATAATCTTTACTCTTAAAAAATAATTGGTACAATTTAAAATAGTAATTCAATTGTTTATTAACCGATGACCTACTTGCAATATTAAACTGAACGTGGCATTGCAACTTGGCCCATTTTTCAATTTTGTATAGGAAAAACCCCTCTACTAGTGTGGAAGTCAACATTTTTCACAGCACACATCAGAATTTTTTTTTTCAGACTGCCTACTGTAGTAGAGCAATCACTTCAACAGAAAATATACTGAAAGCCTGACATCTAAATCTAATTTAAAGTCTAAATGATGCACATGATTAAAAAGGTATTATCTATTCCCAACAAATCAGCATCATTGAAACACTAATATTTCCCTAATTTTAAGCACCATCTAGTGAGTCAAACATTAGATCTGATCTTCCAAATTACGCCTGAGGAAAATGAGATCCTGGTTTGACTGCATCCCACTTAGTGCTAGGTCTCATGCTGAGATTTGTAAGTTAGCTGTTTAGTCACCGTCTGTTCTCTTACTAATGGACATTAAATATTCCTCCAAAGGTACTGGAGACCTGAGCTGCTGCAAGATAATTTGTTTGTTGACAAAGGAGGGTCTTGGCTGAGCAGGCTCCCTAGTTAGACAAGGCTAACTGCCTGGAAGTGGAGCAGGGAGAACCCTCATTTTGATAATGATAATTTTTTTTTATCACTCCAGAGCAAGGGAGTGGAAAAGATGTGGCTTTATTTCAATTATAAGCCAAAGAAAAAAAATCTCCAGGCAAACAAACAGCTTTATAAGTATCATGATTCTTACTACTTCTATTAGCTGGCTTGCCATGAAGATGAAGTAGATCTGAGAGGAAATAGCACAGCAAATCTGCATACAATTATAAGACCTGCTTACCTGGCACTGGTGTTAATCAGTTCAGTTAAATCAGCACCTGCAAATGACCTGTATAAACAGCCACCCACGGATGGAATTCATTCAGAAAGCAAGTGATGCACAACATGGAATCACTCTGGGCACAGGCAGGGATGTTCAGACGGAGCCTCATTTGGCCTCTCTGAAATGACAGAGTTTGTGGCTGGAGCTGTGCTGGTACTTTACACGTGCCAGCTAAACTGGTGCAAGACTGGCCTGGCTCTGCTGCGGGGAGGAAAAGGCACATTGCCTTGGACTGGGAGTGCATCCCTTGGGAGGCAGGATGGCATTTGGGGGTCAGAAATATTCCTTGCCTGCTGCTGGCAATACCCTCAGTTGGCCAAGCCATACATTTGACCTCTCTCTGGTACATCTGGATCCGGGGTAAGTAGGAATTATTTACATGTCCTCAGTCCCAGCTGTTCTGTGGTACCAGCACACTCCAGCAGTGCCCTGGGGCTGGTGGCCCCGGCCCAACAGCACAGGCCAGCCCAGTCCTGGGCACAGATCTCTCCTGGTGGTGCATCTCAACCATGTGCCCAGGAGTGTCTCACCACTGCTGTGCTGTGTCTGCTTGGGAGCTCAGGGAAGGAGGCTGAGGGCCTGGGCCACAGAGGCCTCACTGCTGTTCTGTTTTTGGGTTTTCCCCAATCCCCAGCATGACTTCCTGGCTGTGTCACCCACCAATCCTCAGAGCAGCTGTGGCAGCACAGGCTAAGGACTTGTGCAGGACAAAGACTGTTGGTGAGGAGGAGGCAATTCCAGGAGGTTTGTGTGCCAGAACTGCGGCAGGAACTCTCCTCAAACTCAGCCCTGTGCTGCAGGCACAACTCCTGTGCTCACCTGCCTCACCCCTTGGGCTCCCAGGGAAATTGTGATGGTCAGGGCCCACCTCCTATTTCAAAACAGAGGAGGTTTATCTGCACTGATATGAAAATCTGGTACCTGATGGGGTTGAACTGGGGAAAGCAGTGTCTTGGGGAGTGGGAGCATTAAGGCCTGGTCCCTCATCACCAGCACTCATGACTGCTGACGGGTGACAGAGGTACCTGGCCTTTGGTCTCTACTTCCAAAACAGGAGAAGTATCAAAACTGAAGCTTGGAATCAACTGCACAGCTTCACTAACACCTGAAATACCTTAGAGTTGTCCCAACTGGGAAAAAGAAACAAGCGTCCCTTTTCTCCTTCATCCCTACTGCCCATATATGTCATGTTGCTAGCAAAGGGTAAGATCTTTTAGCAAGATCCTGATTTATTGTCTAAAATGTCATGATAGAAAGTGGATTCAAGCAGGAAATCAATTTTCAGAGCTATACAGCAATGAAAAATAGTATTTTTGATTCCTTCCCCACAAACAGAGCAGAGCATGAATAGGTATCAGTCTGTTTAGCAATGCAGTTTAAGCGCATTGCAACAGTCACACAGCATACACAATCGATATTAGGATCCAGTCAGCTCCAAACACTGCTCAGCTACCGGGGTAAGCCAGAATTTCATGACATCACAAAAATAAATATAAACAAATACAGTAAAAAGGTTTTACCTTCAGCTTAAGGAAAAGGTGATATTTTCCAGTCCTGTGGGATCCTTCTCTGCTCCCAAGTCTGCTGGCTCAGAGCGCAGCAAAATGATCAGCCATTTATCAGCCCTGCCAAGGTCTGCAAGTCCTGAGGATGTTTGACTTGGAAAGAAAGGTGTCAGGAGGAAATTCCTGAACACCTCCACGTAGAGTTATGAAGGGGAAAAAAAAGAAGAAATAAAAGCAAGCTTTAAGAAGTCAGAATGTGTAGCCTGTCCAGAGCTGCTATTCCTGGTAGAAATTAGACCCTGAAGTGCCCAGGTGAAAATCACGGATAATCCCTGTGTAAGTGCTCCTAATTGGGACAAACTGAAAGTGAGAAAGTTGAGCAAGACAGCTCTGGCCTGTTCCTGGGGCCTGCTGGTTTGTTCCCAGCTGGTAACTGAGAGCACAATTATGCAAAGCTTCCTCTATAAACAGAATTTGGTTTATTATGGCTGAACTGGGGGGATCTATTTTTGTCGGCACTTTGTGCGAATGTGTTACCCTTGTGATTTCCAGCCAGGTCATTCCAAGTCAGCTGCTCTGGCTGTGGCTGTCACTGGGAGCTCCTCCGTCTGCCCAGTCCCTGGCCCCATTTCTCACCCGCCCAGGGGTTGGCTCCCAGGCAAGGGGGACGAGGGGATGAGCCTGTGGCTATTCTGGTAGCTGTGAGCTGTGCAGGTGTCACGTGAAGCAGAGAGCCAGAAATGCATGTCAAATCAAACCAGTGACTAATCACGGTATTTTGGTTGTCTTAGTGGCTGCCGGGGAAAGATTTATGGGCTCAGAAAATCGTCCCGTAATAATCCCTGGGCGCTGATTTGATCTTCGGCTGAGGCTTCCCAAGACCGTGCGGAAAGAGGACGAAAAGGGGGCTGCTGTCCCAGGAGTGGTGACGTCTAAACTCTTTGGAGTTCAAAATACAAACAAGAGGAGAAAAGTCAGCGCTCTCTTCTCATCTGTGTCTGCTCAGAGCCACGCGCTGGCAGCCAGAGAGGATCCCTTTGATCTACCTGCGGAGCAAGAAGGGTCGGGGGTGACGGCTGAGCAGACACGAAGGGCTATTTATTGGGATTGTCATCTAGCTCCCTCATCTGTCACCTGATGGCCAGCCAAGCAAGTGCTCGGCACAACTGTGGACTCTTCATCCTTGCACAACTTGTGGAGGCAAGAAAAGTAAGCATCCTACAGCTGATATGACATTCAGCTATTTTTTCTATAAAGGAATGAATTGAATTCACTACAAGTATACTAACTGTCCCCCCCCCCATGCCAGGCAAGAGACTGACCAGGGTTTTTTGGGTTGGGCTTTTCTCTAACAGCTGGAGGTCAGCTGGGCATTCAAGCAATGGCTGTTGAGTAAGGCAGCTGTTTCAATATCTAATTGCATTTTAGCTCTAATAGCTCAAGGGAAAAGCATTGCATTGTCTGCCATGAGCTACTTCCTGTCCTACTGCAAAGCACACTGCACCGCTGTGCTCTCCCAGTACCAGAGCCTGAGGTCAGAGGGCTTCCTCTGTGATATTCTGCTGAAAGTGAAAGAAAACGAGTTTCCTGCACACAAGTCCTTGTTGGCATGCTCCAGCGACTACTTCCGAGCCATGTTCAAAAGTTACACCCAAGAATCTAAAGCCAGTGTCATTCACCTACAAGTTGTCTCACCCACTGGGCTCCAGCACATCCTGGATTTCATTTACACATCCTTGCTGCCCCTTTCCTTTGAAAGCCTGGAGGATACCTTGGAAGCTGCAAGCTACTTGCAAGTGACTGATGCTATCAGCTTGTGCAATCAGTACTTAGTTAACAATCTTGCCTTGGAAAACTGCTGCTTCTCTGCCAACGTGGCCAGGAAGTTCTACCTGCCAGATGCCCTAGCAGCCACAGAAAAGTTCATTATCAAAAATGTCTGGAAGCTGCTGGACTTGGATCTGTCAGGACTTCTCGAGCTGAACTTCAGGTCTTTGCTAGCAGTGATTCAATCTCCAGATCTCCCCATGGTAGAAGAATGCCGCCTGTTGAATCTTGTCCTGCTGTGGCTGAAGCAGGATAAATCCAGGCTGGGTCATGCGAGCAGCCTTTTAGAACACATTAGATATGGTCTCATCCCAGTGGAAGAGCTGAGAAAAACCTACACACAATCAGAAGTGTCCCTCTCAGCAGGTATTAAGTGTTTGATCATAAAAGCAATAAACTATCACACATCTGTATTCAAACAGCCTGTCCTGCAGGATAAGTCCACCACACTGAGGAACCAGAAAACTCGGATCATTCTGCTGGGGGGGAGGCACCATGAGTGAGGGACTCGTCACTGACGTGGTGGCCTTCGATGTTTACAACCACAAATGGCGAACCCTGACACAGCTGCAGGACAGGGTGCAGAACCACAGTGTGTGTGTGGTGGGGAACTTCCTCTATGTCTTGGGTGGGGAAATACAAAGCGGTACCCTGGAGGATGCCAAAATTGAGAAGACCTTATCGGTTACAAACAAGGTCCATCGGTATGATCCAAGATTTAACGCATGGACCCAAATCACGGGCATGCTGGAAAAGAGATGCCAGTTTTCTTGCTGTGTCCTAGGCAAGGATATCTTTGCCATTGGTGGAAGGGGTGAGGACGGGTCGCTGCATTCATCTGTGGAAGTCTATGACATCAGCAGGGATAGATGGACGAAGGCCAGGGAATTGCCATGCAGGATACACGGCCACGCCAGTGCTGTTTGCAAGAACACCATATACATCTCTGGGGGCAAGTACTCGGCCCCAGCCAGCACAAGCAATGATGTTTATTCTCTGAGCTCACGTGAAGGGCAGTGGGTGAAACGAGCCCCAATGAGCATTGCTCGGTTTGGGCATCAGATGGCAACAATCAGAGAATCCATATTCACCTTTCTGGGATTATATGAACCTTTCTCTGAAATAGAAAGGTACGATCCAGATCAAAACCAATGGACCCGGTTGAGACCACTGGTCTACGACCGATTCTCCTACGGGCTGGCAGTGGTGGAGGAAACAGCTCTTCTCATTGGGGGGGAAGAAATGGCAGAACTCGCTGGAGGTCTCCACACAAGACGTGGTTGGCTACGACATCGACAACGATGGCTGGGAAGAGATCTGCAAGGCCCCTCTGCCATGGTGTGGGCTGCAGTGCGCCGTGCTCCAGCTCTCCGAGGTGGCCGAGGAGCAGGACAGTGACAGCCAGCAGAAGAAGCTGCCCAACTGCTGAGCTGCCATGCTGGGGAATATCCATCCCAGGAGATGAGCGAGCAGGCCAGTCCTGGAGAAGAAGAAAATTGCAGTGGCATTGACTGTGAGAGGGGAAGTTTTGCTTGGATAAGCCAAATGCTCGGTGGAAACAGGCAAGAAAATCTGGCTCCAGCACAGGAAACACATCTAGGTTTTATAAAGCTGGAAGTTGATCTCACGGAGCAAGGATGTAGCAAGCAACACATTTCGAGGCGATGACTGAGAATTATAATCCTTGACTTTTGGAGAGTAATACCTAGATAGCAATTAGTAGGTGTTGCAAGTCAGATTTTTCAATTATTAAAAAATATAATCCATCTTTTCTGTTTTCCTAATCAGAGGTAATTTTCCAAGCTGGTAAGTGCTATTGGGTTTTTATGCCATGGCTAAGCAAGAGGAAAGAAAGCTGTATAAAGAGTAGAAACTTGGTGCGTACAAGAATTTGTAGCCAGTATTGGCAAGAAAAAGGTATTATTTGATATACTATGGCAAGAATGTCTTAGCTAACCAGTATGAAATTACTGGACAGAAAGCACAAAATTTTCACTACGCAGACTCAGCTACAGCTGAAAGTTAAAACCGTGTTTGTTTGACAGAAGTAATTTCTCTCTCAGTGGCCTTTGTTGTAAACACCTTTCAGATTTTTGTGTTGTTTTAAAGACACACTACTGGTGATGTACATTTCTTTTGTATCCAAATCCTGTGTTAGCTTAGATGGTCAGAGCTGAACGAGTATCCTTATCATGATCCTCCAAGAAGCTTTGTCACAGGAGTAACAGGCTGTTACTAATGCCTTGGCATTTACCTCGGCACCATACGCTGTTCTATCACACCTGCTTATAAGGGTAAAATGCTTCGTTGCTGTTGAACTGCCACATGAGAGAACCCTGCAGTCAAAAAAAGGTTTACTTTCATCAAAGAGTACAAAGGGGAGGGAGGTAACTGAAGGTTTTCAGAAGTCTTTACTCAGTGTCTGCCTACACACAAATCAGCAATAGTGTCACTCCCTTTTTGCCCCACTGGCAGCGTTTGAAGTCACACAGGGGTAATTTGAGATACATGGATATGTGAAATGCAGATAAAATGGTCAGATGTCACAGAATCAAGCTGGTATGGAATATATTAAATCTTGAGCCATAAATGTTCATTTAAAAGCTAAATTTATTGTACTTCATTTTACAGTGTTCCCTTTCTAGGCTGAGAGTTAATACAATAAAAATATATGTAGAAGAACATTTAATAGTCTTAAAAGAAGGCAGCACAATGAAGAGGACACATGTTCTTTGTCACTAGACTAGCTTAAAAAACTGTAATGTTTAATTTTCACCTTTAAAGCAATCAAGCTAACTTTACTAATGTAAAGTGCAGGCAGAATGGCTGTTGCATAGCAACAGATCTAAGTCTTCTGAACTGCCTTGGTTTTGACAAGGAATCAACTACACAATGTGCATATACATCCATCAGATATAAAGAGTTTTTCATATGAATATATTTACTTTTGGTCCAGTAAAACAAGAGCAAGAGAATCTAAATGCTTGGAACAATAGCACAATCCATTTCAAGTCAAGCATTTTTTAAGAGAAATTTACAAAAACCTCACAAATTTAATATACAAGTCAGTACCCATGCAGTAAATAAATGTCCAGTTTATACAAACAATATTCTTCTAATAGTACAAATCTTACACTGGATCCAGAATTCTATACAAACGTTAATACATGATTTGTCATCCATACGACTTCAATATAGGATTACTGAAAATGGGCTACAGAAAGGCCACTCTTCTGTACAGTTGTGCAAAATCTGCAGAACACTTGCAATCCAAATGCAATAACAAGATAGAAAATGAGGGGTAGAAAGAGGAAAATAAAGAAAACGAGAAAAGGGAGCACAAGAGAAAAAGGGGAGAAAGAGAGAGGAATCAAAAAAAAAAAAAAAAAGAAAGAAAGAAAGAAAGAAGGAAGGAGAGAGAAAATAAATCAGTCAATTTTTTCCTTCATCCCTTCATGGATATAAGTCCAGGAAACATCAGAGCTCATAAAGTTTAAAGTACATTCACTGAGCTGCACAAACAATAGTCTCTAGTTGGTTAAGAGTACAACTCACTAAAGTATAAAGGAGGCTTTTCCTTTCCACATGAGCATTATTAAATCATGTCATGAGTCCTAACTTACGCAGCAAAACACTGAAGAGCAGCAGAAATATTTTGTCATGCTCTTAACATTTTTCAAAACCAAGCCCATAAAAAGTAAATACATGATTTAAGAGTTCCCTCCCACTTTTATTTCAGGCATGTGCCTAACTCTAAGGACCTATTTCCCCTCTTATTCACTGGGTTGTCTTCAGCAGATAACAAATCTCATGGAAGTTTAAAACATTTTAATGGGCTTGTGAACTCAGCAGAACCCAGAGACAGCCCTTCCCCTTCAAAAGCAAACCAGAGGCTTTTTTACTCCTGGGTTATTTTTCAGGTTCTGTGCTCAGCTCTGCTCTTATCAAATATTATCCCTGCATATAATACAGCCAAATTTCACAGCTCAGAAAACATAGGAAACTACTTGAAAAATCCTATTCACTCCTCTTCTATTGTGGGAATCTTCAAAGCATCTCAGATTTGAAGCGTTTCATTGGGGGGACCTTTTTCACTGCTGCTTTTCTGGGCTAAAGAAATGCTGCTACCAAGGATGTTCTCTTTTGCAAAATCTGCACATTATACTGATACCTTCAGTGCAAAACCATCATCAATCACAGTACCATGACTATTTTTTTTTTTAAATCAACCCAATGATTTAGAGACAAGACACAATTTGGTCTAAATTATAATACAAACCAGCATCCCTTTGCACTGGTGGTAAACCTTAGCAACAGGGTTTAAGAAAGCACAAGGAAATAAGACCTAACCTTTTGACACTTAAATTCACATTAGTAATTTTTTCTGTCTGCCGATTTTCACCCTTTTATGTGTTTGACAAAACTGAAATGCAACAACTGCATTACACTTTTTCCCTGTTATTTAAGAAAACTCCTAGAGTTTCTCATGAAATACAAAAAATTGGTTTCTCCTACCACCAAAATAGTGCCCGCACTCCAAAAATGCAATGCAATACTAGAATTATATAATATAAAATATCATTGTAAAACTGACCTTTGATAACAAAAGCTTTAGCATGTGGACCTTCCTGCATGAAAGCCACAGTCTTCCAAAAATGCTTTTAAATCCTTTTCTTCAATAGCTAAAGATCATGTTTTTTCATTCACAGAAGGTAAACACAAGCAGAGCATTGGTAGCATACAAAATATACAAATCCTCATTAAAGAAGTGGTATTGTTGACCATTGAAGGCTTACTTCACACAGCTGAGTAACATTAAAATATAATTTACTAGAGCTCTCACGTATTGATATAAAAACTACTTTATGCGCTTAAGTAAAGGGCTGGAGTGTAGCAAATGGACAAAAAGAGAGACTTTTATACATGTGTTTCTATATAAGAATGAGTGTGCGCTAATGAGGCTATAAGTGCTTCAACCTCAGTCGAGCCATTAACAGAGTCCCTCGGGGGGCTGCTTTCATAGATGTTCATGAAGAGATCAAGGTACATTTGTTTCCACTCTTGAAAGTCTCTAGACGTCAAAGATGGGTTATCCAGAACTTTATCTATAATGGCTACTTCTCCTTCCCTGGCCTGTGAGAGAAAAGGAACAAAGAGTTAATAATGCAAGTGATGATTCACTGGCAAAATCAATCATGTGGGTGAAAGGAGAGAATGGGGGATACAAACTCAAGCCTCAGAGCCCCTGAAAGCACAGGGACTATCTGCTCTATGACCACTCATAAACAGCAGCCCTTTCTACAGGGTGTCACACTTTTCCCTGTGGGACTTGGGCTTCCCTTGCCTTGTCCAGAACCCTCAGTAAGAGTCTCTATTCCCCCACCCACCCCCGTGTTCAGCCCCAGATAAAGCAAGATCTGTACGGTTTACTTTTAGCTGCTTGTAGTTCTCAGGATGGGTTTCACACAACGAAGTGCCATCTGTTTGCTCTTGATCAGCATCAGAAATGATGAGTGGGTGTGTGGGACACAGACACACATGGCCTCCCCCCCGCCAGCACAGCTACGCCCTTTCACCAGGCTTGCCATGGGGCATCTGAGCTCTGCATGGCAAAGGCTTGGGCAAGGAGTCCCATGTGAATGACAGCTCATCTGCACTAAAGATCTGCTGCAGGCCATAGGTGGGCTGGCTGCAACCTCTTCCTACCACTGACGTGGCAAAGAGAAGACAGAGAAAGGGAAAATACAGCACAGCTGCTGGTACCTCCTTATGCACCACCGAGGCAGGGGGAGTGACTGTACCACAATCTCTCTCTGGTGACTGGTTCACAGAGCTGAGGGTCACAGTAAGCCTCAGATGTACCCAAAGACACTCAAGGTTGTTGCAAGTGGCAAAAACTGGATGCCACAGCCATACTCCTTGGAAACACAGCTATCACACTGGTTTCCTGCTCCACCTTCCAACCTCCCTGCCACACGGGTTTCACATTCCTCATGGCTAACTCACATTTTCCATGTCCATACTATGAGTATGTTAAATCTTTCTGGGTAGCTTGGCAAGGGAAAATACCAAGCTGTGTATGATGGGACAGATCAGAAGGGCCAGAGACGTCTTTCACAAGCAGTGCTTTCATGCTTTGCAAAAAATAGCAAATTAACACTACCTGCTGGAATACTCATTTCCAGAAAAAGACGGCAAGCCGAGAATGAGCTGTGGCAAAGAAACCATGGGAACTCTTGATCACCATATCTCTGCTTGAACTACCGTAACTTATTTCTCACAGGTTGTGTCTGGTCCTACACATCTGCACTAACAGCCAGGCAGCTCATACTCAATGACAGGAGAATGATATTGTGTTATCACAGGAAAGAGAACACAGGAGTCTTTCATTAATGACTTAGAAGATGGGACATCAAGAACTAGAAACAGTTTGGAGGACTGTCTCTGGATACTATTCTGTAGGATAAAATTCAAGGAGCATTCAGAACATCAATGCCAACAGGCCAGTGCAACTGGCTGCATTCAGGAAGGAGAAATCAAAGGCATTGATAAAAAGAAAAGAATAATTGATTGGGTAATAGCAGTAGCTACTGGCTGATACAACTGCCAGTAGTATGGCAGAGGTGGAGCTCTGAGCTGTAATGCAGCTAGGCACAAGTTACCATGATGTCACTGCAAACCAAGTATGTGTCACTCTACACTGCTGCTCTATGCAGGAAACAACAATTATCTTTGCTCCTCACGGCCATTGCATTTTCCATCATTGGTCTCATGTACCTAAGAATGATTTACACCAATCACAGTCCAAACAAGAGTGTTGACAGGCTTAGAAAATATGGCTCATGGACAGAGAACGAAAAAACTGTGTTTGCTTGCTCCAAAGGAAAGAAGTTCTGGAGTTCCAGCACAAAAACGAGCACCTGCTGGGTCAAGAGGCTGTGCTGGTATTTGACTTCCCTGAAGGAAAGCAATTTAATTTGGAGGAAGAAGCCATTGGTATGATGTACCTCAGGTACCAATAACCACTAACAAAAGAGACAATTCAGCGTGGCAGCAGATTGCTGATGCTGAACCACAGCCGTGGGGTGTGACCCCTCCTTGGCACAAAGGCACAGCTACAGTGGGAACCTCCTGCCACCCCAATGTGTGTGAGAGCACTGGGATTCAGTTTCAGTTTCTCATGCTTGTAGAAGTCATGTGAACAGCCTGTCAGTGTTGCCCTTTTTTTGCAGCCTTCAATCCTGCAAAGACTTGCATACCAAGATAATAATGCTAGTTGCCTTCAATGAGATGGTACAGTACAGAAAGTAAAGCATGTGTAGGATTTTTTTCAGGATGGGAGCCCCACAGCATGAAAAATAATATTGTTTAAATGCTTCTCTAGGTGATGGAAAACTAAATTAATTAATGTCGATAAAGCCCTCTTTGATGAAAGCTGTTACAAAATGCACTGTACAATTATCTGGTGACTTAAAATGTGGTAATTTAATATAGTTAATAGGATCCCTGAGGAAATCCAGCATATTGTTTGCTGAAATCTCTATCAGGACTGAACTGAAACTGCTGTAACCAACACAGGAAGATGACAGGAAGGCTAATGAGCTGTGGTACATTTACAATAACCATAAAAATCTTCAAATCTGTCATTACCACTATCGATTGATTTAATCAATCTTGCTGTTTAAATACAATGATCCCATCAGCTTACACAGAAAGCAAGCACACAGTTTCCTCCTGGACAAGCTCATCAATTAGAAAAGAGTCAAGTGTTTCAAGAGATACTGCTCCCTTCCGAAGGCTGGCTTTGCTTAACATTAGACTTTGGGAATTACAAAGTGAATGTGTTTTGGTAAATGAAAATGTTCAGGGACAAAAAAGGGATTAAAGTTTACTCCAATAATTTGGTGTCAAATTCTGTTAAACTAGCTAGGGGAGGAGTAACTGACTGAGATTAAATACAAGAAAATAAAGAAATTAAAACTGATCCCCTCACTCTGACTGCTCTCCCAGGCACATTTTTCTCTGCTTTTCAAGCAGTGCTTCTCCATGTCTCCCTTGTTTGCACACTGGGCTCAGCCTGGACTCCAGCTGCACACAATAATCTCTGATTATAATACAGCCCGATCCAACCCTGGGGCAGGATTTTTCCTCCCTGTTTTATCTCACCTTTAAAGTGCTTTTCAGAATTCGCAGCTGGTGCAGTTTTTCATTGACTACTGGATCGCTACATCTCTTTATAAAAGATTTCTTAAACTCCAGCTTAGTGGAAATCCGGTGTTCTCCTAAAGGAGACAGGCTGGCCTGCTCCAAGGCTCTGTACAAATCTTGCAAGGAGTCTGCTGTTTTTTCCTGTATAGTTTCAACTGTAAGGAGATAAAGGGGAAAACAAAAAAAGGAGGAAGAAATAGAGAAAGGAACAATGTATCATTAATGTGATTATACGAAGACCTATCAAAAGCCTTTGCAAAATGTTTAACAGGTTTAACTGGACCATAAAGAGAATATTTCACACCTCCTAAGTTACAGGAAAAAGTACTGTGACTGCTCCTTCTTGCTAATGCCTTCAGAAGAAAGGGAGAAAAACTTTCAAGAATGTAAAATCTTGACATGCAGAGAAAGAGGGGAAAAAAGAGAAATAGAACAAGGTGCAGAAATATTAGAGTGACTTACTACCAGAAATCAGATGCCTGGTACTGCAGTTATGTAATTCTGGTGACAGAATTATTACAAGGAGGGGGAGCCCTGGAAGCATCCTGCTAAGGAGCTCATCAGGGATCACATCTTGGACTGAAGTGCTGGTAACAGCACTCAAGAATATGTGATGGTGACCCTGGAATAACGTGTCCTTTTCTTTCCTAGGAAAGTCCACTTATTTTTGTGTCTTATTTTTGATACTCAGCAATGTTGTTCAATAGTAGGTAAAGCTGTCACTTATGCTGGTCTGTTACTTTACTATTACCTGAAGGTTCAGCAGCAGACTAGAGACTAACTATAAGAGCACAACCTTGACTTGGTACCATGGCAAACCAAAACAGATCTGTATGCAATGTAGTTTGGTTTTAAAAAATTAATTATTATTCATTATATACTATACCAAAATATATAAATATGAAAAGTATTTAATTAATACAGGTTTAAAACATTTGTTCCAACTAGTACTGACATCATTTAAAAAGAAAAAGTAAAAAAAAGAAAGGTTTTGCTTCTCTAAAAAAAAAAAAACAAAACCAAGCAAAAGCTGGGGATGAAGTGTTGCTCTGATACGAGAATTTGAAATGCTTCATTTAGAAAACAAACCACTTCGACTTTTCACACAATGCTTCCCCCAGAGAAAACTGTTTGGTGACTCTGCACAAGCTTTGCAAGCACCAGTGCAGTCAGGATTAGCAGAGTGGGGATCAGGATTAGCCGAGGCAGCCCTTGGGACAGTGTTAGCTGTTCCTGAGCTCCATCGCTGCTGCCCCTTGCACGCTGCCACTCCTGTTCTCGCATCAGCCAGACACTGCCTGTGTGTGGCCTCCTGGTTGCTTCCAGAGTCCTTGGGATCCTCCCAGCCATTCTCGGCTTCACAGTGGTGCCAGTTGTCCTGGCTGTGACCTCGGGACGCTTTCCTAGGAGCTCTAGTAGGAAGGCTGCTTGGTTTCAAGCATTAGCTTTACCCTGTGACTGACCCTGCTCCAAGACAGTAATTTCTACTGGCTGAAAGGTTACTACATATGGAAGTATCCTTGAGGAAAGAAATCTCAGTGTTCTCAGGTGATTAGAGGTTTTTATCAATCACCAAGAGGGAAGATAGTTTGTGTTTAGGAGTGACATTTTTACTCCATCAAGAGCTACCTGAGGCCACCTTCCATTCAAGCCCATACTATGCAGCAGGGCAATGAGTCTCTTCAGGTTCAGGAAGGAATTACAGAAACCCAAATCTCCTCACCCCATCATGAAAAGTGCTTGCATTTGTACAATCTTTATACAACCCAAGACTTTTGCAATCACCAACTAATTTAGCTTCATCTCTCATCAGTTTATTCCTTTGCCCTTTTAGAGAGAAGCTGTTTATAAAGCACACATTCTAATTACCTTTTTTAAAGAGATATGTAAGTGGAGAAGGGTTGGAGACTTATTATCGATGTAAGTATTGTGAGTCTGCACAGAGCTCCCTAAATCATCCCATCCTGAGCTACCTTGCGTGTGAGATGGGTTCATCACTGTCAATGGTGGCCAGGACTGAAATAAAATAGAAATGAGATGCTTTTCTCATTCTTGTAATTTTCTTTCTTATTAAAACATCTAATGGGCTAAAGGGAAAAAAAAATCAGTAGTTGAATACTTAAAAGAGTGGTTAAAATCTCCTGTGGTCTTGATTTTTATGCTTTCTTAAGAAGCTCATGAAGCAATGAGATCAGAAGTTTGGGATCTCTCTATCAGTTCCTGTTGCTGAATGCTGATGTCCACCAGTCTGACAGCTGTGGGAGCGATTTGCTAAAGGGCAAAGGGAAAACACCCTCCTGGTCTGACACAGGAGTATTTGACACCTGTTTCTCTCTCTCCCTCTCCCTCTCATCTCTTGCTATGCAAGGCAGAAGAGATCTTTCCTTGTGTGTCTCTTCTCCAGCAGCATTGTCAAGGTTGTACCCTGAGGGGATTAGTACAGGGATGGTTTGCTGAAGAAGAGGGCCAGCACTTTGACTCCACACCATCTGAACTTACTTTTCTAAAGAGATATAGAGCCTGGATTGGCAATCAGCCACCCCATCCAGGCTTGCCATCAAAAACCCATGGCTTCCTAAAACACAAAAACCCCACATCAAGGCAAAGTACAGCATTTGAGTTGAACCCTAAGGTTCAATACTGAATGACAAGTGCATTTAATCACAGAATCACAGAACCACTAGGTTGGAAGAGACCTTCAAGATCATCAAGTCCAACCCATGCCCTAACACCTCTACTAAACGTAATGAACCTGGATGGCAACATGGCCCCTGAGTCTAAACCCTGTGCCAGGGGCTTGTCCTGTCCTCCCTCCCCTCACTGCTGGCCTGGGATCTGCATGGCTGGTGCTCCTCAGGGCTCATCCCCCAGGAGAGGCACCCACTGCTCAGTGTGGGCCTCAGGGAGAGTGGACACTTGCCCTGATGAAAACAGCTCTGAGACTGCACAGGAAAGGCACAGGATTGTGGGGGCAGGACACAGGCTGGGTTAGGCAGCAGAACACTGACAGAAGGTCTCTGGAACACATCAGCACATCACCTCCACACGGCTGGGGCTGCCTCCCCCAGACTCTGTCACTGACTTGGTGATGTCACTATGAGCAGCACGTCAAAAAGGGGACAGGATTTCCTAAAAAGGAAAGAGGAGGGAAGAAAAACAGGCCCCTTAAATGCCTTGCTGCTGCTGTGGCTGGGGAAGCTCTAAAGAGAGCAAGATGCCTTGTTCACCCATGGCAGTGGGCGTCACAAAAACACATCCCAAGCCCTGAATATTTTCCAGAGAAATGCTGAAGGTGGTGCTGCTGCTCTCAGTGGCTCTCAGTAGGCGGGAATGAGATTACACACACATCTCCCCTCCCTCAGCCTTCTGCTGGAGTCTTTGATTGATTTCCTGTAGGTGTTGGTGAAACCCTTGGCACCATAAAGCATCTGAGGTATTCTGTTAGATATAGAGCTGAGCTTAAAACATATTTTCTTTTTTAAAATTGGTCGATTTGTATGCAAGTCGTGCTATTACAGCATGGCTGTCTCGTTAAGAATAAGACCTCTGGTAATGTTTTGTTTAAGCAGAAAATGTGGTCTAATAAGATTTGTAGGACCTCAGACCAGCAGCCAACAAACAGTTGTTTTTCACACTCATTCAGCTGCTGACTCACAGGTTGCATCTTTCCTGTTTCTCTGAATGCACTGCCAGGTCACAGTTTCCTCATACTGCTGAAAAGCAGGGTCTCTTCTCTGAAGCAGTGATTTTGTACCCTGCCCCACACAAGTCTGAACAACTCCATAACTCAGGTGCAGAAACAAAGCTGCACAAACTACAACACATGGGATCTAAATCTGGTGAGAATCCTTTCTTCCAAATGCAAGAATATACAGGCACTGAATTTTGTAACAAAGAAGCTCCTGCTGTCTTCAAGTGAATGCAAAGCTATTTGCATTCAGTTCTGGAGATAAAGAATACATTGGTCTAGTAAATGCTGTGTTATTATTTTTCACTATTCTGCCTTCCACGGAAAAGTTTTCTGAACTTTTTGTATTTTGCCCTCCATTCTTAGAATGCAGTAAATATTTGTAACTATTTTACATTTTCTGAGGAGAGAGAGAGATGAAGATTATGGCTGGGTAGGTGAAACTCCAATAGGTCAGGAACTTTGGGTTCTTGGCATGCAGGAAAAACTGGTGAGATTTCTCATACTGTGCTGTCACTTGTTGAAAAGAGCATGTGCTGAGCTCTGTGATGTACTGAGTGTAACCACCTCCTGGCTATGTCAGCCAATTCATCTTTCCATAATTTCTCTCTTATAAAACAAGATCATAAAAGCATAAGGTACTTATGTGAAAAGTGACCAGAGAGAAAGTTACCTTAGGTATTTACAGGGATCAAGAGATGATTGGTCCATGTAAAGTGATGATTCAGGAAGATGGTACTGAATTAGAACCCTGTAGAAGGTCACCACTGCAACCCAGCTGGCTAACACACTGCTCTTGGACACACAGAATCTCTAGGCACACACTTCTCATCAATCTGCTCTAAATACACGGAATAACCTCCAGCAGTTTTCAGTGGAGGCCCATGCACTTCTGTGATTCACTCTTCGGTTAAAGCTCAAGCTGCCAAAATCTTGCATGGGTTTTGTCTTTCATTGAGGTACCAGAAAAGCCCTGATTTCACCTGGGGCTATGAGTGAACAGAACTGCCTATGTCAGGATAGTTAATAAATTTTGTCACCTGTCCTGCTGACAAGGTCATATTTTCAAGGATCAAAGCTCTTCAATGGGGCCCCTTTGCCAGTGCCTCCAGACAGCACCCAGGCTCAACCCCTTTAGTTGCCATTAGACTTCTCATCCTGATGGGCACCACTGCCACCCTGATGGAATTCTCCATTTCCCCCTATTCTCTTTTCTGTTTGCTACCTTAACTGCTTAGTGACGCACTTTCCTTCACTGTGCATCTCCTCTCACACACGCCCACTCCTCTTCTTGCAGTCAGCCCTGCATTTGAACAGAAGTACCACCCTCTGCAAATCCCCAGAAAGCCAAGCTGCTGTGAAGTCTGTGACAGGAAGCGAACAAGGCAGATTCAGACTGAAATCCCAGGCTTCACTGAAATTTAAACTCCCATTTTCACTCCTTTTGGTGAGCTCACTCCATCTGGCAGAGGAACCAGCTAACCTCAGCTTTCTCAGGATCTTAAGGAGATAATTTTGTTAGGATACATCATTAATTACATTATGAAACAGCTGCCAGGATATTTCCCCCCTACAAATCCCAAAGACTTACTTTCAATTTGAGAACCACACCTTTTTGCTTCACCTTTTGCGCAGGGGAGGCATTTACCCCAAGTGTCCCAGAGATTTTCTGTGAGTGGCAGTAAATGCAATGAATATTCCCCCAAAACAAGATGCATCCCAGGCCTCTGGGAAATGGTCTCAAGCCAGATAAAACAGCCTTGGGTGCACAAACCTCTGGGTGTTTTTTTTTCCTTTGCCTTCTTGACCCTGATGTGTCTATGCTGGGAACAGACACATTGGTCTGCCACGAGCTAATTAATAACTGATAATCCCAGCAGCAAGAAAGCATTTACAATCTTCCTATGCCACAGCAGGCTCTCTCTGCCATGTCTAACAGCAGGGACTATCAAACCCTGCCTGGGCCTGCAGTGGTTTCACTGACAGGGAGGAAGGGCAGACACAGATGCCTGCTGACCCCTTGGGAAGGGAGAGCCTCCTGCAGCAAGCTCCCCAGCCCTGGCTCAGGCTGTGCCAACAGGCAGGCAAGGGCTGTGACCACAGCTTGCAACAGCCTGGCTGGGCTTATAAACCCCAGGGAACAGTTAGGAGAGAGACTGAAGGCATCTCCCTAGATATAAAGTATATATATAAAGTGAAAACGTAGAAGGATGAAAGGAGAGCGGATGTGGATTTTAGCAGTGTTCCAGCAGAGGAGAGAAAAGAAATCCTCCAAGGAAGCAGTTGGTTTCTCAGTGCAAGGCTTAAATCCACCTTTGCTGCTGTTCAGGTTAATCACCAAGAGTTCAAACTGCCCAAGACAGAGACATACTCAAATGCTTCTTACACTAAGATACAGGAATTAATCATTTTAAACACTATTTAGATAGCTGGCTGACAGACTAAGCTATGTACTTGCTTTCCCTCACCACCTACAAGCTAAAATGAACAAAATGGGGAAATCAATGTAAGGCTTACAAGGAGATGGTGTCTGCATGGCTGTGCATGAGGTCACTTCTGCACAGGAATGGGGTGAGCCACAGTGACATGGAAAGTCAGCTTCTGGTAGGAAAATGTTACAAGGCAAATTCCTAATTACTGAGAAAAGGAAGAAGCAACAGAGTATTTAAGCCTGACATGGCTCAGCAGGCAGGAGGTGCAGTAAAATGCAGATCTACATGGAAACAGCTGCTAATCATCTCCTCTGAGTAAGATAGAGCAGATTTCCCTCCTATAGTACAAGAAAAAACCTATGCTGTGTCCTATGCCACTTTAAAATCAAGGCCTGATTGGATATGAGATTACACCTGTAAACACACAGACACACATATATTTATAGATGTATGTCTATACACACACACACACGAGCATATTAATGTTTGCTACAAGAAAAGTTTATGCAAGCTGAATTAAATTAAAACTAAAATGGAAGCTTCTTGTGCAGTACCTAGTCTTTGCAACTCTTCTCTCTGGTACTGCTTCCCTTTCCCTTCTGATTCTGTAACCCTCTCTCCTTTCTGTCCCTGTGTACGTGAAAGTCCAGGATTTTTCCACAAGTCTTGAATCAAGGAAGGGAGGAACATTGTTTATAAACAAGCTTTGATCCAAGTGTTCGATAAAAGATTAGTAGCTGGAGAATCATTAAATTTTATATTTACTGTAGTTATTATTTTGTATTTATTTAATGCAGGTATTAAATCTGGATTTGATATCATCATTTCCTCTGAAGTGGAAGTATTTTGGGTTACCAGTATAGTTGTACACAGTTTCTATTCTCTCCTATTATGTAAACCTGTAGACAAAAGAAGATATTACCTAGAGAGGGTGCTCACTGAAGGCACCAACACAACAGAGTCCTGCACTTGCTGGTACAAGGCTGCTTCTCCTCTCACATGCATGAGCATAAATTGGGTTTCTTGAAATAAAGTGAACTGTGCATGCAAGTGGAGAACTCATCTCCCAAACGACAGATATCTGAAGGTATTTGGGCATTTTGCACTACAACTAATTTCAGTATCAGCATCAGGTAGGCACCATCTTTTGAAAGCTCTTGCCCTAGCCTCTGTAAGGCCTGACAGATGCCAAGCCTTTGATGTGGCACTGAAGGTCTAATTATTTTTGTAAACTATTTAAGGCACTAGCAGTTTTCCTTTTGGGTCAGTAGATCCCTGTGAACCTCCATTCTGCTGCAGTCACCTTCCTGGGGGTGCCTGAAGGAGAAGCTGCCTGCAGTGCCCTGCTGGTTGCAGTGGGAGCTGCCAGGCTGGGGCACCTTTATGTGTTCAACCTCCAGCCTCCATGGGACACTTGAGTGGGTCTTGCTGAGTCTCAAACCCACCTCGCCACATCTCTTCAGCCCTTCACGAAACTGGAATTGCTTACCAAACACAGCTGACACTAAACCGAGCATAACAAAAAATCCTCGATGTCTCTCCCTGCAGATTGCTGAGCTGACAGTAACATTCAGCCATTTCTGACAGAGCAGTGAAGTACAGGTGCCAGCTAATGGGTCTTAGTGAGAAGGGGACACACAGAGGGACTAATTAGCTTGTTCTGTTCGTGCTGCCTCTTGACAGCTCCTGCACGCCTCAAATGAGTATCTGTAGCTCCCTCCTTACTCACAGTCCTGCTGTTTCATGAGGTTATTTGGTGGGCTGTGATTTCACTGAGGGTGTAAGAATGAAGTCACTCCAAAGCTTCCCAAAGTAATGGAATTCTGATGAGTGGCAGAATTTTTCTGCAGTAGGGTTATAGTTGCATCCTTCCTTAGTTTTGGATATGGTACTCTACTCATTAAGCTGCCTATGAAGGCACCAGTTAAACCTTAATCTGCTGATTTTAGTGACTCTCTGGGAGAATTTTGCACAATGAACTAGGATATCCTGGCATTTTTCTGTGCCACACACTGATATAAGTGCTGTTTAATTTTACCACAAGCTATCCAATGCTGAAGTGAAATAAACTGACCAATCACATTTTGATGGTACAGTTCCCCTTGAGCCCTGCAGCTCCAAAACAATAGAACTTATGAGGAAAGCCAGGAGCTGGAGCAAGCTGGGGAAAATTGCTAGACATGTGGGGATTCTGCAACTTTTAAACAGGATGAGGAGTTCCATACAAATAATAATCCCTAAGCAATATATGTAAGCAATTAGTCCTGGAGGAAAATATTGTTTTTACCAACCTAAGCTGTTGCAGCACTCGAAGTTGTGAAAGGTTAAGTGACAAACGATATGGACACAGCGACATTACTCACCAGCCAGAATCGAGCCACAGTCACGCTCCCACAACAGCAGTGCCTGTCAAGGTTTCTGGGACTGATACCTGAAAGCCAGCCCGAGCAGGTGGGGGACATGTTCCTGGTGAGCAACACCCACCTGGAAAATGAACTCTCCTTCAGGCTACATCCCAGGTTGCTCATTTGTATGAAAATGTAGCACCGAGAGCGAAGTTTCCAAAAACATTTGTATCACTAAAGAATTGCAATCCTACTTTCAACACATTAGAAATATGGAAGTGTGGAAATATGAATAGTGTGGGCAGGAGCCAGGATAATCTCTGTGTCAGTCACCTCTGTAACACACTGTGGTCTGCTAGGGAAGCACCTCCCGAGGCATTTCTGAAAGGGGACTGAAATACTTCCCAAAATGTGATCCAGAAGATGTCATATTTATTCATACATTCAGATTTATTATTGAATTTATAATTGCACATTATGATAGCTGCCCTGATTAGATTCCAACCTAATTAAGCTGCACCCTGATTTACATCTTCTTTATGCAGGCCAAATAATTGGCACCCCCATCAGCTGCTGAATACCCATCACACCCACATGGTCTGTAAGCACCACACAAGTTCCAAGTCCCCTTCAGAACAAAAGCTATTGCTCTGACCAGAGAAATGCAATAATTCCATGTGGCTTTTCTAGATATCACTCATGTCATCACGTCAGAATGATATAAACATGTATGAACCTCAGCATAAATTGCTCTCAAAACTGGCATGAGAGTGGTCCCAGCAGAAAGGCCCATTCCCCACCCACTGGGCAGAAAGTTTTTGCCACAAAAGGAACAAGAGAAAGGAACTGAGCGTCAGCCCTGGCAGACGATGGTTACGCAAAAGCAAGACTGAAAATTTGCTGGCTTATTTCCTTTATTAAGCCCAAAATAACACCTTTAAAAAATCCTGACTTCATGAATAAATCAAATGCCTTCATTAAAGAACCATTTACTGCCATTTTCTATACTTTATTTTAAGGCATACAGAAAAATATTTAACAAATGTGTATGCAATTAAATGCCAGGGACTGCTAATTACAGCCCTTCTGAATGCCTCTGCAAAACAAAGATACTCAATACAATATGTTAGAAAGGATGGGGAAAAGAAAGAGAGGAAGCTGAAGACAATCTAATAGGCATTAGTGCAGATATATGCTGGCCTTTGGCTACGAGCAGCAAATAAGCCTTCAGTGTAACCCCAAATGGCAGCCAAAGGACATTTTAGAGTCACATCCTTGCTTCTGCTTCTCTAATTCGTTTCCAAAACATTTCACCTCTAACTAATTATGGAATTTAATGACAGAATGTAAAGGACTGGCTGGGGTTGCAGGCCATTCCAACAAGGCTTTAATCACATATCCTTCAGGTTGCAGAATCTTTATGTACTTAGCAAGATTTATCATTCCTGGCAGAGGCAGGTACTTCAAAGGCAACCTTATATAAAAAATAAATTCTGCCTTTGCCAAGCATTGGAAAGAGCACTAAATTAAATTTTAAAATCAATTCCTACAGACAAACTCAGTGGGTTTGTCTATCTGGCCAACAGGCAAAAATTTATGATAGTACAGTTTTGTAATCAATAATAGCAATACAGTGCATGTTTCTGATTAGAAAAATTAAAGATGCCAAAACAACAATGCTAAATATTTAGGCTGTTTTCTGACAGTCCCATTGAGCAGAAACATAAAACATGCATTTTGATGAAGTTCCAACTAGTTTATGTCATACTATACTTTTTTTTTATTTTTCAAAAAAGAATATTAAAACTATTATAAGCTTTGTCACCTGCTGTAAGGCAGAATGATGTAATTTTATTCACTGCACATTTGCTGTTTGTGAGGCAAAAAAGCATAATTTACTTCTTTATAAAAGGGAAATATATATATAACTATATATATATAATTTTATTGGTATTAACATAATGCAATACCATACATTGAGCAAACAGAAAGAAAACATTTCAAAATACATTTTTTAAAAGTATCTCCCCGTAAGATAGTATGAAATATCAAGTAATTAGCATTGACATTATTACAATACACCCTTAGCCAAATATATTAAGGAAAATCCACATTCTAATCACAGAGATAGAGGCAAACATCAACCCATAGGGGACTCAGAACATAATGATAAATACAATATCTGAATCTACTTCGAGTGACATCCAGACAAATACTGGCCCCAAAACAGCCCTCTGGAGTCTGGGTGTTACACAGAGAATACTTTGTGCCTGCTTGGCCAGGCAGCATCACTCACATGTTTTAGTCCTAGAAGATAAAGAGGAACCGAAGAGTTTAACTGCAGAGTCTAATAAATCTCAGCGTGAGGTATCTTCTCCATCATCATCCAAACGAGTGCCAGTGTACCCTCTGGGAATTCATTACAAACCATCAGATAAATGGAAGTCTCTGAAAGGTCTGTACATACCTCCACTTGACAGAATACACTTAGTTTAGCATGACACAGTAAGGAAACTTTCTTCACTAATGTGAAGCTTAAATGACACGACTCTGTCTGGTTGGCCTGAATGGGTTCACTGGAGTTCAGTACAAGCAATGGGAAATTACAGTTACCATGGCTGAATCCCTCTTTAATTCCTCGAGGTGTGCAGAACAAAACTGAGTGACATCAAAGCCCTTCCCCTGCCAAGACCCTCTTCCCCTTCCGTTCTCCTGTGCGGGGGGGCAGTATTTTCTGCAAATGTGCTCCATGTAGACTGGATCTGACTTTGTGCCTAGTCCCATTGTGGAAAGGGTGCATTCTTCAAAAGACTGGCCATGCCCTTTGACACCTTCCTGGAGGCCTCATATTCAGGCATGTGGTTGTCTATGCTTTAACAGGTCTGTTCTCTGTTATAAACATCAAAGTTATTCAAGAAGAACTGACTTTCTGAACGGAAGCCATTAGGTTGCTTGCAAGAGGCTGAAGTTGAGTCTCCGTCGTGCCAATTCTCTAATGATAAGTTTATCAACCTTTAAGTCCAATCGGTTCAGTGCCAAGAGATGTGGTTCCCATTTGACATGGAGAGGTGCTATCAACTCTCGCAGTGTATTAGCCTAATATGATAAAGCAGTGATACAATATGTTGAAAGATCGGTGATGTGCCATTATTTCCATATCATATTAGTAAATTAGAAATACTATCATGCAAACAAGAGGAAATAGCAAATCTGGCATACAGCAGCAGCACTACAGAGCCTTTCTAATCTGCATGCAGCTATGCTTGTGAGGACAGAGACATGGCACTGTTCTGCTATTACACCTCACCCCATTAAAATATCCATCCCTGATGCAAAAGAGGTATTTAGGGCAGAAAGTTATATATTCTCTTTTTGTAGATATGTTTTTAAAAAGAACAGAACAAAGACCAATTAAAAAACCCCAAACAACCCACAAATAAAACAAAAGAACAATACATATCCTAACCAACTTGGTTGGTTTTCTCCATGTTGAAGACACATTAGCTCATTTGGAAGCACTGGGAAAGGGTCACATGAATGAGGAGAATGGAAGCAAAGAATGTGCCCCAAATCCACCAAACGTGCTACAAACACAGAAAAAATATCCTGGTGGCAACTTATGCGTGAACTAGAAAAAGAGGTGGCACAACACAATCTGGCTCCTTTCGTTCTCCTAGCTGACAGTCCAGCGTTGTGCAAGGTTGGGTGAAGGATAAGATACAGAGCTAGGAGATCATGTGATTTTGCAACCACACTGACATTACACACTTCCATAAGCTAGGGCTTGAGAATTCGAGAATCTTTGTGGACCTGTGTTAGCAAAGAAAAGAGAAAGAGAGAGGTGGAATAAACAGCATACAGCTAAATTGTTTACTTCAGAGTTTCTGTGTGGATATGCAGTCTCTGCAGGGGCAGTTTCGAAAGCCAGGCTGCTCTCAGTGCATTCCCTATTCTATTGCCTACTACACTAGATCATATTAAAAAATGAAACTCCATGGATATTAACATCCATTGTCATTTTGAATCCCAGATATGAAAAGCTGGGGGATGTTTTGTTGCTATAAAAAAATAATTTTGGAAAAGAGTTCAACCCTGCATAATGTAAAGATGTACGAACTCACTCCAATTTAACTGGGGAGATTTGTTTAACCCCTGTTAAAGAGTTATTTTTGTTTCCAAAAGACAGGGGGGAAAAAGAAGGAAAATATTAAGCAATGCCATTTTTATTCTTGAGCGTATCATAAAAGGTCTGGAAAGCAGACAAGAAATGTTGTCTCATGGACAGAAAACACAAGGTAGAAAGAATCCCAGATGGAAACATTAGTGCCATTACTCCACACATGGCACCAATTGAAAATGAGTTTCAGAGAGGCAGAGGGTGAGCAATGCTATACAGAACTCAAACCCAGTTCAGCCTCGTCTCTGTTGCTGAGATTTCCTGGGACTCCATGCGTCAACAAGGAGAGGAGGAAGAAGTGTGAGGAAAACAGTTTATATAACTAAATTCTAAGTATAGCAGTCAAGAGAAACTTTTACATAACCTATTGTTTAAAATAAAAAAACCCATCTGATTCCACAACCAAAATGAAAAAAACCCACACCCAACCCCCAAAACCAAACCCCAAACCCTTGACAAACAAAAGGCCAAACCAGCACATTTCAGGACTCATAGGGTTGAGGAAAGGGAGATTTTGTAGAGCACAAAAGGGAATGATTTTCACATTTCATCCTGTTTTACACTATAAACAGCTGCAGTATTGAAAATAAGAGTCTTGGATTTATTTGGAAAAAGGCACTAAGTGAAAGAGATACTTCTGCCTCATAGGTGTCACTTCTGCAGCTTCAGGAGACCCTGTCATCTTATGGCTGTTGTTCATAATACTTAATCACTAAGAATTCAGGCAGTTTGATTTCAAAGGTCAGGCTTTAGGCAAAAGAATGTTCCCTTTTCGTGAAATAAGGTAGCTGAAATAAAGGAGGGTTACTGAAGTTAAGGCAAGGGCATTATCTAGCAGATGTCTATACACAGCTCTTCATGTCCAGCTGAGTCTGGCTGGGACACATCCTCTATCTGGGGAAGAACTGTGCTAACTTCTGCACATGGTGGGACAGGATCTGTGTTATGTACATAAAATTCAACTAAATTTTGCACTAGAATACTATTTCTGAAAAAATCCTGCTAGTAAGACACACTTTTGTTAAGACTACTCAGTAATATTGCTAAGGTTTGATTATTATATAAATTATATAAATTATCTAACACTGGCAATTTTTCACTTCCCAGTTTGGATTAGTCACTGTGCATGAACAGCCTTCCATTAACCTCTTAAGGTAAGTGGTGGCATATGCTGTCCTATTTATTTTAATGTTAATGTAATTATCAGACACTAGGGGACTTTTCTAAGTAGATTTTCAATACCACTTACTGATAGTAACTAAGCATTTAGAAAATCTGCTTTTTAGTCGTAAAATTATTTTCCCTTATCCTTATAAACCCCACACTGTTCTTTCTGTATCACTAACATTAGCAAAAATAATGATGTAAAAATCTCCAGCATATGGTTTTGTTTCTAGGTAAGGGTTTTAAAATTTTAAATTTAAAGGAGAACAAATACAAATAACAAAGAACAAGTAACGTGCTTTTGGATGGATACTTATCGACACTACAACTTATGAAACTCATGAGACTTGCAAACATTTTGAAAAAATAAACCAACTGCCATTCACATACAAAAATGGATGCGACCCTGTGAATACAGCAAAGTGAATGTACTGCATTTATCAACCAAATTATGTCTGCATTATGAGAAGAGTTTTATGGCAAATGACTTCCCCAGAGTGGTTACAGACACAAAACTGTCTGCTGTAAATCTGCCTATTTCTTCAGCTGATGTGGTCATGTGGAGGAATGCCTGAGCAAACCTGCAGCAGTAGAAGGTACTTTACCCACCTAAAGTGGTGGAGACAGCATGCACCTGGGCTGGGATCAACCCACCAAGCAGGAGCAAAGGGATGCTCTGCACACCTCTCCAGGCCAAGTGCCAAAAGCCAATAAAAATGTAAACAAAAGGAAGCAGAAAGTTCACATCAGAGAAATGTCTGGGAGTCACAATCAATAAGGTCTCAAAACGGCTCTCACATAAGAAGTCCTATGGAAGGAAAGGGGCCCAGGAGGTGACACAACTCTTTCTCTTTGAGACTGATTTATAAATAAAATTTTAAGGCACACCTGCAGTCACTAATGACAGGGTATAAAGTTAGGGTTTTCACGGTGATGTATTTTTTATAATAAAAAGCACAAGATTTTACCACTGCCATTTAAGAGTACACTTTCTTATCAATCTTCATATTATATGTTTTCCCTAAACAGACTACAAGATACCTGGTTATTAAATGGTATGTTTACCACAACTTCTCTTTTCAAAGAAGGGTTAGATTGAATGATAGCAGGTTAATAAACTTACTTTAAAAATACATACCGAAGTTTTAAAAAAGAAATTTCAGAATTCCCATCTATAGTGGCCATCAGTAAACCTGCACCTGCCTTTTGACAAACTATCCTATCCTTAGTTTTTTATCCTATTTTGTGTACATATTTTTACATCTGTTTACATATTCTGGAGAGAAGAACTTTGACTGGAAGCCCTTAGCTATTATCTAGTCCAATAATGAAGCATGTCTAGTTACGCATTTTCCCCAAAAGGAAAATACTTTGCATGAGCGATCAGGCTCTGAACAAGAAAGAATATAAAGAATAGTAGGGAAGAGAAAACTTTCCCCATGTGCCACAGACTGCAACCTGGCTGCTTCTGCTGAAAGTCCATTGCAGATTTACCTTCTTCCTTACTAGAGAAATGGCTCAAGGCTCTTTGACACAGAGTTCTGGGGAGGAACGCTGGCAGATCTGCAAACTGTCTGTTGCTCAAAGGGGGAGCTCCCACCATCTCCAGGTCTCAGAAGGTGCCATGCAGAGATGAAAAGGATCTGGTAGAGAGCCTGGCAGTGAGGTTGCCTGGGGAAGGAGGGTTTCGGTGACACATCCAGCAGAGAGCCCCAGTGCTGTACTCCAAAGCAGCGCCTCTGCACATTATCCTGTGGGAAGCCAGTTTAGGTAGGGAAGCAACAGCAGGAGTCACTCAGCACTCCTCTGGAGACTGCAGTAAAGGGCACTAAATCAAACAATGATATTACAGGAGTATGCTATCTGCAAATAGCAAGTTTCAGCTTTTCCAACATCACAATGAATGCTTCAGTGTCCCCCATGTCCTCAGTGAGGAACACCAAGAGCCCAAATGTTCTGTGGGAAAGCACCAGGGTGAGAACAGGGACAGGAGGACAGATGGTGGTGCCAGCCCACGCGCAACCTCCAGTGCCTGCTCCTCTGCAGGTGCTGCTCTCGGTCTCAGGAGAACAAGGCAGTGGAAATTACAGGGCTCTGATCGGCAGGCATTTTTCCTCCCACTTACCACAGTATTTCTAAATTGCAAATGCATCCCAGTTCTCCTATGCACTTCATGAACTACAGCTATTGCTAAATAACCCTCTATCTACCCAGCATTAAAGAACTAAATAAACTAAAATGTAGCACATTAAATCGCCAAATTACTCACTCCTACTATTATATATTATATTATATTATTCCTAATTCTGCCCTTATTTTGTCCTTCCATATTAGATATATCTCATAGTTATTCTTATGCTGGTCAGATATCTCTCTAATATCTGCAAAACTCTCTCCTTCAGGTCATTACCAGGGTCTCACTGGAGTGACAGTTCACAGCTCCAAGACAGAGCAGTTTGAGCTGTGGTTGTGTTAGAAAATAAGGTTATTTTTCTATAGTAGTTAGTTTCGTCACCATTGCAAAGTAATACAAAGAGCTGCTCCCAGACAAAGGAAGATCTTTAATTTGGGACATAAACAGTGAGATGCAATTGAATAACCATGTTCAGGGAAAAAAAAAGAAATAGCAGCTGGCTGAACTTCTCGTAGTTTTATATACATTTAGAAGGCGTAGGATGTAATCACAACTTTAGCATCCCACTGGGCAGTTTATGAATTCTGATAATGATATTAAAATTTTTGCATATTGGCACTCTAATTACTGGATTACACAGAGATTTAAGTTACATAAGCCTAAGGGACAAGCCTCACCCTTTTGGATGTTACATCCAAAAGACCAGCACATGTCTAATATACAATATATATCTAATGGTGAGATTCCTTTCAATTCAGTTCTTACTACTACTGTAGACTAAAATTGGATATTGTTGTAATGGCATAGAAAGCTCAATTTAATCTACCAAACCTCCTGAATTGTTTATTCGGAGAGCTGCTTGAAAAGCCATGTCTTTGTTTCCTGATCATAAAGCAGGAACTGCAGATGTAGTCTGTCACCCCATGAAAGAGTTAATGTACAACACAAAAATGGGGGTCGAGTTTCCCAACTAATGCTTTGGACATCAACCCTGAAATGTACTAATTCTTGGCATTGTTAGCAACAATTTTTTTAATAAGGAGTATTTAAGGAGAGTTGGTCTTATTATGCTAACAAACCATTCTCTGTATTACTTTTTAAATTACTTTTTAAAGCAATGTATTTCCGGGATTTTTTTTACATTAACTTGCTCAGGGTTTTAAAAGCAGACAGAAACGGATGCAATTAATTATAGCATGTCAAATTTAAATTTACATAAACTTTTAACTTCAACCAGTAGAAATCCCTTTGGTCAGAGAGGGCTTTAACAGGCCATCATCAAGTAACATGATTGCTTTTTCTGGTGGTGCTTTTCATACTGACAACAAAAATACCAATACACTGATAAAATCCCTGGTGTGGCGAATTAACACCCGGCCAGATTGCCCTGTTGCCAGTGCCAGGCCACAGCCAAGGGTAGAGGATGGAAATGCTGCCCCTGCCACAACTGCTGACAGCTGAAACACCCTGCCATCCTGGCCTGGGATCCCTTCTCTGACTGGGTCAATAGAAGAGCCACAGATCACCGTAACACTGAGAGTTACTGATATACCACGTGGTTAAGGTAAAATGGAGAGACTGAGAAAAGAGTTTTCTTTGTGCCACATTCAGCCAAGGTTTTTCAGCAGTTCTTGCTAAAACCTCCAACAGGAATGGTGTCAAAACCTATCCAGTTGGGGAAAATTGGGGGGGGGGGCGCAGAATATTATTATTGTTTTTATTATTATATTAATACTGATCATGTTGAGATATTTTTATTTAATTTGGAGCTCACTGGAGGGCCACACACACAAAACATGGACTCTACTATTACTCTTCTGGCAAGGCCAGCAAGTGAAATGTTGGCACCACTCCTGGCTGGTTGTGCTCTGTCACATGCATGGGCAAGCTGCAGCCTGACCCAGGCTGCTATGCAGGGGATACATTCCCAGCAATTTGCTACTCACTCCCACTTTGGTTTGCTTAAGTGCTTTTCATCAAAATATCACCACTAAACACAGAAAATACATCTCTACAGACTGGAAAACATTGACTATCATGTAGCTGAGCTCTGTTCTCATCCCATAACAGCAACCTCCCCCCCTATGCAAGCTGCTCAGTTAGCTATTGTCCTCTGCTATTTTCTTCAAAAGCTACTTTGTCTTTTTTACTTCCTCTCCTCTGCAGTCTTGTACATGAATAAGCATTACATGTCTCTTTTCATGCATCACCAACATCAAAACCAAACCTTTTTCTTTTTTCCCTATCAGGCAAAAACATCTTACACCAAACAGCTCCCTTTAGTTCTCTTCTTGGATTGCACTCGTTAAAAATGACAAATCAGCTTCTACAAAACAGAAAACTAGGGAGGTTTGGCTTTCACTCACAAATAAATACAGGAAGCAGTGTAGTTAAAGCAGAAACAAAAAAAAGAGACTAATTTGTGACATCTCACCTCACAAAGCAGTACTGAAAAAGGCAAAGAAGGGCTGATAAGATTATTGTTGTGCAAAAGGATTTTCCTGCAAGGAATGCATAGTCTAGGGCTAATCAGGACTTCTCCCCTATAAACAAAGGGGATGGAACAGAAGTGTGTATAATTATGAGGACATAAATGCAGAGAAAAGGTTGATAACTGCCTCTTCAAGTAACAGAAACACCTGAAAGTTTGTGTGCTAGGTTTAAAACTAACTAGAAGAGATGCTTGTGTCTCTAGCCTGGAGTTAAAATGTGCAACTCCTTATTGCCACTTGACAGAGCTCAAAGTACACCTGAGTTCAAAATCGATAAAAGTATTTTGTGGAAGAATGATCCATCAAGGGTAACAAGCAAGGTACCTTTAACTCTCCCTAGAAATATGTTTTTAGGCATTCTTCAAGGCAGGCTAAATGGGTTAGCTGGGACATGGGGCTTACCTCTCTTTAGTACAATCACTTGTGCTTGCAGGTGACTTTTTAAAACTCAGATAACTCAGAGTCTGAGATTTGATATAGAACCTGACAAATTAATGTTTTAGATAATTTTTGATAATCCCATATCTGCTGTGCAGAATGGAAATGTTAGATTGCAAGATTAAATAGTAAAAATAACCGGCCCAGTGAATTTTGAATTTTGCAAGAATTTTGTTTTCTCAGAAGAATGTAGACATGTCTCTTAAAGAAGCTGTGTATCTAGTGTCAGGAAGTGCATTAATTTTCCACTATACGGCCAGGACTTGCCTTCAGTACAACTGGCTATTCCAAAGAGTTACAGAGTAACCAAAAAGTTCAGTATATATTATAAGATATATTTATTCAACACTTCTGTGGAAAAATAAGAATTTTGTCAATTTAGGTTTTCTATGAAAAAGTACATGAGAAAGTAGAAACAGGCTGTTCTGGTTACATATCTGGTAATACAACAGCTGGTGATGAAAAAAGTGTTCGTGACCATGATTTACAAACTTCTTTGTGAGCTATAAATACAGCAAGAGCCCAGTCAGCTTAAGCTGAAGATGTTTTAAACAACCCCTTAGAGCAGGTATGTGCAGAAACCTTGGAGGATTTCAGAATTAGAAGTCCACAGTTACAAGTCTAAGTGCAGAGAACAATCTCACCTGCTCAGCCTGGAACTACCACAACCATTGGCCTTGGAAGGAGGAAACAGATGTTACTAAAGCCCAGGAGGATCAGAGGTGAAGATCTGGCTATATACTTTTGCTCATTAATAACAGTGCTAGACTAGAGAAATGAAAAATATGAGGAAAAAATAAACAGCCTCATGACTTTGACTTTTAAAACATCTACTCTATTTCCTTACACTATGAAAAGGTTTTATTTGCCAAAAATAACTGTCACCTTAACTAATTATGGACATTGATATTACATGGCTTTCAACTTAATAATGAGATTATGCCAGAATCTCTGCCTTGGAAGACAACTTGGGCTGAGAAATATTTCAATGCATTGGCATGGTCAATGCACAGAACATGGTCCCAGCATAAAATCCTTCAACTTGGCTCACCTGTGCAAAATGCCAAATGGCATAAATCTTTGAAATAAAGCCTAAAGCAGCATAGGTGCATTTACAGTAGGTTATGCTGTAAAAGAAACACGACACTGTAGAAACAAAATACTTTAAAAACAGTTTTTCTAACTGGGGAAAGATTTATAACACCAACATCCTCATCTGTGGCACAGAGAATTAGAAGCTGATGGGATTTTCATTTCCAAAACCAATCACAATTTAATTAAACTTGTTCCATAGCTTATTCTCACCATTACAGATTTATGCCCTATTTCTAGTTTTCTGCTTTTTGCTTCCATCTCACCCCACTCAATGTTTCAATCTCATCCCCAGGTACCCTGATGTTTCCAATTCCCAAGTACTACAGACCAAACTGTTTCTTTTCTTTTTCAAGAAAAGGGGTAAATTAAGCCTCCACTACTTTGGGGATTGTGTGCTTTCCTTTGTTCATTGGGTCACTCTCAGCAACTTCCTACTCCCAATCATTCCAAGGAGCAGTGATGCTCAAAAATGCACTCAGTCTTCTGACAGCTTGGCAGCAAAGTCAAATCCATGCAGAATAGAAAATCTCACCCCTCCACAGCTGTTTTCCTCCAAGTAGAAGCTACAGGTGCCGGCTGGTCAGGACCATCCACCTGTGCCCTCATCCTCCCACGTTCAACCTCCACTAAATTTCAGGAATAATGAATCCATAAAGATAAGTATTCCCAGGAAAGCTAACATCTTTTTTTCCTCTTCCTTTACTACAAGACATTTTACAGATATTTTACAATTATGCAAGGCTTCCATAAAATGAATTTTCTCACCTTCTTAGAGTTTGCACAGACAAAAGGATAGCCTGCTTAAGCTGTAGGATTCATGACAGCCTCTATAAGATGTCCTTATCTGCTGGCAGAATTTGTGAATTCAAGGTTAAAACACAAAGTAAGCAGAGAACTTGGAAACTATTGATTTCTTAATCCATAATGCACTAATGTCTAAAGTGCATTTGTGTTTGTTGGGTCTTTATTTTTTTATAATTTTATTTTTATTCCACAGTCTCACCACTTCATAAACCATGTTAAATTTTCACTGTCTTTGTATAAAAAATTTACAGTATGGCTAAATTAGTCTGTTCATTAATAAGCATTTCTAGTCCCTGGAATAATCACATGAAACTTTAGAGGGTACATTAAGAAATAGGACACTAAAAACATCGACACTGGAGAAAGTAAGCAAAATAATGTAAAAAGATTAACAATTTACTCTTGGATAGTTTTAGTTTGGAGTGTAAAACTTAAATGGAATTTTCCCCAGACGCTTTACAACACCAGAAATAAATAAATAAAAATAATTTCTTCTGTCTTCTAAAGAGACAGAAATCAGCAACTGCAGTTGTCTTTAAAGCTATTACAATAAAGTTAGAAATATAAATGTTTTGCTGTAAAATTATGTACATTTACTTAGCTTGATTAAAAAAAAGAAGTAAATTTCTTGAAAATATTTTTTTTAAGTTAGAAGTTTAAAATAAATGGCAGGACACATTTTAGCAGGGAGGAAAGAAAAAAGAATTCTCAGAATAATGAACTTTGAGCATGATTTTTAGATTGGATTTCAATCAACTTTTGAGGGACAGATGTAATCCTGAGTGACAAAAGAATGAGTATTCAGCTCCCCACCTATCTCCAGGTAACATCTTCATTGGCTATTTAGATTGAGAAAATCTGTGACACAGGGAACCATCTTTTCCTTCTAGAAGTTCAGCTCTCAGAAGTGAGCAATATTAGCCACCTTTCTTATCCAAAGCGTCCTCTGATAGCAAAAGCCAAGCCCAGATGGAGGAGACACCAGAGGCTCACTGTTAAAGGGAGGGCTGCATATGTGGGGTTCCCCTGAGGCTGCTCTGCGTCCAGAAACAGTCCCAGATGGCACTAATAACCTGAACAGTGCAAGAGAATAAACTTATTAAAATCCACAGGCACCTAAGTGTGAGTAAACATCTCCTAGACTGCTAGAGGACAGTCTCAGAAGCTGGAAAGATCTGGAGGGATGAAATCCCTTGCCAAGTTTTATATAACAATATGGTAAATGCTGTGCTGACAGACAGAGAGCCTGGCAAACACCAGGTTAGTTTGCAAGGCTATTTTTTTTTTTTTGCCCAGTCAGGCTGTTAGCTTTACGAAATGTCATATATATTTGTTAGTTGGTTTTAGCCCAATTAATTTGACATTTTAATTCAGCTGAGGCTTTTATTAACATGAGCTGCTTAATGCGGATAGGTAAGAGGCCCAGAAAAAAATCAGAACAACTACAATTAGGAAAACAACCACTGGGCAGAAAAGCACCTGGGACACTGTACAGCCCAAAGTGAAATATGAAGTACATTATGGTTGCCAAATAGATGCTTATCACAGTATAGAGCAGAAAACAGCTACGGCAGAGCAACCTTCCTGGTCTCAGCCAGATGTGCTGCACCTAGCTTGGACACTGCCATGGCAGAAGGGATGGGAGTCAGCCTGGAAAACCCAGGGAAGCTCAGCAAGAGATGTCAGAGGCCTAGCAAACACTAAGTATAGGAAAAACTAAACCAACCTTCACAACAACCTCTGAGCTCGAAAGAAGGGCTGCTGTAATGGAGCAGTCTGTTTTCTGTGCCATAAGGGAATGGAAATGCTGGGCTTAAATTGCAGAAGGAACAATTCAATATCCATTAAAAGGAAAAAAAATATTCCTTCCCTAAACAGCAAAGAAGAAAAGCAATGTCTGGAGGGAATGAAGAATGCCCACCACCAGAGGTGTTTAAGATTTGGAAGGAATGGCAGCTCCAGATTTAGACAGCAGAGCTACGGTGGATAATGTTCCAAATCATTTCCAGCTCCCTAGCTCTGAGACACACACAGCACACTTACAGCTTCACCAGAGCCTTTGCAGGGACCAGGATCTTAACCTGCACTGGAAAGGTTTAGGAGTCCAGTAAGGAGATTAAGATGCCAAAAGAGAAGCATCGAATACCATTTTAGCTGTCCAGGGGTATCCAAGGAGGTTGCATAGGGCTGGCAGGTCAGCACACAAGATCTGTGACCCTCTGGAGCAGCAGCTAGAGACTGCAAGGAAGGCAGCCAGAAAGCCAGGCAAGCATGTCAGAACAACTGGAGAACAAAAAATTGTCCTACAACATTGATTCCACAGACCTCCATGAAAATAAACATCTTAAATCCAACAATCCTGAGGATTTCTTTTTAAAAAACAGATTAAACTGAACTGCTTTGTAACAAATGTGGCCTTTCTAGAGTCTTCTGTTCAGCAAAAAAAAAATTTGGCAGGATGCTGACTGTTTGCACTGAAGTCTTTAATATCCCATCCTGCTTTCCTAGACGAACATCAACCAAACAAGAATGCAAGTTTACAAGGTGGCCCTCCAGACATTCAGCATGGGAGTAGTTTTATTAAACTATATCCCTCCCATGCCCTTCCAAGCAGTCTCAAGTTCAACCTTGCTTTAATGGTTCCCTTGAAAGAACATGAGAGCCACACACAACAGATGGCACCACCTGGAGATGTAATGAATACACTCTGGAAAGATTTTGGTCCCCCTCTGTTCCCCTAGTCCTACTGGTACTGTGCCATCACCTCCTAACTAATTATCATTGATTATAGGGTTTCATCTTTTTTTAGCTTTGAAAATTTAAAGGTAAACATTTAAAAAGAACATTCTCATGTAAACAATAGGTAGCTAACTTTTTCATTGCAGATATCTGTTTCCTTTGCATTTAGAAACTTTCAGATTAAGCTAAGTATCTGCTGTATCTCAAAAAGGAACTATCCCAGTTCTGCAAAAATCCCAGTGAGAAATAGCTTTGTCATGGAAAAATTTCAATTAAATTGCAGTAGTCAAATTTAAGAATGTCTTTAAAACAATTTTCAGTAGGTTTCAATGAGAAGGTTTATATAAATGATTTTAAAAAATGCATATTTTTCATGTTTGAAATCAAAAGGAATGTAAATTTCAATTTTAGAAGAATTTTAGAAGAAAAACCTTCTTTTCAATGGAAAATTATGAGTTAATGAAAAAAAAAGTTGGATTTTCATCCATAAAATAATTTCAAAAAATTTAGGAAATTTGACAATAGCTTCAGAATTGAAAGCACATTTAAAATTGAGGGAGCAGAAACAGCAAGCACAAAAAAAGGCTTTTTATTATATTGCTATCACAACTTTTCAGGCCAGCAAACTGGGAAGGAACAGCAGTGGGGTAAACAGAGAGCCCTAGAGGACTTGGACTGTCTTCTCTCTATTGCTTGTGAAGTGTTTTACCATTTATGAGTGACCTTTTCCCAAGGACAGCATCTCTGCAGCCAGACTCAGACAGGGCAGCAGCAGAGACAGAGCTTGCTGACACCATGAAGTGGAAAAATTAAACATAAACTAGACTGGTTACACAACACCTAGCAAGAGAGTGAATGCAGAACACAAAAAAGCCCCACCAGAAATATATTCCCACATGTACAGATCCCTTGTTTCAGCACACAACCCGAAGGGGTCTCTGGTAGGGATTAGCACAGCTCCGTTGACAGTCCCCAGCATTGTAACTGAATTGGGGAAACTTAGCAAGAAAAGTAATTTGGAAGAATGGCCATGTAAGAAATTCTCTTGTGCATTTCTTTTGCATATAAAAAGACTATTTAATCCATATATTTCAGGTAAAAGCAGATGACCTTTATTGGCAATGACACCCAAAGGTATTAAAACCAAAAGAGAAGTAGGAATTAATCTCTCAGCATTTTTAACAGCATGGGCAATGGAAATCAAATAAAATTTTAAATGTGGCAACAAGATATTTGTGGGCAAAATTCATCTATATGTATAAACACTAACAAGCATGAAATTAAACTATTCTTATTTTTGTTGACAGCCCATATTGCTTTCTGAATTGCTACCGAGTAAATGATTCAATACTTGGCTTTCAAACACTGCAGGCAATTTTTTCCACTTGAACTGAAATTTAAAATCAGGATACAGATGTTTTGTATCCCATCATTTTTGTTTAGAATACAAACTCACTTCTGCAGCAGAGTTGCTTTTGCATATGAGAATTGAAAAAGCTTTATTTAATAAATTTTAAATTTTAATTAAAGAATATGCTCAGAAAGGAACATACCTACTCCCAGTTGTTTATCTAAAGTAGTCATATTTTTGAACATAATTAGGCAGCATTTTTAGGTAAGCTCAATCTGAGTTACAGCAAAAACTGTGCCTTGGAGGCAATGAGAAAAGTAGTCAAGGTATAAAATAGTGATGGATTTCAGCCCACAGGAGTGCAAATGCCCAGTCAAGTGCCACAGGAAGGCTCAAATGGGAATTAGGAATAAAAGATCAGATCACAGAAACAAATCTCAGAAAAAGCAGACATTTCATTAACCTTATTTAAGACACTCCTTGGCATTAATTCCAGAGGGGAAGATACAGTACCTTACAGCTTCCTATCTTTCCTCTCAGTGATGATAAAACTAGGTGGTCAGACAACAGGACACCACTAATGATGTCCTCTCTAAAATGGAAAGAGGCTGTCAGAAAAGCAAACTGCCCTATTAATTTCAGCCACACATCCACATCAACTCCAGTGTGAGCAATCCAGGCTTTGTGTGTTATTCGCCCTGACTCCCATGTTTCACTGTTGCCTAAAACCTGACAGAGTGAAGACACTCTACCTAAAATGCAGAGCAGCAAAACTTAGAAGTGTACACAGGGTAACACTTCCTAATATAGTGAACATTGATCCTTCTGCGACATACCATTTGCACAGTGCATTACAGGCCCCTCAATAAAAAGAGGGAAGCCTCCCTATACCTGTATTTTAGAATTTGAAATATCTGACCCTATTCAGAGTATATTTTTTACTAGTACTAACTCCTTGAAGGCAAATGCCACTTAGGATGTCCCACAGATACACCTTCTTGGGCACAGTGCACGTATGAGTTGCTAGTTATGGGAGTCCTTAAACTCCTCTGTAAAATTTTGTGAAAGCACTGCCACCTTGAATTTAATTTCTGGAACTGGAAAGCTGCAACATGGGAGAAATTGTTCTCAGTTTCTCTTATTCTCTTGCTGGCTTGTTGTTTTTTGCTGGGAAAAAAAATGGGAAGAAAACCTCTCAAGCTTGGTACCTCAGCACAGTCATTTGATATCTCCTTCAGTGACCAGCCCTCACTGACAAAAAGGTGAGCTTTCCTGAAACCCTTCACAGGGACTAGACATCTCTCTGAGCTGCAAAACTGCCATCATTAACTCCTGCTCTGGCCTTTGACACGTGTTTTCAGTGGTTTAAAGTCAAAAGCCAAGTTTCAGAGACCGCAGCACGAGGCTATTGTGTTCCTCTGAGGCAGCATTTACAAGACTAAGCATGGGATGCCAGGAGATGTTGCAAATCTGCACAGGAGCTTGTGGTGATGGAGCAAAATGCCAGGGAAAGCCTGTGAGTTTGCCCAGCCTTCAGAAGCACTGTGAAATCTTTTAAAAGTGACAGAAGTCACATGAGGAAGGATTGTTGTGTCTTGTAAACACTCTGGAGGGTGAAATCAATGCAGCCAACAAGGGGCTCTCAGCCATTAATTGCCCCAGAAGAGCAGCCACTGATTTATTAAAATTTATATAAGACTTTGTCACAGTTACCCATGCTATATAGAAGCCACTTCAAAATTACAGTGATGGGGTAACAACAAAAAAAATCCTTAAACACACATCAGGAAGAACTATAGTAGTTAAGAGTGCAGAAAAAGGACTGAAAACTTGCAGAACAAAAGAAGCAAGAAACAACACAGAAGGAAATGGGGTTTAACAGTGGGAGACAATCTAAGTAATTTCTTCCTGCTGCAAATACCTTTTCAAACTCAAACACAGACATCAATGTTTTTCTGTCCATATTCCCTGAATAAATTTTATGGAGCCAGTACAGCAGAAAGCTCCCTGCACACTGTTGCAGGTCCCAGGTGTGATTCCCCTGGAAAGTGTGCCAGTATTGCCCCAGCCAATCCTGCAGCACATGGAGCCAGCAGCAGAGCTCCTGTCCCAGCAGCCTCTGAGCAGATGACAGCACCTGAGACTCCCAGACACTGCTGTTCTCCAAAGACATTTTCAGGGAGTATGCAAAAAAGGTGCAGGTATTTCTGCAGCTAAATTGATGGGATCAACAGCCAACTGCAGAGAGCTAGTTATGTACTTCTTTTAGATGCTGTAACCCTAGCTATGAACAAACCAGAGAAGTCTTTGAAAATGAAGGAACCCCCACCAAAGAGAATTTCAAAAAATAAAGCAAAAACTGAAACAAGCTTTCCTGGGTCAAAACCTGGAAGCAGTCTTTCTAGAAGGGTTCTTTGCATTAGGTGGCGAAATCTGTCAAAACACAGAGTGCAGACAGTGGGGAAGGGGGTGATGGTGTCATGATACAGTGCTGTTTCCTTCTAATATCTCCCACTAGCAGAAAACAAACTTGAAAAGACCCAAAGTGTCCTTCACAACTGAATCACAGAAATGCCAACACTGTGCCACAGCTTCCAACCTGCTCTCCGTGTGCAGGCTGCCTCTGAACAGCACAGCAAGGGGCACGTTTGGTGCCATGTGGTTTGCCATTTGCATAGCCAGGAGCAAACACGTGGATAAGCTCAAATATCCCACAAGAGAATCCTCCTTGATTACAAAGCAAGAGACCATTACAAGATGGCATCAATATGGAACATCTAAATGATTTACACAAAAGTCATTTGGGAAATAAAACAATCCATTAAGGATTAGCAGTGCAATGTTAATGTGATATAACAGGACAAAAAGAAGCAACTGAACACACAACAAAGTTAGGTCCTGATGTATAAACAGAGGAAAGGACAACCCATATTTTCAATTTACCACATATATTTAGGTACTGTAGCAGAGTTGATACACAGAACTATTTGCAGGGTCAGTAAAGTCTTTCAATATCTATTTAAGACAAAGTGGTGACTGACTGAGAGAAGATGTTTAATTGTTGCAAATCAGCGTAGCTTTAGTACAAAGTCATTAGAATTATGTCAAATTACAGTAGCTGGGGACAGCATCTGAAAAAAGTGTGGAGCTCCTATTTGTGATGTTGTTATTGGAAAACAATTCTGCAAAAGAAGGTGGAAGAAACAGGATTGCATTTTACTATTTAATTTAAATTAATGTCGTTCTAAAAGTGAGAATGTAAAAACAGAAAGCTAAGAAAACAAACTTTTGGCAATGACATCTGACAACTGCAAAGGAGATGCATTCTTGTCCCGCACAAAAAGCCACAGGAATGATTAAGCTTTAAAACACACACATGTACACACAAGAACACACAATCATCCAAGAGCCCAGAACTACGGCAGGATCACAAACGTGTAAGGCAAATAAATATATTCAAAAGATTCTGATATCACATGAGGGAACATTCAAGGTGAGGTTAAAACATTTCTGAAAGAGAGAGGATTTCCTTTCTCCAGCCAGTTGCAATGTTTCATTTTCCCAGAGCAATGGAAGTGAAGGGGGCAGTGAGGTAGCACACACACGGTCACCCATCCTGTTAGTGACTTAGCAGATGTAAGCACATTTCTCAGCTCAGAAACTGGATTTTGCACTTAAGAACACCACTTGCAGGAAATCCTCCTGCCTTTTACTGGTAAGGACACTGGAAAAAGTCAGCGTTGCAAACAGAACATTGCAGTCATAGCAACAAGCAATTCAACACTTAAAACTTCTCAACAGACAAGACAGTATTTTACTTCTGGTTTTATAATTTCAAGGTCAACAACTCATCATGAGCACTTGACTTGTCTAGCTGGTCATCAATGTCTGAAAAATAATCTCCTGTTTAAGCTCCAACCAAGGAAACCTCAATCAAATAAAAAATATAAGCATATGTATTCAGGGAGGCCACTTCAAAAATTACACCTTTGTTCTCCTTCTCTGGAAATTAGTATAGAAGGATGGAGAAAAGCCCAAGTCCACTGAATCAAGCACTAGCTTTTTACTTGTAATTAACATACTATTAAATGCTTCAACCAGGCACACAAAAGCATTGAAATTGAGATTTTAAACACCTAAAAGCTTAGACCTTGCAACAGTATCTGTAAGAAGGGCCCAAACAGCACAGCCAGTGGAAAGTCTCCTTGACCCTTTCCATTTTCAGTAAGGACTTCTTAAAAAAATACTTTAATATTGCCATCAGTAAAAACCCATTTGGAAACTGAAACTGAAGACTAAAAATAGGACAAATTGTTCTGCATGATTGATGAAATTAACCCTGTTAATAAGACAGCTTCATTTCACAGTAAGAATCTAACATTACCCTAAAAAATGTATCAGTTTTTTGCAAAATGTCAAGCCTGAACACAACTGAAATAGTGCGTTTTTATACTTTTAATGCCATCAAATTTAATATCTCCAAAAGAAATCACTGTTTTCTCAAAGCAGCAGAAGAAAGTAAAGAATTGGAGTTTTAGAAAGCAATGGCTAAGGCATAAGGGCAATGGAAAACTGTTGATCTCTCCCAAGTATACAAAATAACATCCACATGAATTTTAATGCTTAACAAAGGTGCTAACTGAATTTGAAGGAACAGGCAGCAGAGACCCTTGGAGAGCTTCTACGGTCCTCCTGCTTTCTTTGCCACTTCAGGTAACTTAATGGGAGTGTAACCCCACAAATGATGAGTGAAGGCTTTACTGACTGACCCTACAGCCTCGGAGTGACCCAACTTTGCTAGCAGCACATGCTGAGAAGCTCCACGAATGACAGTGAAGGACAGAGCATGAAACAGACACAAAAATGTGTTTACATGTTCAGGAGGGGCAGGGACCTTCTCTAATTCCTGGTTATTTGGATTATGTTTGATAAGTAGCACTAATCTCTATGGAGTTTATGTGCCGTGTAACTGACAGTGACTCAGCAATATGATTTTTTAAGCCTCACTGGTCACATTTGTTCTCTGTAACTTTTTTTTGCTTGAAATGCTTTTTGAATTTCTTTATTAATCCCAATAACTGGGAACTGGGGAAAATACCCTTTGTTTTTCAACTTCTTACTTCTTTTGGGATGCCTCGTAACCTGCCTGCCTGGATACTACACAATCACAGCCTGACTCTGCACTTCAGGATTTACCAAGAGGTTTTTACAGCTCTGATGGGGTTGGCTGGAAATCTTACTAAGTACGTCCCTGAAACATGTGTGTCAGTGAAGGGGGATTCTGTGCAAGTGTAAACCTGAAGAAAGCATGGAAGCAAAATCCATTTAAAGTAAGAATTACTGGTAGGAGGTGATTGGTGATCAGCCTACAGGGAAATGTCTGGTGATCGTGAGAGGTCATGCAGCACTCTGGTTATCAGGCCTTATACATAAGGCAGACCAAAGAGGTGTGAGACAAGGGGGACCTGGTAAAACACGGGGGATGTTGAAAGACTGTTGGGGAATTTTGATAGGAAAAAGGAAAAACAGCCTCTACATTACACAAACAGGACACTTGAAAAGCCACAGAAATATCCCATACTTACTTTTCTCTTCCTGGTTTTCTTCTGTGGCTTTGCCTTCCTCTTCCTCCTCCTCCTCCACCTCCTTCTGCTGTGCTTCTTCCTGGTGGTCGGCAGCACCGACGGAGAGGCTCTGGCAGCAGTGGTTGAAGCCGCTATCCCGAGGCAGAGTGAAACTTCGGGGCTTCCCCCCATTCCCGTTCAGCGCCTGCATCCGCTCCCCCTCCACCAGGGGGAAGGGGCCGTAGTGGTCTTGCAGGTGGCACTTCTGGGTGGGCAAGGTCGACTGCCGCCGGTGCTCGGGGGACACCACGGCCACCTCGGAGAACACAGAGTCCTCGAGCGGCAGCGTCTGCAGGTAGTGCAGTCCCGAGCTGGTGAGCGGCGTCTCGATGAGGTCCTGCCAGGAGCGCCGCTGGCTCGCCGTCTTGCGCACCGGGGACTCGGTGGCACTCCCCGCCACCTCCGGCCGGAACTCCTCGTGCGACGACTGCGACTGCGACGTCTCCGTGGACGACAGGCGGCTGTGCTTGGGCTCCACGTAAGGGCTGGTGCAGCTCATCTGCAACACCAACAGCAGCAACCTCAGAGCGAGGCACACCGAGGCCGACAGCTAATAACAACCTGCCACTTGTCCCTACCAGCAGCGGCACCTGGTTCGTTAGTAAGGTGTGAGCTTCCCTAATTAACCTGTCCCGATCCTAATTTTAATGCATACCTGTGTCACACCTGTAGGTCAAATTCCGATGCTTACTCATAATAAGCATCTTCACTATGTCATTTAATCCATAAAATAAGCCAACAAATTTGCAGAAAACTTCGCAAAATAGTGCAAAAAATGGCACTTGGAAAGACTTAGAAGAGACGTACCTAGTTCTTTCAAAATCTTCAAAATGCTATCCAAATGCCTGTTGTTATCCTATCTTGCTTTTCTTTAGGATCATGCTTGCAGTGCTTTAGTATTGTCATTGAAAGTATCTATAATTTTATAACATAAAGTATTGCCTTCAAATTAAACATCATGAATGCTCTCTTTCCCCTGAATTTCCCAACTGTTCATCAAAAAACCATATCCAAGTAAGATGCATTAGTTAACACTGAGTATGGAGACATGAAAGTTAAAATTTCCAGTGGAGAATAAGCTAGAGGTCTATAAAGTCTTTTTATCAACAACTGCTTCAAGAAAAAAGAAAAAAAAAATGAATTTCCAGTTTTTTCTCATTTATATTTCTCTATAAGAGAAACCTACTTTTTCACAGTAACAGAACACCCGGTATTGCTATTTGCAATACATGACAGAACATTTTTATGTTGGCATTTCTCTGGAAATTCAACCGTAATTTGTTGCTGTAAAGCTTCACAGCACAACTGCTGGAGCCTTAGAGAAGAGTCTGTGTTGTTCCTGAGGTAATAACATTTTCTCAGGAAGTTGGTAAGGGGGTGGTGAGGGACTGCATGGATGAGTAGCTGTCCATCATCAACTAAGGACAAAAAGAAAGAATTCTGTAACTAAATCTATTTTGTACAGCAAGTGGGCTTATAAATCCCTGTCCTCTATAAACCAGTGGAAATGGCAATGATGGCCATTGAAGGCTGCAATGTGTGTTACTTAAGAAATGCCTTAAGTCAAGCCTGACTCAGAAACCTCATGGTCAAGTGGCACCCTGGGCGCACGCGTGTGCTCCTGGGCAGGAGAGCAGGACAAGTGGCACTTGGGGACGTTCCTGGGCCAGCCGCAGGTGACTCACCGAAGGTGGCCGTGGGTAGGTGTCGTACGGGGGCGGGGGGGCTGTCCTGCTTCGGCGTTGATGGAGTGTCAGCTTCCTCCTTGTCACTCTCGCTCCAGTAATCTGCAAGTTACATAGAGACCGGGTCAAAAACTGCCAACACATACGGTGCATTTTTCTATCAGAGACTTGCTTGCACAAAAGCAACTGGAAATTCCTCCTTTGGTTTTATTGGCAGTGAAATACCACAGTGCTGATGCTGTCAGTGTTAGCTGCTGCAATTTGGAATTGTCCTAATCTAAAGAGGGGAAATTCTAAACATTGTGGAGTGTACTAAACCTAATGTCCCATAACAGAGCTATTGGACAACAACCTGAAAATGAACCACAAATATAACTCTTGTACACACCTTATAAATATACCAGGCCTATAGAATACTCTTAATACAAGTCTCAGACTTTCAAATATTTATATAGCCACAAAAATAATTATGATTGGCCATGTATTGGCTGAAAATACTGAAATATTTTTTGAACAGAAATGATTAAAAATATAGCTTTGCTAAAGTCTTGTTGACTGCAAATAACATAAAAAAAGTATTTAACCAACTGGCAAATCAAACAGGTAGCACACATGAATAATCAGTGCTATTTTTCTACCCATTTTCTCCATTATATTCTACCAGTTACACAAGTTTTTCAATTCAATTTCTAATAATAAACAGCTGTATTTAAGGTAAGCCAGAAAAACTTTATATCATGTATCTGCTTCATAAAATAGCTGCTGCCCTGTTATCCATGTAAGAACATAAAGGTGATAAGGTAAGGAAAAATAAGCAATGACATTTAATAACAGAGTTCAAAAAGAAGGATAAGAAAGTAAAAAGGACACAGATTTTGTGGGCTAAATTTAATGGGCTACAACGTTTCATTTTTTCAGGAAATCGAGTCTTGGCCAAGCTTATTTCAAAGGCGAAAACACATGAAGAATATAGCACATGGGAAATTATATTTATTCTGTTACAGGTATTTTTTGAAGCAGAATAGCATCTAACTTTTTAAAAGGACACTGAACTTTAATATTCCCTACAAAACACCCTGCTTAACTGCTGACTCAGTTCAAGACAGACAACACTTAATATTTTTGCACACTGTTAAGACGTATGCAAACATTTCTGCTGTCACTTTGTTTCTGACTCTATTACCTTCCAGTATTTGGGTAATCCATTGTACAACAGGACACTGTAGCTCAGACTACTCACAGATCAATCACAGGCAATTTCCCCTTCAGCTAGCAAGTGTTCAACAAAGTGCATCATTTACTACTCTCTTTGATGGATAAGGAGAAAAAGATTGATTGCTGCTTCACAAATAATCTAAACTAAAAATCCAATCTGGCACAACATGTAATTTTGTCTTTAATGATTTTTTATTGCAATTATTGTATTGTATGATCAATGATCTACCGTATTTAATGTTATTCAAGACTTAAAACATAAACTTACCTTTAAATGGCACCATCTTGAAACAGGAGTCTCTATAGCTTTGTATTTTGTTAGATTTTAGTATTGGCAGGGACAGCCTTATTTATCTATTTAATTTTTCCACTCAGTAGCAATTCTGTTTTTACTCTGAGCCTCTTGATATGCTTCCTGCAAGCTTATAGCTGAGAGATTCTCTTTAAACAGCATAATAAATAAGGTGCATAAATAAAGTTTTTATAACTACAAAATTTAAAAAAAATCCTAATAGTTATGTCTCTAAATATCTGCAAATGATTAATTTTTGGTGAATGAAAGACTATATCAGAGAAAATTCTCTTTCTAAATAAATCCTAGTTTTATGAAAACTTGTTTCCAGCAACTTAAAACACTTGAAAATACTGGCATGTAGGCATTTGCTCCTATTTCAGCAAAGCCTAATGGTGTGATGTGTGGTGAGAGACCTGTCAGAACTGCACTGTTCAGTGACATTTCTGCAGACTTGGAGCTCAACTGTTTATTCTGAAAGCAAAATTTAGCAGTCCCAGAGCAGGTTCCAATTTTGGCTAAAAATACGAAGGTGTTCTTGCTGTCAAATCCACATCCAAGAAAACACTGCATGATGACGCTTTTGCACACCTTATCTCAGACAGGGAATTCTGCTGGCAACCTACGGCTTGTCTTGAAAATTTCTGCAGTAACAGGGGGCAATTTTCAGATGAAATGTACGGAAATGGTCTCCCACCAATTTTTATAAATGGTCCGCTTTGGCCAACTGACTCATTAGAGTCCATCTAAAACATGTATGATGCTATGAAATAGTTGCTGTATTTCTCTGTAGATTTTTTCCAATTCTGTGATGGACAAGCTCTATGCATCAGGCAAATCTTGAAAATTTTCTCAATGACTAATAGACTGAATATATTATATATAAACCAACACTGACCTGCCATTTCTCGAATAAATATACTCTATTTATATAAACTAGGAATTTTTTCCCTCTGATTTATATGACTGGAAAGTATATAACTTCTCCATCCAAGGAAGTCTCTTGCTGTATATTGCTATCATGCATTGTATTTCATACGAAAAGTTGAAGGTATTTTTATAAAACTGTTCTGCACAGAATGTAACATTTTATTCAGCAGTACACCCACAATTCAGTGATTCGTGCATCTCTGAAGCTCTTGAAATATATTTATGCACTTTAGATTCAGAACCATTCAACTCTTAATTGAGACAGATTTGACAACTCCTGTTGAATTGTTTCAGAGGTATTATAAAGCTTTGCTGCAAAGGGCTGAACCACACAGAAATAAAAGACCTTTTGTCAAATCAAATATGCAGATGACAACTGGTACAGTCACTGAATATAGAAAATTCCAGCTTCACAGTTTCTATAATTGCAAAAATGCTTGAAGTGATAGAGAGGTTTTACTTTGCTAACTTGATGCCTCTGCTAATTAGGGACACTACTGAGCTGTGTAACAGCCCTTGTGCTGGGAGCCAAGGAAAATCACCAGAGGCATTAAAACTGTACAGCAGCAAGGGGGGAACACGAAACTGCCTCCCACACTGAACACAACTTAGCAACACAAAGAGGGTACAGTTCTACCTACCTGCCTCTAACAAATCAACACCAGTGAATGGTGTTAGAGTGTTAATAAAGAGCTCTGTCAGTGCCTGGGATATTATTTGCATAGTCAGTGGGGTTTCACTGATTATCTTCAATAGGGAGTCATTTTAATAATAAGCTGCATGAGGCCTGAATGCACATCATCTCATGTCTAGCTGGATCATCTGCTATTTTATTACTCAGTCATTTCTTAATAGCAAAAATATTTCTCATGTCCATCTAGATTCTGAAAGGTGCATCATGTGTGTAATTGTGCACTTGGACAGCATTAGCATAACGTACACCTTTTTACTTACTGTCCCACATGGCATTGTAATTCTACTGCCAACCTACTGCCAATAAAAAATTTAATTTGGCTTTGAATGCCAAAACAGAGGATTTCCTAGAAGACTCTGAGATTCAAAGTTAGTTCATACACTCTTCAAGCAGTAACAACAGATGGTACACAGGTTCTTTCAAACAGGTTACAGTTTGAAAGTGCTGCTCAGAATTACAGATTCCCAGACTGATTTCCAGGTCTGGTGAGGCACTGAGAACAAGACTGAAGAACAGTAAGCATGGTGCTGCTACCCTGGGCTTTGTGAATGCCGAGGGCCTGGTTTCAAAAATTACGTGAGTTTTTTGGGCCAAACCCCAGAACCTTTCTGATGAAGAGTCACAGAATTAAAAACCAAGGTTTTGACTGAGTGGGAGGCAGGCTTGAAAGACTTCTGAATAAGCTCTGGATCATCACTACCCTGGCAATTTTCTGGTGCCTGCTGGTGGGTACATATGTTAAAAAGAGCATGAATTCAAAATCTGTCTGCTTGCCAAAGCAGATACTTGGATAGAAACCCTTCTATGCATCAATGTCACTGGCAATTCTAAGAAACAACCTCCCCAATACAGCTGGACTGACCCTTTATTTTTTCTGTCTGTAAACACAATTTCTACTGCAACAGTTCAGAACAAAGCAACTCAATATTTTATATATGCTGCTCTTTTAACCCATGAAATATAAGGCATAAAAATAAACATGTAAAATGCTATAACCATGAATGTCCAAGTGAAATGCCAATAGGGCTGTAGCACACACCGCAATATAGTAAAATCAGTAGAAATCACAAAATTTAAGTGGCCTTAAAAATGAAGTCCTTAGGGTAAATCTAATTGTGTCAACAGGCTTTAGAAAAACGGTTTTGTTCCCAAGACCAGTTTCATGCACTCCTGACCTCTGTGAATTAAAGACCAAATGCAATGTTTGAAATCTTTTTTTTTAGCTTGCAGATTCTTAAGTTTCTTCTGATAAGGGACACAGATTCCTTGGTGTCACACAGTGGAGCTTACTGGCAGAATATCTGCTTTTAGCTATCTTCTGCAGCCTTCTCAGAAATAATCCAGTGTCTGCAGATCAGAGTCCGAAGGAGTTAATGAAAACTCCTGACAGAAAAGGAATTCTCTAAAGCAATAACAGTGATACCCATATGTGATTTGCTTTCAGATGATGAGAATGAGGCCTGATACACAGCAGGGAAAAGAGTACAGATGAACTTGTGATAAGAGCTGACAGAAGAAATCAAAATAACAACACATTACCTTGCTCTTGTTTGATCCTCTCTCTTTCTGCATAGCCAGCAGCAAGCATGTTAATTCTGTTGAGCCATCTGAAATAATATTAAAAAAAGCAGTGATACCGATTCAGCCTCTTAATTTCTGAGTGTGTTTCTGGCAAAAACAAAGCTAGATGCATCTGAAGAAGATTAAGGACAATGTTATTTTTCATATCAGACAGCTGTTCTCTTTGATACTCTTATTCAGGGGGTCTCCAAAGATCTATGATTTTGCTGTTGAACAAACATTTTTCACAGTAAGGATTTTATTTCAAGTGGAAAACCATGTATGATGTCAAACATCTGTAAAATAAAGGATTTAGAGACAATCAAAGAGCTGTTAAGTCTGCTGCTCACAGATATGCCATCATACAAATACTCCTGCTGTTCTGATTTCTTAAGAATAAATACCACTTTTCAGAGATTTAAGCAATATTTTAAGGCCTGAATTGGCAACTTAGCAGAGGAACAGAACACAAAACAGCAGTAAAAAGAACAGGTTCACTCCCAAACAGACACTGCCGTTTAATTATGTCATTATGTGTTTTAGAGCTTACCTATAGTGCCATGTACAAAGGGGAGGAGGCATATCAGAATTCACTTTTGTGTTTGTGTCAGAGAAGTGGGGGGGAGAAAGAGAGTTGCTTCAATGCAATTCACATCTACAGCTTTAATCCCAATTTAGCCTTGAAAAAGTGCTTCCATAAAATGCACAAAACCCCCCCCCAAAACAAACCAAACAAAGCCATACAAAAAAACCCAAAGGCCAAAAAAAAAATACCCCAAAAACCCAAACCAAAAAACTAATGAGGTATTTCTGCTCTCTTCTAGTAGGGCTGTCATTGCCAAGCATACTCTGAACTGTCTGCAGCAGGGCAGTTTCAACCTGTGCCCTTCCCCCACGGGGCTCTCAGTGTATTAATCAGCCAAATGCTCACACTGAATCAGTTCCTTCATCAACGAGGCTTTAAACCACCACGGCAATCTCCCGTGTTGTTCATTCCATGGTAAACTTGGAATTACTTGCTCCAGTCATCCCACAGTCAGGATTAGACAGGCCTGGTTTGCCACCCTACTGGCTTGCAGTTTAACTGCTGGGGTATACAGAAAGACAATTCCAGTCAGGTTAGAGTTTTCTTTAGGAATGGGAAATCCCTGTTTCAGAAACCTGTGCCTGATGGGTTTTGTTTGCATACTGCATGCACAGAAATAGGATGTTTGTCTCAGCAGAGGACATACCTTTGTAATGATTCCTGCACACCAGTCTTGGAGACATTGCAGTGCAGGGCAAGCAGGCAACAGGACATAAAATACAGCTGCTTTCCTAGAAATTAACTCCTGTCATCATGGAGTCAGAGAACCACAGAATGCTTTAGGCTGGAAGGATTTAATAATCTTCTAGTTACAAATCACCCCAGCATGGGCAGGGAAACTTTCCACTGACTGTCACTGTCCTTCCACAAACAGCGACCACTTTTGTGACCTGTAAACCACATCAATGGTCCATAAATCGTTGTACACTGAAGAAAACTAGGGATTTATTATGAAAATGATTGCAGAATACGTCATGTTACCACACAATCAAAATTTCTGCCAGAAGAATAGGGAAGCTGAAGAAGACACTTAAAATTTGAGCTGTAAGTGTATGAAAGTGCCATACAGTTGTAAAAGCAACTAGCACACAGGAACAGAAACCCAACAAACCTTGTCTTAGACAAAGATTTCACATCTTCAAAGCAGAAAGATGACCCACTACAAAGCTACCTTTCAGGCTCACATTCTTATATGTGAAGACCTCGTTTGGGGAATAAAGCTCAGCTGCCAGCTGAGCCAGCTCTGCCACCTCAAATCAGAGGCACAGAGGCAGGGACCTCACCCAAAGCACTCAGCCCCGTGCTGCAGAGGGACCAGAAAAGGCCACAAACTTGGCTGTGCCCAAAGGGTAAAGCAGCACAAGATGACAAGCATGTGCTCTGTCAAACAGCATGGCAGACAGTGGGGATGGTGCTTTTCTTGCCTCTCACCTATTCAGGATTTCACAGTCCCAGTTCACTCCTGGTTTACCACCCTAACCTGCACTGCTGGCAGGGAACAGCCACCTACAAACCCTGCTAGGGCAGGGCTGCTACCACAAAGTATTAGACATACAGCTATAAAGGTTCTCCTGTCCTTCATTCTGTCCTAAACATGAGATAGCATTTCCTGGTAAGTGTGCTTATTAGTGAAGTAACAAATTAGCAAACACTTAACTGACAGTCAACTGATGCTGCTTACAGAGATGAGAGTTTCCAGGAAAACATTATTTCCTGAAAAGTACAGTCTAATGAGAGCCAGAGTTCGGTAAAATTAGAACTGTATGAGAAATCCAACACACTGGACTTGTAACAGAAGGGAAACTTAAAGATCTCCTGCAGAATGGAGGAGAAGTAATACATGCCTAGATTGCAATGCACTGGGGACAAAAGTTCCAATCATACAGCTTCACAGATGTTTCTTACTTAATATGCGTATTAATAGATACAAAGCCTGAGGACATGGGAAAATTTGTATCTTTCTCCCCTTCAGTGTGCCTGTCCTAGTAGCCACTTTAACATTTGGAGGGCAAGAAGCCAAGAAAATATAGCTTCTTTACTGCAGATGAAACTTTTTTGTTTATGTGTCATAAACAGTTTTATGTCACATAGAACAGATTAAAAACCCCTGACTTTCTGCAGACCTGCAGTTTCTGTAAGGAAGGATGCACAGTTCCCTCACTCTCACAGACTAGTAGGAAACATTTCTCTGTCTTATCTCACATTCAGGTAGATGCAATTCTTTTAGTCAAAGCAGGGTGTCAAATTCTCCTAAATCATAAAACTCAAGGCTATAAGATGAACTTGCTATATGGGAATATGGATGCCTCAGAGTGTCTCTGAATACCTGCAGTTTAACTGGAGTGAAGAGAATAACAATGAATTTCCAAGCAACACGTTTCTATGACCATATACCCACACTAGCAAAAAGAGCACTTTGCACCTATAAAAGATATTCTGTCCTTCTCACCCAGACTCAGCATGTTAATGGGTAAAAAGAACATTTTGCTGGTGTGACCATATAGACTAAAGGGATTTCAGACACCACAGCAAAGAAGTTCAGTGATTAAAGCTTTCCAGACTCCTTACCAGCACAATGGTGTGGCACAGTCATAAAAGCAGTAAGTAAATTTGAACAGTGACAGAGTTACCTGAGATTAAAATACCCATTTTATGTGAGGAGATAAACACAAACAAAAACTTCATAGCCTGCAAACATTTTTTAAATAAACACAACTGAGTAATTTTATACAAGGGATGAAGGAATTGAGCCATGTTGAACTTTCAGTCATACCATGAATTAGCATTTTTCTACTGTTGTTTCTTCTGCTTCACATATAAACAAAACTGAAATGACTGCCTGATACATAACTAGAATCTATGTCAGAAACTTGACCAAAAAAAGTACACAAAATGATCAAAATTAGATAATTAATTAACATTAATTTATCTTCATAACTTCATTATATGTTTTATATGTTCATCTAGGCTTCAAAAGGCTTTTATACAGGAAGTATTTCATTACCCCTTCATTTGAAAGACTATTTTTAGTCACTTTTTTCCAATCTATTGAGTTAATTCAATATTTGTGCAAGTGAACTAATTTTTCTAACACATTAAACAAAGAGAAAAAATGAAATTCTTTGGTGAGACTCTAACGGCAACTCAAATGTAAGAATTTCAAGTAACTCCATAGTCCTTGACATATTTTGAATTTACATGTGTATAAATCAGATCAAAATTTTGTCAAAGTCATTCTAAAGGAATTAATAAGCACTTATTTCACAATATGATAAAAAAATGCTATTTGTGGTGGAAAGATAAAAATCTTTTGATACCTGGGATTTAGACTGTGCAAGATGTTTTTAAAATATTGTTGCATATTTGTTGCGGCTTTCTGATTACTGAACAATTATATAAGTTTCTATCCTTAAAAAGAATGTGCCTTGTTATACTGAGTGAGGACCTGCTGACAGAAATGATTTAGCTACTGCAGGTGCTCAGGATATGCTGTATACAGACCATGCCATTATTCTGTCTGCAGCAAACTGCATTTTGAGTGACCAGCTTGACAGAATTATCAAGGAAAAGCAAGCCTAAAATTTCACAAACAAATAAAAATGTTTTAAGTTTTCTAACTGGGAAGAGACTTTTGAAGTAAGCACAGACTTCTGAAGAAAATGTTAACAGACAGCTATTTGTAAAGGAAAGCAAGCACAGCACAGTATCAGCATGCCTTTCCACTCAAATATAATCAGTAATGAAGTGGCAGTACCCTGAAGGTGCTCCGCCAGGAAGTTGAATCTAGTACACACAGGAGAGATTAAACCATGATTTCAGAATTTACTAGGTTTTATTGATTCAGTTTTATATCCTTTTTCCTCTGTTTTAAAAACAGCTCTGGTCAGTGAGGATATCAACAGACATTATCTAGAGATAGAACAATTCTCAATTTACAATAATACATTTTTGTTTGTGTCCTATGGCATTTGATGAAAATGGCATATTCTTTTGAACTGAATTAATTTCATTTTCTATTGGGAAAATAAATGAAATAAACCCCCTAAAATATTTGAGTAAACATGGGATTCATGGTCTAATTTACCATTGAAATGAATTAAGAGGAATTGTGTTTATTTTGTGCTGAAGTCTCAATAATTTTTTCTGAAAAACTGAACAAGTGGTCCAGAATAGATACAGTAAAAGTCAATATTGAAAGAACTAAAACTTTAGTCCTTGTTCTTTTCTGAAGTGCTGAAATTTTCCCTATAAAATTCAATACAACCAGAATTTCATTTCAAAATTCATGGAAGTAGAGAGAATCTGCAAAATTCATTACTTGTAAACCCCACTCCTTTTTCAGGACTGGCTGAAAAAAACCCCAGTGATTGCTTTAAATCTTTCTCCAACCTCTTATTCCCTCCAGGGCAAGAAACAGAAGGACTCCCAGAGAAGCATCATGTGTATGGGAGTACGTAAGGAAGCAGAGCTGGAGATATCTCATCTTTGCAGGTGCCACACAGGCAAAACCAGAAACCTGGAATTCTGAAATTGGGTTTGGATGCTGTTTCACTGTATTTATTTCCTTTTAGAAACATGGGATCAAGCTTCTAAAGATTTCAAACTTTTGTATCAAAAAATAGGTAATTTTTGCATGAATTGAATAATTAACATATGAAGCCAGTCAGAAACAATGTTAGTCTGCACCTATTTTCCCAGCAATTAAACTTATCTTTTTAGAATACATGTAATTGATTATCACTATTATCATTATTAGTAGCTCCAAGAAGTGTCACATTTAAGGAATGGGTCCTTGAACTTTTCTAGATTGCCTTACCTGTTCATATCATCTAGATGTTCAGCAGCAAAATAAAAACTTTTGATCTTAGGATGGCAGGCTTTGAATGCACTGTAGAGGAAAAACATAATTAAAAGATGTAATGGCACAACTCTTTTTTTTTCTGAAATGTAAGATCGCATGGTCACCAAGGAATGAAATGAGCTCATATTTCTGAGTTGCTGCATGCCCCAAACAGTGTATGAACATACAACTTTTAGGATTGTGCCAGATTTCACCAAGTAAAGTGCTCTTCAACTATACCCTTTCTAAGTAATCCTTGATTCATATGTACATAAATGTTCAAACATCACCTGCAGTGTACTGTATATGGATAAAGTTAATTAGTTAAGGATATAACTTTATGTATCAGGTAATTTTGCTGATATACCTATAGCTGTCAGTTTTTTCTGAACATAAAACTGACTGAACAATTTATTCAATACAACAGAAAAAATCTCAATTCTTGTGATTTCTAACATCCCAATGACTTTGACATTACCTTTAACTCTAATGACTGCATTTCAAGCAGGAAATGTGATGTGCTGATTGACTTCTGCAAAGCTGTCATAAATCAACACTGTGTTCATGAGGTCATCCTAAGCAATGAGCAATTACATCTCATCTCTCCTTTCCACCAAAGTAATCAACATGACTGGGCTGAGAGAATTACTGCATTTCATACATAATATGAAATAAATTACTAGAAAGAATCTTTTAACTATGTTGGATAAAGATTTATGGTGAAGTACCTGAAGACCAGGCAAATGCATTTGAAATAATGAATAATTTAGAGTAGAGAAGAATCATTTTGAGAGTAATCTGAAGATGTCTCTAAAAATAAGAATAAAAAATGTAATAGTCCCCCAAAAAAATAAGGAAAAGTGCAAACAGGACAACATGACAAGCATCATCACCATTTTTCTGAGACACAGTGGATTTTATATATATATATATATATACACACACACATATATATATATAATGTAATATAATAATTCTCACTCTCTAATCAATTGTGTCTCAGAAAAATGGTAATGACGTTATTAACGCATATCATGCTTGCAATTTTCAATGTATGTGCCTGTGTGCACACAGATGTACACACATCTCTGTTTTAGAAATCAGGCAAATGAAACTAGTACCCGGAAAGTTTTTGCTAAAGAAGGTAACATAACATTGAGACTAAAAGAATCCCTGTAATGCATGACAGCATGACACAGTGTTATGCAAGTCAAAGCAGATGTACAGTGACATCTGCTCAGTTTAGAAAGACATCATCAAGTTATTGAGACCTAAAACTGGACTTCTTAAAACTGTTACAGCATCTGTCATCTGGATTCTTAGAGGGTTTTTTCCCTTTATCTGCCACCCAAGCAAAGGATCTTAATAACCACATTTTATGTGCTGCTATTCAGTAGACACTAAATCAAGTAAAACCAAACTGAAACAATTTCAGCAGGGTGCAAATCTGAGAAATGAGTTGACTCTATGCTGCTGCCTCAACAAAAAAGAAAAAATTAAGCACTTCAGCCATGCAGCCCAAGGACACAGAACAACAGGCCCAAGCTAATGCATCTTTTTTTTTATATACAGTTTTTTATCTTTTGCCCTTTGAGACCACCTTGAAGTGCAAAGTTCATCCTAAAGAGAGATACAGATCAACTGATACAAGGTCAGTGCTTTCTGTAGAGCTGTAGGTACTGCAAATCATACCATTTTACATTTGCAAATGATGTTTTGCACAGCAATTCCAGCCTTGTAAAAAAAAACTGTACAAATCATTAGAAGGCAAGGCAAAAAATTTTGAACAATAATGACTCTAAAAATATCGCAGTGGGAGCCTGCACCTGTCACATTGCTTCATACGCTTGAATTTATCTAAACAATAAATGGATTTGTGCAATGGCACAAATCTGGATAGCAGCATAAACAGGTGAGAAGAAACGTTCTTTTAGACCTTTAGGTCATATAATGAAAATACAACAAATCTCTGTCATTCTCTGCTTTACTCTCCCTCAGGACTGAAATAACGTCTCAGCAAGACATGATGCTAACTAATTTGGAGTTACATTAAACATTGATGCCTGGCCCGAACTTGGGGACTTTTTTATTTTGATGGTCTCTGTATTATGCTTAAAGCTCTTTATTGAGTATAAAGCACACAATCTCCAACCTCCAACAAACAAATAAAAAAATAGCAACCCCAAATAGAAAGGAAAAAAAAAAAAAAAAAGGAAAACTAGGGAAATAAAGGATCAGCAGCAGCAAAGCAGTCTTCTTGCTCATAATTCATTTTGGTCTAGTCAAGCACTGTGGTTCATGATGAAGTAAAAAAATAGCCTTCTTTGGGCAAGATGGCACACACAAAACAAAAAATTAATTTGCTTTTTCTGTATGAGCTTAAGGGAAAATCTTGCCCGTTGTTTCACTTTTTTTATTGTATAACTGCATTGTTTTTGAGCATGCTTACTATTTCTTGCGACATTCACTGGCTCTGTCAATTTTAAATTCAGGTAGACTGATGAATCCTTCTGCTTTTTCATCCTGCAAAGATAGTTCCAGATATTACTGTTGCTAAAATGTCAGAAAAAAACACCCCCATCACGCTGAAAACTTACAAATATTTTCACTTGCCTGGTTCTTACATAAGGAATACTAATGTCTGTTCTGCTTTGGCAAACCTCCCATAGAAGTCACTGGGACTTTTGCCAAAGTAGCAAGACAGATCCCTTGCTATAAAATACATTTTTAAATACCCCCTTTTCTGAAACAATTTCACAGCTGAACCAACATTTGAAAATACACAAAATGACCAAATGTATTCAGTCAATTAGTTATTGTAATTAGTTAATTTTTTTTTTTTTTGGGAAATGGACTAATTAGTAAGGAGAAATATAGCCTACTGTAAGAATAGAGCAAAAAGCAATTTTAGTGTGTGTTTTTTATCATTTTTATGTATCACAGCAAAGAGGCATGATATCTCTCCAGCTACTTTCATCTCTCTGCAACACTCAGAACACATCTGACCTTCTTCCCCTCTCCTCTAAAGACTTACACATAGCTTACTTTATCAGCAAATCAATCTTCCTTGACTTTTCAGTTTAAAAGCATTATTTATATAAAGCTACTATTACATCAATAACACAGATTCTGTTATTTAACTGCTCACAACTTTGCATGCAAAATGAATACAGGATCATAGAAATAATGCTGCAAAAACCACAAATGAATGTGAAGGAATTCCACAAATAAACATATTTTCCTAAGAATTCAAATGATTATTTATGCCACATATGCAGTCCATATGATTATATGCCATCTTAAAAATCAATAAAAGGCAAAAATCAGCATATAAACCTGGAGCTGGAGTCATTACATAGAAGGTATGGGCTTGTAACAGATCCTGTATTAACAGGTATTTTAAAAGTCAAAAAGACACTGTTTACAATAATCTTGCTATTTCTTTTTTGAATGGCTGCCTAGAGAAACAGTGTTTTGGCAAGAGCAATATTGGCCTGTCCATCCACCTGCCACTGAGGCACCCCCTGCCAGCCTTTGAGTCTATTGGTGATGACAGACACTGTGCTGAGGGAGTTGAAGGCTCAAAAATAACTAAAACTCAGGAAATCTCAGGGAAACTTGGGGCAGGGCGAGAGACGGAGGCGCTGAGAGCGCTGCCCTCCTTGGGAAGGATGGCACAGCTCAGAGGCTCCAACTGCTCCTTGGACCTGGCTCCTGACCACTCACTGCACTTGTAGCCATCAATTACTGCCCTGATGGAGACCTTGTAGCAGCCAAGGGAGGGAGAATGGAGAGGAGGGAGTTAGGGTTACTGATCTGAAGTTGGGATCAAGGCACAAATGGAATGAGTCTGAGAAAACAGGTTTCGAGAACTCTGGGCATGAACAACTTGCTGTCTGTTTACTCAGGGAGAAGTTGGGGATTACTTTGAAAAGGTTATGTACAAATACTTGCTGTGATTAAAAGAACAAGTCCGGGACAGAGTACATGCAGATGTTAACAATGGTTTTATCTCAGCATAATTACTAATGAGTCTAATAGGATTTAAAATCAAGGCATCCTAACACTGGCAAAAAGCTTTGCTGCTAAAAGTGATATAATAAATGTGTAGCAATGCAGAAAATGTTGCATAATCAAAGCTGTACACAATTCAGCTGGGATGCTCCTATGCTTTTAAGTTCAGCATATATGAGCACTGAAATCATATCAAAAGCTACAAAGAAGAAACAACAGAACTGAGAAAACAGAACTATCTTCCTTAATTGCCTAGCAGAGATAAACAAGGAACACCAGGCAGCACAACATTAAAGTTTACGCTCCCATGACTAAGCTTGAATGACAGGATTAAGTAATTACCTTTTTGCTTTCAAGGGTTTGAGGATAAATTTATTCTAAACGGGTGTCATGAGGACACAGAAAACTGTGTTGTTTCTCCATGTAGTAAAAGGTGAATTGGAAGGAACAAATATCTTCAAACCTTCATTGTAATTTTATCAGGCAGTTAATATTAGGGTATTATTAGTTATATAATATAATATAGGGTATTATTAGTTAATATTTCAGTATGATTATTTGGGTGAATAAAGTTATTAACACATATAAGCACTGAAAGCATTGTTTTCCCACTAAATCACGACAACAGCACCACAAAAAGAATTTGTTGAGACCATGAGTTCAGATGTTTACCTCCTCATTGATATACCAATATAGAGACGTGTCCTTCAGGACAAACCAGTACTTTTTCCATTTCTGGGAGAAATAACTCTTTGCATCTTTCTTTTTCCAAAGCCAGCCTTCACAGTCCCCTCGACCAAGATCTTTACATGAGATCCGTCTTTTGCTTTTACCAGGAATAGGAGCTGAAAATGACAATGAGGTGATGCAAAAGCATTTGATTTGTTCACTAAATCAACAAGATACCTAGTCAGAAAGCACTATACGTATGTTTAAGAAAATTAATTAAAAATTTCAATCTCAAAATGCCATGAAAAATTATTACAAGCATTCTATTTTGCCCACAAAGCTTATGCACACCACTGTAAGTTAAAAGCCAAAGCAAATCAAACCAAACCACATTCAGCATCTCAGAGCTCATATTCTATAGATAAGACAAAAAAAAAAAAAAAAAGAGGTGACACAGAAAGAGAAGACAGAAGATACTAAAGAGAAAAGAAAGGCAAGATATTTAAAAATAAGAAAAATGCTTATTTGTAATTTTTAACAGATTAATATTTCACATTAGAATGAAGAACACAACATACAAATTCATGTACTTCCCACTTGGTTACCAAATACAACTATGTAAGTACTTCACAGGTGTTCACAAACCTCTCTTTGCAGCTCTTTTTGAAACTAAACAGTTCCTAAGGCCTTTGTACTTCAAAATCAAAGGAGGAAAATTTACTATGATATAAATTACCTGAGAGCGTAGGTAATGAGCAAGTGCTGCAGTGAGACATTACCTGAACACAGCTGGAAAAACCAACCCTGGCCCCAAAGAGGCTAGAGACTAAGTATTCAAAAAAAAAGATAAAAGCAGATACATGAAGATAGAGGAGCATTAGAAAACTATGAGACATCAGTAATGGACTAATACATTCTCAACGAGATCAATTGAACTGAACATTTTATCAGAGCTAACAAATTATCGTTCCTCACATACTGCAGTACCATAAAATTATTCTTGGCAATTCCCTTCCTACCCATACGTGAAAACAAATCTATTTTTTACCTTTGTTCTTCTTTTTACTTTTCTGCTGTAGAGAAGACTGCTGAAATGTCTGTAAGAAAATCAAAATGGAATTAGTGATAATACAAAGTTTATATTTCAACCACATACCTATAATGAAAGAAATGTTATGTGAAGTCATCATCAGGTAACACTTGCTAAGAGACTTCTAGGCCTAAGAAAAAAGGTAGTTTTAGTTCACCTGTTCATAAGGTTGTAAAACAAAAGTACACTGTGAAACATCTCAAAAAGACCACCAGCTGTACTTTCTGTCCAAAATGGTCACTCTCCTCTTGTTCTGTTAATGAAGAAGCAATATCTCTCCTTGTTTACTATGTCAGCAAAGCTACACAGTCCATGTATTCCTAATGTATACACTAATTAAAAGTATTCTTGACATATATATGTAAATATGCACAAAACCACACTGCCTAATGCAGGTGTGAAAGTATTTATACAATTGACATTAGACAATTTTCTCAGAAGCAGGCCTAGTATTCTGAAAGACACCAGTAAATTCTGCTGAATCACAACTAAGAAAAAGAATCCCCCAAAAAAAAGTCTTAGCTAGAACTATATTTTTCTATAGTTCTTAAGTGGAACTTAAGTGGGACTTAAGTGGAAGTATTTCCCTCCAGCTGATCCACTCCCATGAACTAACCCATTCCCTCGGCAATGAGACAGGATGGAAATTACTCCTTTGTTTAAGATCCTAGCTTTTTAGTAATATCAATACATATTAACACATTTTATAGCCATTTCTGCTTAAGAAATAAGCACAATCCCCAGGGAACTAAAAAAATAATTCTCCAATTAATCAGCTGAAATCTAAAGACTATATTGCACTTGTTTTGAACTTTAGTCTTTTACAAAGGCAGACAAATGTATCAGTGGTAAAAGTAAGAAAAGGCTACATTAGAGTCTCTGAGTATTGAAACTTCCTATTTCAGCCTACCATGAATCAATACAGAAATCAATACTTCTGTGCCACTTGGTGTAAATAAATCTAAGAAAAAGCACTGACAGCTCTGCAATCCCAAATTCAGTTCCTAGTAGCTAAGACAAACCCTCACCCTGGTTTACAAGGCTGGGCTCAATTCAAAGAGCAGCTTTGGTTTTGCACATGGCACTTGGTGCTATGGATTAGCTGACATGATATTGTTTGGTCAAATGTTGAACTCAATGATCTTGGAGTTCTTTTCCAACCTTAATGACTCTACTGTATTCTAATTTTCTCCTCCCTGCTTCCATCCCCGTGAGCTCATATGCAGCAGACTCAGCTTCGAAGGGATCTCTTGCCTCACAGCTGAGAGATTCTCATGCAGCAAAAACTAACATGCCCATGGGGAAGATTTACCAGCAAGACAATAATTAAGTGTAATTAAAAAATTTAACTGACTTGGTAGATGTGCTGATCCCTTGGAGACATATCTGACAAAAACTACTCCACTATATTGCTACCTCAGTGGGTCAAAGCAGATCTCCACTGGGAAGTAAGGAAAGATCCCACTCATTTTCATTCCCTGGCTCTTGTCCTTTTTTTTTCTGCTACTGGTTCCAATTAAATCTACACTCAACAAACCAAGACAGCAACACCATCCCAAGTTACATCACATGAAATATTTCAACCTGTGAAGGACTACAAGAGATCTTAATGGCCCAGAAATAAGAGTGGCTGATCAGAAGTGTGTAAATAACTCCCTCTGAAATTTTTACCTAATTTGAAGTGGATACATATGAATCCAAAACTTTAGCACTTCTCAGTTCAAAACTCAGACAATTTCATTCTGCTGTTTGACTTTTCTGCACTATTATTTTCACAGTGTCAACACAGAAGAAGAAAATCTCTGCACCATTTTCTCACAAGTGATTCTGAGAGCAGGTGAGAACAATATGAAAAGCCTTCTCTTTAGATGATTTGTCTGTAAATTGAACCTGGAAACCTCAGTTCACACCTCTTAGCTTCTGAGTAAGTTTTTGGGAAGAAAGAGTAATGAAGGGGTATCAGTTTTTAATAGGAAGAAAGCATGTAATTTACATGTCTAACCATTTTTCCATATATTATGTTATATTGCAAAATAGAAAGGTTTTATTAAATTCAGTTACTATTCTAAATTAGCTCATTGAATTAAATCATAATTAAGGGCAAATTCTTAAACTGAGTGAAGTTCCTGGGAGCTATTTCAACTGCAGTGATTTTAACTAACACTTTAGATTATTTTACATAGACTTCAGGCTTCAAGTTAGTTGACCTTTTGCAAAAAACAGCACCATCTTTTTTCTTAACTCAGAAAATGTATATGAAATATAAAATATATAACTAGAAAATAACAATAACAACAACAACAACAAGAAAGTGAGGACGAAATCTAAAAATGTTTCTTACGTTGCTTTTTTAGGCAGTAATTGGATGCAATCTACAGCCTCTTGGCAGTTGTAAGATAATGCTTAGTGCCATTTTCTCAGTGGTGTCAGGAGGTCACATCCTTCCTCCTGATCAGAGCAAAGGTTGCTTTGCTGGATCCTGTTCTTCAGGGTCATCTCTAGCCTAGTAAACTATCTCCAAAGAGGCAAATTCCACAGCTTGTTTAAGCAACCTGTGCTAGTGTTGGCCACCATAATATTTCTTTTTTTACAGCTTAATTCTGTGATGTGGCAAATACAGAAATAATATCGATACTACTTCTAAATTCTATGAATTCTAAAAACATGGATTTGCACCAAAGCAAGAAATGTAGTTGTACTAATGCAAACTTGCAAAAGGATACTGTTTAATCACTTGCCCACAAAGCCAGATTCAATGTATGTTCACTGCATTTTGATTCTGATACAACTTGAGCTTTGAGTAACTGCTTTTATAAACCTCTTGTCCCAGTTTCCAAGAACTCATCTCTTCTATTAATTCTGAGAACAAGCATGAAATGAAAAAGAAAGCAGCATTCCATATTAAAGAAAGTTGTTCGTAACTCAAAATAATGAGTAACATGGAAACAAGATGGACACTTAAAAGATTAAATAGATGAATACCTTAAGACAAGTGGAAATTGTCATTCCTCAAGAAAATTTGAAACAGTTTAATCATGTTCTGAATTATATGTTTCCAATCACCTAAAACGCACCTGGAAAAACTTTCCATTACCCAAAAGCAAGGTGTCACTGGATGTTTAACATATATCAAAATGCCTTTCAAAACACTGAAACTGGGTGAGTTCTTTAGGCACAATGGTTTTCTCCTATAATATGTGATCTTTAAGCTTCTTCTATTTAATAATACACCTAAGAATAAGCCCTTTGAAATGCATCTCTATGGAGAATATCAAAGAAACATTTAATGTATATATAAGTCTGCCTTTCCTATTAGCAGCCTTAAAAGACATGTATTTTAAGAGAATAAAACACCACTTATTAAGGGTTTTTCCCTATGTTTCTGGTTTGGTGTTTTGGTTTTTGTGGGGTTTTTTTTGGGGTGGAGTATTCTCGTTTGTTTTTCTGTCTGTTTGGTTTCTCTTACAAAGGTACCAGCATGCCTCTAGCCCTACCTTTCTGAGGTCTTAGCTGTAAATTCCATGAGCCAATGGAGATTTCATTGTGCAGGGAAGAGCCATAACAGTTCCTCTTTTCCTGCACTGTTCATTACCAGACTTGCTGCGTGGGCTGTATTTACTTTAACAGTCTTCAAAATGATTGACAGAGTTCCAAAAGGCTAGCAGACTGCAGAGCTGCAAAGAATAACCTGCCCCAGGGTGAGCCTTTCAGGATTCCAGCACAGCCATGCAGCTACCTTGTAAAAACCTTGCAGTGCAGGCTCACACCAGCCAGAGAAAGATCACCACTGGCCTGTAACTCTATTTGCTCCTTAGCAAGAAAATAATTCCGTAGGTGGCAAAATCAATACTACCTGCTGATGCACACATCAGCATCTTTGTATGTATAACACAACATTTTTAAGAAAGAAAACTATCATGGTTTTGTCTCATTCTCAGATTTACCCAGGTTTCTCTCCCAGGAAAAAGTATTTATTATTTGTTACTACTATGACTACCCTATATTTGTTCAGAAGGCAAACAAGATCAAAGGATTTATGTTCAGAAGGCTGAAAATGTATTTATTATTAACTTAGTAGTAGTAATTTCATAGCTCTCTATTAGGAAAAATGTATTTAAATGAAAGTGTGAAATTATGTAAGTTTCAATTAATTTATTTGTTCCATGACAAATAGGAAACTTCATAAACTGATCTTTCAACACTAATATTAAATTGGAGTGAAACTTCTATTAGAAGAGAAGAATGTTTGATAAAACTGTTACGAGGAAAGTTAGAAATCTTCTATTCCACTTGATAGCTCAAATAAAAGTAGAAAACAAATAAGACTGGTTATCAAAACATAAATTTGAGATTAGATATTTTGACAAACTTCAAGAGTCTGAGGAAGATGTCTAAAGATTTGAGGTACAAGCTGTCCCTTAGAGCTTCTCTAAGATCTAATATAAATTCCAGGTGTGACCAACACAACATTTCATCCATGTCCAAAAACCAGACATATTCTAACAGTTATATAAACTCCTTCATGGTTACAGAATTTGTAGATCTACCAAAAAAAAAGACCACAACTGAAGATTATCTGAGGGTCTAGACAGGCCATAGCAATTAGTACTAAATTGGAGAGCTCCTAAAATTCTCATTCAAGGGCTTTTTTGTTTCACCACTTTTCTTCAGAGATTTTTCACTTACTCATTTTAAAAAACTGGAAGAGAGAACCAGGTTATGGAAAAAAATAATATCCAATTCTTCTACCCAAATCTGAGCTTGGTCTGATTGGAAGGGAAAATGGTAGGTATCTTTATAGTTTTATTTAGAGCTCAGGTCCCATCCAATTTTTCTCAAGCTGGAAGTTTAGACACTAAGGAACTGTTTACAGGCAGGCAGTTCCCCTCTGTCACTCTAAGATAGCTTTCTCAAGTTTCAGCAGAGTAGCTTGTCACACGTCTGATTACTGGAACTTTCTGCTACAGATGGAAAAGCCTGTATCAGGGAAAAAAATGAAAGCCGGTTCTGCCAATTATGTGATTGATCTCTCACTTTGAGAGATAGTTCTCAATGCTTTGAGAACACTGGCAATATTCTATTTTCACAGTTTTGATATACCACGTACACATTTCTCTGCATTTGGTGTGCTGCGATCCAAAACTTCAGAGCTAAAAGAAGATTGAAAAGGTGGAAATTGCAAACCTATTTAGATATAATGTCACACTCTACATCAGTATTAACACTGCATGCTTATGGATACTTGCAACACAGAACTTTGCCCAAATCTTTTTTTGTTTACCATCTTGATAAGTTTCCTTTAAGAGCTTACAGCAGACAGTACTAATTATTTTCACAGATATTTGTGGAAAAGAACGTTTTCAAGGACTGTGTTACAAACACATGATGAGGGAAGACCTCTCTCAGATCAGAAACTTTGAAATCTCCTGCCAATCAGCAGCAGAATTTTGTTCTTGTATCTTGTTAATGACCAGAAAGAGAAAGAAACAGTATGTATATGCCTTAAGAGTCTTCTACTCTTAAAACGGTAAAAAAAAAGGTAGGCTGAGCTCTTGAAGCTGCCAAATCTTTTATCTGCCTCTGAGGTGAGCAATGTCTATATGATCTGTGCAGGATGCACTTATCACAGAGTCTACATGGCTGATAACATCAAAGGCGTCCATTCTTTTCATACAACTGCTCCTATGACTGCTTATTCAAGAATAGGCTAGCTAAGGGCAGAACTGTGATTGTCTGAAATGTGATAGCAAGCACAGCTTTTCTGCTTTGTGATTCTTATTCATTCTCCCATTTCCAAATATTTTCTTGTCATTGGGGGGGGGGGGGGGAAGGCTCTGTGGCAAATGTTACAGTTCCTGGATACAACTTAGCAGTTGTGCCAGCTAGTGCAAATATTTTGTGCAAGGTTGTTAGCATAAGGAATGCAAAAATAAAATAATTTTTAAGCCTTCAGGCTATTTGGAAAAATAATATACAGTGGCACTGCTTTCCACCACCAGGGAAAGATTTTCCTTCTTAGCCATTAAGCCACAGGACTGTTTAATTGAAATACCAAAGCAGTAAAACTCCTGGACAACATTAACTTTAAATGAGGGTTCTCATATTTCCCCAGTCTTTTCAACTGACATAACAAGGACTGCAGCAGAGTCATAGCTGCCTGAAGCAAATGAGGATAAAAAGTTAAACTAGACAAGTGCTGTTCATTAGAATAATTTATTCTGAGATCATTCTTCTGCTCTACATCTACTTTGAAACATGTAATTTTGGTACCTCCCACACTGCTTTTTATTGACAGTATGAAATCTAGGAGAGAAAGGGAGGATTCAAAAACTGTATGTATTCTTTAATGGCAAAAGTCCAAGATGCATCAGTTGCTCCATCACTGTATATGTTTCAAGTGGACCCATTTAAGAAGGAAAATAGAAACAAAACTATCACCTGTTACAGAACAGTATTTAACCCTTTATTTTGATTTCTACTCTTCATCAGTTCCCGGTTTAAGCTTTTACTGAGGGGAATGGACCAGTCAGAAAAACCACAAAACGACTGAGGCAGGAAGGCAGCCCTGGAGATAATTTTGTCCAGCCTTCTTGCCCAAAGCAGATCCAAGCAGAGAAGGTTGCTCAGGGTTGTGTCCACTTGGGTTTTTAGTATCTCCAAAATGGAGACTCCACAAACTCCATGGGCAACCTGTTCCACTTAAATCATCTTCACAGTAAAAATACCTTTTTCTCATGTTTATATGGAATTCCTTGTATTTCAGTTTTTGCCCATTGCCTTTTGTCCTTTCATAGCGTGTCTGAGACAATTCACCTCAAAAGCATTTGAGAAGCCTTGTGGATACTTGTGTCTGCTGCTATGCCCCTCCAGCACATATCAAACTTTACAATTTCCTCCAGGAAAAAATTTGGCTTGCTTAGAAAATGTCTGTGCTGTTCATAGGAAAGGTAGGTTTTCCTCTTGTGCTTATGTAAACATTAAAACAACAAGACTGTCCAACCAGATTTAAGAAACTTACTCTTGATCTATTATTGGATTAGAGAAGTGGTCTGTGACACTACATGGACCCAATCCCAGACCTTTCCAGAAAACAAACTGCTGTAAAACAGAAGTCACCCCCAGGGCATTAACATCTTGCACCAAGCCCCTGAGCTTTTGTAGAGGAAAAACCATTAGCCTAAAATAAAGGTGCCATAACCCCTTATAACACCAAATGCTTGCTCATGGCGACGAGCACATACACCTCCTCCTGCAGGAGGAGTTAGCAACACTTCTGATTGTGCTCCTCAGCATGATGTCTTTCATACTGCTCTGTCTGACTGTGTGACAGAGAAAAGTGCAGAGGATGTAGGGGCTCTGAGGAAACAGATTTCTGCTTTAAGGAAGATACACTATTGCAAGTCATTCTCTGTTAGCATTTGGACATAGTGTGCTCTGGTGAAAGGAACAGAAAACTCCTTCTGGCTTTCAATAGAGGGGAAGTTTTCAAGGGGGGAAAAGAAGGAAAGAGATCCTGTACATCAGGAATTATACATTCTGTTAAAATTCATACCAAACACTTCCACTGCCCTCATGAATTAAGGCAGAAAAAGAACAGTTCATTCCAGGATAAAAGTCTCATTACTTTCTGGAATTCAGTAAAATTTCCTCTGAGCATAAGATGAAACAGCCCTTTGCAGAAGCTGGGGAAAGATAACATTAGGTCTTTTTAATTCTGAGCTGGCTATGGTGACCTTATGGGTACAAACCAGCTTACAAGAAGTTTTACACATCATTCTAAAGTCAGAATTCTATGGTGTTGGAAATGCTATCTACTTGGGTTAATCTGAAAGCAAAAGGATATACTTGAGAAATGGACAAAAAGCAGTTATTGCTTTATGAAAAATACCAGGCTGCTTTTCCCTGCACAGCACAGTAGCAGAGATGGATTGGCTGACTCAGGGATCAGGCGCTAAGCAACAAGCCCTTCTCTCCAGTAAAACAGAAACACCTCATAAAACAGCTTCAGCCCAGGAGCTGCAGTGCTGCAGAGCCATTTTCCTCCCAGGTGGAGCCACACAATCTCCCATACTGTGTCTTAGCAAAAGGCTCGAGGGGCCACCACTGTGTAAGTGGGACAGAGGAATGGGGCACAGACTCCTGGGGAGTCAAAACCACTACTTGGAAAAAAACCCTTGTTCAGAAACAATGGAACCCTTTGTCAAAGCATTTTGATAAAATGGCACTCTGAAACAGGTATATGTGCTCCATTAATTCAAACAACATTTCCACCACTCAGTACGAGATTTCTAGAAAGCTGAATTTCATGACACATGCCAGCCAGTGTCCTTGGTTGGATACTTTCACAGTCCTGGTTCCTCCCTTTCCCTAGTGCAAAAGGAGAACAGAGGGGAGTCAGTGGAGAAGTCAGGCCCCAGATCAAAGTTCTCCTGGACGTGAATCTCCCCACCATATTGCAGTGGCAACTTATGCTGAGCCTCCTCTGTGCAATACCTGACATAAACTTCTTTACTACAATGTGTTGCACTTAATCTTTTCTTTATCAAAGGGGAATAACTGAGGGACTAAATCACTTGTTCTACATTAATAACAAATAAAATCTCAACTGTGATATTGTGACTGTAGCAGCTACAGGTGATGTAGCTTACTGATGTACAAATAATGCCAATACCTAGAAAGGCAATGGTCCTCTATCAGGTAATAAAAGCAGGATACAATCAGGAATGATTCTATGAAATAGATAACAGAAGAAATAGAGAATGGGGATGTGAAAGGAAATTAGGAAATGTTCTGAGCCAAGAGATTTATTAGGGTAGAGATCTACATCTCCAGACCATATAAAATTACACTTCCAGACCATTATATTCTATGCAGTAAGGAATAAATCTAGACTGGCAGAGCTGGACTACATGACCTTTACAGTAACTCTCTCATTTTTAAAGAATTCCCCAGCTTTGACATGGAAAGAAATTATGACAGACCATTTTTCCCCCTCATGGTCACAATGTAAAAGAAGGTAATAGAGAAAGTTTAGACAAAAATTTCCCACAAAAGACTCCAATTGTGCTTCATGATGGCCCATAAACCAATCTTACCTCATCTCTAGACGATTTTCTTTGGTGCAATAATTAAATCAGGATTTTAGTAAAGATCAGTGAGTATATAGATGTAAAATATATATTCAATACCTTCAAATTTAATTTGGGCAATCACTTCCCCAATAAGAGCAAATTAATGGTATTAACTATTTCTTTCAAAGAGAAACAATGCAGATGTGAAAATATTCACTAATCTGTGACAGGAACAATATACCTCACAAATAATGCAGATATTATTCAATATAATTAAAAGATCTTAGCACTCCCTCCTGAGGAGACTAAGTATTACTGTTTCACAAAATACATGCTTAAACAGATCTCAAACATAAAATCTGCGTAAGTACATCTACTCTCTTCAGTCTTGAGTTCAAAGGACTGAGGGTCTAGAACTGGCAAAACAGATGTAAGATTGCTGAGGCACATTCCAGAGATGATTTTAGCTAAGCAGCAATAAAACAACAGACACTATGCCTTAAATCCCAGCAAGTTGCTATCCTTTCAGCTATTGCCAAAATATCTCTTTCGCTGCTCATCTCCAACTCTTCTGCCATGAGGACAGACAGGCAGTGCTGCAGGTTGGCCAACAATTCATTCAGTCTCCATCTCAGGAGGTGTTCAACACCCAGCTGGGCAAAGCCCTGAGAAGCCTTGTCTGACCTCAGGGCTGGCCCTGCTTTGAGCCAAAGACCAGAGCACAGAACCTCCTGAGGCTGCTTCTAGACTGAATCACCCTATGCAGTTTGTGCTGGATTCTGAGGCTCCTGGGTTTTGTTTTTCTGTAGCAAATTCATTAGATGCCTTTCCCTTGCTGGCATCTTTCCTCCCTTCTGTCCAACATTTTACTTGGAATTATGACAACTGCCTATCCATTCACCCAGTTTAGCACCTTGTACTGGTCCCATCATTAGTGGCAGCAATTCATACCATGTTTGAATGTGGAGTTTAATACAGACCTGAACAGGATTAAGCGAAAGAGATTAACTGTAATAGCAGAGGACTAGACCCAGGAGGCCTCTCTATTCCTTTATGCTGATTGTACTAGTCTAAAAATAATACAAAGCCATCTTCCATTAGGAAAGAATTTATATGCTGTTTCTCTCTTGCTTTTTCTCTCAGAAATGTAGGAGATTTATTTTGAACCAAATTTTTACCAAATTCAGATGGAATAGCAAAAATTACCTTTGACCACAACAATCCAATGGCTATGCCAATCATTTTCCATTTGTCCCAAAAAAAGGAATATTTTTCTTATTGTTTTGTTTGTTTTAGATGCCACGCAGTTCACTTATGACTTAGATGAAGTTCCTACATGGATTTTAGCAAAATGAATACTAATTTTATCACCTATTTTGTGTCTGTTAGATTTGTGATGTGCTGCATTCAAATGAAAAAAAAAACATACAGGATTTAGATGGTTTCTTTTGGGCATGTAGATGCTGGCCAAGTCCTGGAACCACTATTCCACCTTCACAATGTGAGACATGCTGCTCTCCTCTCTGAATCAGATATTCACAGCCACAAATATCCAACTGAAAGAAACCCCACATGTGCCAGTGTAGGCATTCAAAGCTGCCCGTGGCCAGTGGGATGATTGTGGCTGTGGGTAACGATGGTGTTTCAGACTCATGAAGGCAATAGGTAAATATTTCCTATTATGTTTCTTTTCCTTACTTATTTTTTTTTAAGTGTCGTTCTTTCTAAATGTCTCTCAGAGCAAAGGGCTGTCTCTACCTTAACCTTAGTAGATTAGGCTGATGAGAAATGGATACAAGCTCACAATGCCTTCACTGCACAATTGCATTTTCTTCTCTGCATTGCGTTATATGAAACATTTTACTAGCACTTTTGCCTCTGAATAGATTTGAGGCTTTTAAAATAACTCCAAATCAGATTATTCTGTAACTTCATAAGCCTCTTCAGCTCAGTTTCTACTGCAATGCAGTCAGTTTCTTCCATTTCCACACATGTGGCCCTAGTTACCAACACAACCTTCTTTCATCATTTCATGCTCTCTGATGGAAAAGGGAGCAAGGAGTTGAAATTAGGGGGGCCAAACAACCGCCTAAGGCCCCAAAAACTGAGATGTGACCAGTATAACCTACAGAATAAAGATGCAAACGTCTTAAATGCTGCAGTCACCTCCAGAGAGGGTTATCCTGGCACTCAGCTTTTACCAGCCAAGCTCTGCTGGACCTTCATGACCACACAAGTACTTGAGAAGAAACTCAGGGACCACAGCAGCTCAGAGTGTTGGACTTTTCTGCTGAGGCACCCAGGAGCCTACTCACAGTCCAGTCTGAGACATGTGGTTTTGAAAAGTCTAGACATTGTGAAAAATTACAGTTTTTTCCCTTGTGAAATTTCAACAGCATATGTGCTACTTTTGGTTAAGCTTCGTGTTTTCCTACCTTTACAGTAGAAACTAGAGTGTGCACAATTACATTATGACTGTAAAGGGATAACTTGCAACAAAGCAGTGAAGAAATTATTTTTAAAATAATTTCTTACTGTGGTAATTAGTTTGACTAATTTTTTACAATTATTTCCAAAACTGTTCATGATGTTAATTTAATTTCTGGACAGTTACTTGAAATCCAGTGCAGCTTCTTAGCTGGGAATATAAAAATGCCAATGGTTTTAACCAGAACAGAACTATAATTTTTTTTTACTTTAAATAATTCTTAGGTTTTCAAGAGGGAGTTTAAGTTTTCCTTTGCTGATGATTAAAGCATGTAAGTCTGTAAACTGTCTACAAGTTTCAGAATTATTTGAATACATATACTTAAATGGAGATGAAAGACCACAGCAAAGAAGTAACACTACTTCAAATAGTAACAAAAATTATGGAAATACTATTGGAAAATATTTTTCACTATGCACTTCAGTTAAACTGGACTTTGATACCAATTGCTGCATTTTTATTCTTTAACAATTACATGTCTAACTATAGACTACTGTGCAAAGAGGGAGTAGAAAAAGGGAGCCTTGTTATTTAAATACTGCCATAGTTGGACTTCAAACATTTTTAAGAAGAAAATGTACCAACTCCATCTGTTGCAATTGGTACAATGACATTCTAGATTTCAGACACCTACTTAAAATCTGTGCAACTGATTTTACATTTTTTTCTCTACAATTTTTATGTTTATTTACAAATATCCATAACAAAAAACTTCAAACGGAAATTCTTTAAATACTGTGATATTTTCAATTATAGGAAACTATTAGTTTTTCAGTGGGGTAGTTTTGTTAGTTCAATTCATTTTTTTAGTAAATAATTTTGTAGTATGTAATGTTTTTTAGATGCCATTTTTATAAAGAAGATTTTTATGATAAATGGATGGGTAGCTCGTACACAAGTTTATTAGGAAACTAATATGCATATGTTCTGCACTTTTAAAAATAGTTATTGGGCACTACAGTTAAATGGTTTTATAAATACATACATATTCAAGATTCTGATTCAAGAATTTTCATCAAAACTATGAAGTTTAAGTATTTTTACTTTTTACCTCTTTTCAGCCCTTCTGCTGAAAGGAACAGAAGTAAGGAAAAACCAACCACTTAAGTAAAGTTAGACTTTAAAGTTTTCAAAATCGTGAGGTTTTGGTAAATTCTTCTCTGTATTGACAACATCTTAATATATACATTTTTAATTCAACTTTTAAAAAGCATTTTCCTGCATTTTTTTTTTCATGGAGGGGTTTGTAGGAGGCAAGATACATCTGGAAATATGCATAATTAAAGTAGAAGTTATTTGGGCTAAAAGTTAATGTCTCCTTTCCAATTTATATTATTAGCTAAAAACTGGCTTTTGCAACAGGTCCATAAACAAATCTTCACTTAAAGTGTTCTCAACAAGATCACTGTGGCAGCCAACTGACCCTTGCCTGGCCAGACTGATGCAGCCCCACCTGCTCTGCTGAGAGAACCCAAAGCTGAACTGCTTTGGCCACCTCTGAAGGACTGGAGAGAGGAACAGCTGAAATTGTAACCCTGCTCAAACCCCTCATCCCTGCTGCCCCAGTGACAGAGCAGAAAAAGAGCTCCTGGCTTTCCGTGGGTGCTCCCTGCAGCAAGTACTGCTGTTCATTATGGGATTATTGTGCATCAGGCTGCACTTCAACCACACTGATGGTTATACATTGCTAAAGAGGAAAAAAAAAAAGAAGTTTGCCAAAGTTGCACCAACTTAATTCAATTTGCAGCATAACAACTCCAGCTGATTGCTTCTATTTTATTTCTCCCTTGTTAAAAGTAGAACTGGAACATTAAAGATAGTACAACGTGTACATGTCCACACATGTAAATTCAGCAAAATCCCAATGGTACAAAAACTTGATTTATCTCCTCCAACCTTTACTGAGCAACCTCTTTCAGATGTATGAACTTTAGGTGGCACCTTTTGCCACTAAACTTACCTTGTTTTCAAATGCAAATAACATAACTAAGAAAACCCCTCTACTTAATTAAACAATTTAAAATAGACTGGTTAGCACAGCCAAGTGAGAAACTGGTATTTTTCTGCCACTTTTCCTACAACAAGCAAGTCACTATGTATTGCTAAGAGCACATGAACAGGCAAGCATACACTGGAAAGGCAAAGGGGAAGCGGGAGGCAGGAAGGGAGAAGAAACAAGGTCAATAATGTCAGTTTACCTCGAAGATTGCAGCCTATTGTATATAGTAGGGAGTTATGCAAGAAAAAGTAATCTTGATTACTACTACAAACAATAAATAGCCTGTAACCTTTTCTTCACATTGCAATGCTGTTTCTAGGCTAAGGTAAAGTTGTATTGATCCAGTTAGGAGCAAACTATTATTAACCTGATGCTGAACTTCTTTTGATCTGTGACTGTCTCCCTCCTAAATATCCACATTATTTTCCTTTAACAAAGCACAACACACCAAGAAAATTCCTATTCAGAAATATCATGAACTTGAGAAGCTACAACAATATGTCAGAGCTTTCATCTCTTGCGCCTCAAAAGTTCAAGACAATTTTAACTGCGCTGTTTTCTACCTACAGAAATAGATCACACTGAACACCTGCTTGCATATCAGATTAGCAACAGCTTGAACAGTTTGCCTCAGCTTAATAAAAACATTAACACTCTGTGTTGGTTTCTTTTACAATACTGAGGAAGAAAAATAGAATGGAAGAACAACAACTTGTCTAGAAATCAACATAACGCTGAAAACAATTTCTAGAATAGGAAAAAGACCAAGCAGTGTAGAAAATTTGTATATGAGGATTCAGAAACACCAGAAGAGGATACAAGATGTGTTTAGTTCACAGACACAACATAAATTAGCTTTTCTTTTGCTATGGTATCAGCTATCACATTGGTTACATTCAGTGGACACAAGCAAACCCTGCTCACTTTTCAAGGCTGCAAATGAAATGCACCCTTGACCGGACAGTTTTGATTGCAATGGCAGCTCAGCAATACAAAAAAGCCCTGTTAAGGCCAGTGATTTTATGCAAGTTTAATATCCTGACAGTCAGAAAAATGCTAGACTGCCACATTCTTGCGATCACTTTAGAATACAACAATTTGAATCTGCTGGCATTTTACAGAATAGCTTTTAGCAAATAAACAGCCAGGCACTTCTACATTACCATGGTAATTTTTTAAACACCATCCACTTTGTTTACAGCACAAAAAAGTGTACCATTTCTACTGTGGTAATTTAATTCAGCAGTGTAGTTTTTTGATCAAAGATTTTTCTTTTCTGTAGAGCCATGTATAAAAGCAGCAGAAGGAGTTGAAGTCAGCATAATTGTAAAAGCTGCTTTTCTGCAGAAAAGCCTCACAGTAAAAAGGTAATCAACTTGCTTATGTCAGTGGTTGCAAAATTCAAAAAGAAAGAGGCCTGGAATTGTAAGGGGAATTCATCATTAACTAGGGGGATGAATTTTTATTTTATTTAACATTTGTATCATTGGAGTCAAAAAAGAATGGAAATATCACTGAATAAAGGTAACAGAATCAAAGACCAATGAATGACACAAAATCTGCCTACTGAGTGAGCAGCATGGCTTCTACTCCAGGGAATTCAGTAAAAGGGAAAAGAAAACAGAAGAAGAAGAAAAAAAAGCAATTAAATGTGCATGCTTTCTATTTCACAGAATACGCACATTAAAAATATGATTTCAGAACAAGGAGACCCCACAGCAGACCCCAGATTCCTGACGCTTCAGTACTCCTTTGTTAGGATTTAGGAATCATGGGGGCCCAGTTTGGGGGTCCAGAGCCCTTACTCTCACATATTTCATACTTAGGGCTGTTTCAGCGACATGGATTATTCAGCAAGCATACCCAGAAAGTCATTTGTTTCAACATGACCAACAATTTACAATGTTATTTAAGAACAAAGAATACAAATAAAAGCTTTTAGATTGGGAACATCAGTCTTGCAGATAAGTGTTTTGAACTAATATCATTACAGAAAAATTAGAAGTAAAACCAAGTAACAAACACAATCTCATTCCAAGGCTATGCTTAAAAGGAGTTGCAGTCCTTTAAACATTTAAATAGAGAAATGGTGAACAGTTACATAACCTTTCCATGCAGCTCCTGGAAATTTATGTGCTGTGCTGGCATATATAACTCAGGAAGGATGCTTAACATAGTTTAGGATTAAATATGAAGATTTGAAAGAATTATGAGAATGAGGAAAGGATGTGAAAACACAATCTTTGCAGAAAAACCTAAGATGCTCATTCTAACTCTTTCAAGCAAGAGGAGTCTAAAAAAATATTTTATTATAACCTGTAAAATCCTATATTGGGGATAAATTTGCTAACAGAAGATGTTTAAATCCAGAGGATAATGGTACACTTATAACTATGGATAGACATAGAAGCCAGGTAAACACTCTTAACAACAAGAGCAATCAGGGATTGGACTTACTTAACAAGCCTGGTGGAATGTTCTTTAGCACTGGGACCTTATGCAAACAACTGAGGCACTACAGGTTCAAATTCAACTAAACCCACATGGTAGAAGCTGGTCTTTGCTTTAGGAAAATCTACTGGCTTCTTGTATACACAGCACAGAGTCACAGTATTCTCTCTTCCCCTGATATTCTAGCATGATGAAAACATTGACTTCTGAAAGAAAAACCCAAACCAAATCCAACAAAAACCTCGAGCTCTTTCACTACCATCAGAGCAGTTCCTTTGCACCCAACTTGTGTATCCAGAGGCTTCCCTTTACAAATAATCTGAAACCTTTGATAAAAACTAGGCAGCTGCTGATTGAAAAAAGTATTTTGTAATAGGACAGCTACTTTTTAGTGATCTTTAAGATGCCATTTGAACATAAAATATGTTTTCATTGTCTCCTTTTTATCTGTAACTAAATAAAATTTTACTTCAGACAGATACGAGTTCCTTCTGTGTTATCTGTACTCCCCCATTCTTTATCTGCTCACTGCACTGTTTATTTAAGATTTGAAGAAAAATTCTGCCCAATTTATTACAAAGCCTTTGTAATAAATTGTTGTTGTTTGGTTCTGCTACATGGCAAAGATGTATGCATCAGAATACTTGGTGTCATCACCACTATATAGAATCTCTGGTACTGCTTGAGAGCAGCCACCTTCCAGAGGCAGCATCAGCAATATTCAGCTGCAGAGGGTTGTAAATGCTTTGTGAAGGGCTCCTTTCCATTTCCCCTGGGAATATCAATAGTCCAAGCTTCCTTTTTCTGTTTACTTCATGCATTTTTCTCCATAGCCAGTCAGCAGATCAATACTGATCTGTATTCTAAAGAATGAATAACCTTTATTTTTATAAAGGAATAAGTTCCTACTAAACTTTCAAATAGATGCTGAAGTTTTAATGGCATTATAGAGATCCTTTAATGGTAATTATGCACAAGAAGGATTAGGTGCTACTGGTGGAATTTGAAGTGTTAACATTTCAAGTGTTCTGTGGATGGATATCCAAAGTAAATGAAAAATGCTTGTTGTCAATTCTATGCTTGCTGCTGCTCATTAATTTCCATACCAGAGCTTTGAGAATCTTCCAGTTCCTGTGAACATCATTTATTTTTGTACAGAATTTGGAAAGTAAACTTATTATGTGACAGAGGGAACCAAAGGGAAAAAAAAAAAGATGGTACCTTAAAATAAAAGTTTTTGTCACTGCAGTGTCAGGAATCTAACACACACTGAGAAAGATGTCACTGAGAGATGAGTATTCTCTCAATACACAAAGTGCTATGGGGTGAATGTCTTATCACATCTAAAATATGTTGTGATCTTCTAACTCCAGTTTTTACGACACACTTAAAAATTAGCAAGTTACTGCAATTTTCCTTTTGCATCCTGTTCAGAAGAATCCCCACCTTTACATTTATACTTGCTTTTCTGAGGGCTGAATGTTAAAAGCAGTTACATGCATTAGGGCTCCCCTTACCTCAAAAGAAAAAAAAAACACCTCCCCCAAGTTTTCCTGCCATTATCAGGTCTTTCAATACCTGCAGTAAAGGGCTGACTGAAAACATTTAGCATATTGCAGTGACGGAGATGCTGGGAAGAAAGTTTCTAGCCAGGCAGGAAACTGCTGTTTCTTGCCTTTCCATCAGCACCAAGTAAGTCAAGGCAGAGATACCACACTGCATTTCAAAAGTGCTGTCTTCTAAAAAGGAAATAAGGCAGTGCTATCCATCCTGCATCTTAACAACAAAATCAAGAATTCTGAAATATTTCTTTGAGATCTGCTTATTGTCTGAAGAATAGAAATCAGTGCAACAGCAGCAGTCCAAACACCACTATAAAACCAAGTCTGTCTCTTATCACAAGCACAGAGCAATGACTTTTGTTCATGTTATTTTTACTCACATGGTACAGAGCAGTTTCTGGTCCAGGTGTGCCCATGACTTCTTGCCTCAATGACTCCATTTGTAAACTAGGCAACAGTGAGTAATGACTTGGACTACTACTCTTGTCTCCCTTCTTTTTGGACTTTTTCCCAGTATCCTTTTTGCTATTCCTTTGAAACATGTAGTCTTCTTGACCTATTTTCTCATTGCTCATATAGCGAAGCAATGAATTTTCTGTTGAAAGAAAATTAATGCAAAACATTATTGTGAACTGTTGCATGCATGTAAATCCTGCTTCCAAAACATGCAATATTCTTGCTAAGATCTACTGTCAATTTTAACTCTTCAGGACTATTTCATTAACAAAACCCATTTCCTTCTTTGGTTCAGATATCATAAGAAGCAAACTTTCGGTAGGGAAAATTCACGAGTCTTGCAGTTCTCTGGTAGATTTTAAATAAAGGAAACAAAATATAAAAGAAGCTGCAGTCAATAAATTTTGTCTTGGAGTTTTAAAAAACGGAGCAATGATGGACTTATGATAATTTTGGGGGTTTTGCTACTTTTTTTTTACCAGGAATCCTAATGAATACAAAGGTCAGTGATGCCATACATTTTAAAGTAATTTGCTCTGAAAATTCACTGGAGATCATTCACCATATCATACTTTCCCTGAATACTCTTTCAGCATGTACCAATTTGTAACTGAGACATCCTGACACAGAAGCAATGCCTGACAGTTTAGGAAACCTCAGCAGATTTATTTTTCAAAAAATTGCCTGGTCTTTCCTTGCATTAATGTGAACTTCTAGTATCCACAACCTCCTGTGGCAAGAGGTTCTTTAGCTTGAACACGAACTGCAGCAGCTCATTTTCTTTTTAACCAGCATCTGACAGAGATATTTGATCTCTTTGCTCTTGTTTCAGATAAAACACTGGCAAAACCATTTCCTTACTTCATTCCACGCAAGGTTTTATAAACCTTTATTATGTCCTGCTTAAATTACCCAAACTGACAGTGGCCAGCCTGCTTAACTGACTGCTTCTAAACTGAGTTTATATGTCAATTCATGCAACTGATTAATTTTTGTTGTCTTCTAAATCTTCTTGAATTCAACTGTATTTTTCTTAAGAGACTGGAATGGCACACACACAGCATGAGCAACAACTGACACACAGCAGCACAAGAATACTTCTAAATTTGTCTCATATTCTTTTCCTAATAGTTTCTAAGTGTTTCCTTTTTTGATCCCTACTGAATATTTAGTTAATATTTTTATAGAAATAGGTATCATTACTGAAACATTTTGTTCCTGGCTGATAACAGCAACCTCAAAGGTCATAATTTTGTATTTGGAATTACGTATCCAAGCCTTGCAAACCAAAATTTTGAAGAACTTATCCTCTTTGATTTTGAGTCAAATTCCATGATGCTCTAGAATATTTTCCATACAAAAAGAACCCTTAAAGACAAAGAAACGTGGTATATGGCTCTCATTAAAGCATTAAAAAGTATTTATCAGTAGTAACCATACATTTTATTCTCTAGTATTACAAAATTAGGACCAGCTTCAAAATGGATGGGATAATACAGCTGCATCATTGAAATGCCAACATAAATTTAAGCCAAACTTTATGGCTTTGCAGTCATCACTTTCTTTTGCCATGTTAATCAACTTCTTCAACCCTAAAATAGACTGCAAAAAGTTCAGTACACGTAATAAAGAAAACACCAAAACAGGTTCACAGAAATAGCTAAGTAATCAGCAAAATTATGTTGAAATATATAGCTTGAAGCAAGATAATGCCTTGTATAAGATGTGTGTTCAGATCACCTACCTCTCCTTGTATCTCTTTTTATTTTATTGGGGTCTTCATAATCTCCCACCCAGTTATATTCTACTGGCATAGAAATAGGCCTCAGCTTCCCTGGAAACAGAGGAAAAAATTGGGATCATGCACCATAAGGCAGCATTAACCCAACATTCTTTAGAAGAAAAAACAAATTATGTGCTAAGCCGCTGCTCTACATGGCTGCTTACAAAACAGATCCAGTGCTGCCTCTGAAGAAGAGGTTAAGACAAGAGTTCTGTTTTCTTTAACAGAAAAGAAGCAGCTAAGTATTTAATGGGTTTTTCTTAAGTTTAGAAAATAAAGCCAGTGCCCTACAAAATCATCACTGGAGTGACGTCTGACACTGACAAATGCTTACAAGTTACTTCAGTTTTCACTGAGCAATATCTGTTTTTTACTCTGGAAGCCCCTGGCACAGTGAGAGAACTGTTTTAAAGCACATGGGAATTTTTGGTAACAGAAACTTGTGCACAGCACTGAAGTACCTTGACAAATAGCATATTTGCTGGTGGGCTTACAAGATGCATGAGAGACCAAGTAAGAAAGGACAAGAAAACATGCATAAAATTTCTTTTGTAGCATTTAATCCACAGAAAGAAAAGTACATTATCATTGCTAATTTCACTTTGAGTTCAGACAGCAAAAAAGAATAGCTGAAGACTGTCTTATCTTTTAAATTTTGATTGGAAGCTGCTGAATTGATTTTAAAAATGCTATAAACTATGATTTCTGTTTAAAGATTGCTCATAGGTAGTTGGAAATCAGTGAAATCAGTGTGCTGTGGAACTTAATGGGGCCACTTGGAATGGTCTGAATTCTTTATCAAGTTAAATATTGTATTGAAACAAAACCTAGTTAAATAATACATTGAAACAAAACAGAGTTCCACAGTACATGGCATATTATCTGACAGACTGAAAACAAAATGTTTTCCAAAGAAGATCAGCCCTTTCTCTTTTTTTAATCAGTCACAAGCCCAAAAAGCAAGTAAATAATTCAATTTTTAAAGTAGCAAAGCTAAAAATAAAATCTTTAAAAGTCTTGTAGATTATTTTAGTAGAAAATCCCTACATAAAAGTCATAAAAGTCCACATTTTTGAGGTTAAAGCCATGATACAGTGAAAAAAAGAGACATGTTTATAATGAAAACAAATATTCAAACATGTCCATCTCCCTGCTGAAGAACTGTGCCCATGGAAAACACACCAAAACCATGCAGGCAGCACACTAGTAAAAGTTTTTATTGCCTTTTTAAAAAAAAAAAAATTGACAAAGCAGCAGACAAAGTATGCTCTGTACAGACCACAGGATCAGGTCACAAATACATCACTACTCAGGAAAATCACACGTATTTTAAACTTCTCACTTATCATTCCTTTTACTATTTAGGGATACATACTTAAGTCTGATTAAAGCAAGTAAGATTTAGTGCACACAAAGTCATTTCCTGAGTGGGGATGTATTCAGCTCATGTTTACTTGATCAGAAGCAGATCTCAACAGTTTCTTTTTCTAGAAATAAAACTTCCTTTTCTTTGTGAGGCTGAACACACAGTATCTTATTAATAGGAGCTTCACACTTAATAAAATAGAAAAGCTACAAAATTGTGTGAAATCTGATTGTTATCAAAAGTTATGACAAATTTTCTACAAAACCTTCAGCTGTTCCAACTACCTGCTTTTGTATCTGGCTTTAAAACTGCAATGATCAAATTTGTTTCTTTCCTTAAACTCCAGTTTCATTTGCTTGTTACCTCTCCTAACAACCTTGTTTTTAACCCCTATGGATTCCCTAATCTCTTTTCCATGGTGAAGACACTCAGGAAATTTTTTTTCTTGCATATGAACAGAAGCTTTCCAAACCCAATTAGCAGCAACTACACAAGAGCTCAAAGCCAGCAAGAGCTTGAAAGAGTCATATCTTTGTTAACATTGTCAAAAAATGTCAAAAGATTCCAATAAAGAAATTACCAAGGGCCTTATTAACCTCTCATGAAGGAGGGCTGAGAAAATTTTTGTTTAAAAATTGACAAGATCACAAAATTAATGATAACTACATGTTGAAAACAATTATTTCTTTAGGCCTGAGAACTCTCTATGACCTTCTTTAATGGGTGACCATAAGTCAGAAGAGTGTTATTGTCATTTTCCAGATTTCTGTGAAACCCTAAGGTCATGCCTACACACAAACCTTATGTTAACAAATGCCACATGGGAAACTTCAGAATTTAATGCTGAAATGGTAATATTTTTAGAAAATACACATAAATGAAAATGGACTTGACAATGTGAATTCAAAAAAAAACAAAGTGAGATCAAAAATGAAAGGCTGTGAAACAAATGTGTTAAATAATGACTGATTTTCATTGGAGTCTTTAATCCATGTCTTTATGACCCTTTCTGCTAACAGAAAAAAAAAGGCTAAAAAAGCTATCCTATAACAAAATAATGAATTCAGCAGTCCTTGAAGAAGAAATGTGTTCTTCTTCATTCTCAACCACCAGTATTAAAATTTAATGTCTGGAACAGTGAGTACATCTCTGTTAATGGAACTGACTGCAGCCACCAATTGTAATAACTGAAATACTGGAGTAATAAAATTGATATATCCATTTTGAAAACTTAGCAGTTATTTTGCACAGAATGGGTATGGTTAGAAAACACTTTGAAATCAAAAGGATACTGAAGATTTTTTCAGCAAGATGTTGTATTTGTGTAGAAAGGTTGCATTTTGTGGAAATGCAGCCTTTAATACTGTACAAGCACATTGCTCCAGGTCCTGAGGATACTTTACACAGCTCAGATTCAATTTACATCAAGGTTCCCAGGTGATTTTGGAGCTTGGCTGTATGATACACTAAAGCTATGCTCCCTCATAAATGACATCTATTTTCTTCACAAAGGGATATGATGACAGGATTGCTATAACAACTCTAGCATACAACTTGTGCTCACTTTAAAATCTGAGGCAACACAGCAGGTAGGTTGAAAAAATATTCAAGTGTGTGCTCAGCTAATACTGCAGCAGACAAAACACCTTTTTTAAACATGAGATTTCCTCTTCATTTTCTCCTATAGCCTAACATTCTATGTCTGTACAATTTTATACTTGGCAAGAGAAAACCAGTTCTCCCAGTCCAAAGTTGAAACAAGTCACCATACTAGCTAAAGAAGAGTTCCAACATTTTCAAAGTTGGAGTACAAGGGTTTGAGTGTCAAAACTCTCACCAGAAATTGTTTCTGAATTCTCATCCTAAATAAGCCAAAATCCAAGATGTGGATGTAAGCACAAATACATGTGCGTGTTTACACGCAGAATTCCTTCTTAAACAACCTATGATCTCAAAGCAAGAGGAAGTGCTAAGTGTAAAAAGCCACCACTTGCCATATAGGAAGTTACAGGAGGTTAATACAGTATTACTTCATACTTCAATTCTGGGACTATAGAAAAATTAAAGAGCTTTAGAGAGCAGTGCAGCATGAAAGCAGCATGTCATCTCCTGGTAAATCTGAAGGGGTTTGATTGCTATTATACCCAGGAAAATTTTTTCAAAGCTGAATTCTGAAACGTATTCAAGTCTTGCCCTTATAATGAGAGAACATTTCTATTCTGTATTTTTAGTAAAAAAATATGAGCTTCTGGTATATGCTTTTTTCGATAAAATGATACTGAAATACAGTCTGGAAAACTAAGCTGATAGCAAAAATAGAACTTATATTCAGAAAACCTATCAATTTTAAACTGGACTTACATAGTAAGTATTTTTCTTTCCTATAACCAAATAAGCTCTTAGGCTGAATCTGGACTAAAGTAGTATTGAATTCTCTGCAAAATCAATGGCCACCAGAACTATTTTTATGGTTAAAAACAAAAGCAGCTGCATGAAAATCCTAAAATCAACAAATGGTGATTATCTTTATGAGATCAATGCTGTACCATATGTCGGTGTGCTCTCTCTCCTTCCAGGACCACTTGTTCTTCCTTTCTCATACTCATAGCAGTACAAAACTGCATCTTCTTCAACCACGTTGAAGCGTTTCCGATATTCCTGGTCCAGAAATGAGTTTGGAGATTCAGATCCTGTATGGACTGGTTTGCCCACTATATGTCTGCCAACATCGTCACAGGGGAGATTTCCTTTTTCATCCCTTTAGTTAAAAAGAGAAGTTTTTAATATTGAGATACGACACTGTTTTTTTTTTTAAGCTGTGAATATTTCAATAAACATGGGCCTATGTCAATATCTCATACACTGAAACAGATGAAACCCACCCCACATCAGGATCACACAGCATATATGCATACGTATGCATTTACATGCCAGTTACCTCACACATCTCTGTTCAATTCTTTACAGATTTATCCATCTCATTCGTTTCTCTTGAAAATAATTATAGAAATAAAATTGATGTGCAGTTATTTACTCTTTTAATTTTTCTTGGCTTTTCTGGAATCCACTTAGCATTTTGTGATTTAGGGCAGAGGAATAATGTTGGCCTTACATTTTTATACTTGCATTTCTATCTACATCGGGTAGTTTTAAGTCATGGCTACATGGCAAGCATCAGCAAACTCAATCTGGTTCCTTACACTTTGACCCCAGATCAAGAAGAACCAGGCACAGAAGATGTACAGACACCTGATGTAGTTTTGCACAATCATTTCAGGTCTAGAAGCTGTACAGGTACATCTATGCAGTTTCACATACAGTGTGCAGCTGCTACCCCAGGACAGCGCTCACTTTGCACTTTGTGTCAGGTCCCCAAGATCTTCTTGCTTTCCTGCATCCCTGCCCCACTCTTTGAAAATAGAAACTACTTAAAGGCATCAAACAAGAGAGCAAGCTGTGCTGGGTAAGGAGTCCTTTCTTGCACTAGATGTACCAGGGCTCATCTAATAAATGTGCCAGTAGAACTGTGCCTGGACATGGCTGCAAAAAACCTGATCACACAGTTATTTCTGGGCAGCAAAATGCAGGTAATCAAGAGAGAAGCAGATAATCAAGAGGTAATCAAGAGACATGCTGGGCCACATGCTCTTGTTGAAGTCCTTCAAGCTGGCCAGCATTCTGACCCCTTCTTCACTTGGCACTTTGAGACTCCATCTGAGGACCAAGCAAAGCCTCCTCAGCGGGAGCCAGGCAGCCATGAGGAAAGGCACCTGCCTTGGTGTGACAGTGCAGCATCACAAACTGATCACTACACTCACTTTGGCAAGCTGCTTTCCCAGAGCAGGGATGGTGTTGGCTTAGTGTGGGGGGCTGCTGTAGCCCCAACAGGACTGGGGGCTCTCCTCCAGTCCCAGAGAGACTTTCTGTGGTGACAGTGCTGGGGACCCCAGCAGGTAACACCATGGAGGCTGACACAAGCCAGCCAGATGCTGACAATGCTGCAGCCACCATCAGGGCTGGCCCAAGGAAGGCGGGGCAGCCTGACCTGGAGGGATCTGTACCGCGGCATGGAGTTCAGTACAGAGCCACCAGGCAAACACCCTCTGCCACAGCCCTATGGAGATGAGGGCTCCAGTTCTCACTCCCTAAGGTACTTGAGAAACATGAGCAGGCACTAACATAACACCAGCCCTCCTAAGCAACCAGCACATGGAAAGTGCTGGTCCCTTTTTGTCATGGCATCCATGTGAAGATAGGTCAGCAACCATGCTGTCTGTGGGCATTGCCCCCAAGGCTTTGGGCTCACAATTTACAACAAAATATCAAGTCTTTTCCTCTATACCAGTAACAAAAGGAGGGCTTGTTTATTTGCTTTTCTTCCTTTGGAATGGCAACAACAAACTGAGAAACGGATGCTGAGCAGTTTGATAATACCCAAAATACAGACATGATTTAATATAGTTAATCATGGACAAAAAAACCTGATGAAATGCCCAGACAAATTATTCAGAACACTGCACCCTATGTGACTGATGGAATCAAGAACAGTCCATTTGGATTATGATGTCGAAAAAATTCAAATGTACAAAGCTTAATCTCTCTACAAGATTACAGCTTGTACTAATACGTATTATAAGAGTTAATCAGAATTCATCCAAACAACCGCATTATCATCATGTTTTAAGAGTTGTTATTAATAAATAATCAAAATCCATTTGGAAGATCTCAATTTCTAGAGCAGAACTCAAAAACTAAAGTAGTGAATGCTCACCAAAAGTACTTAAAAAATTAGGAAGCACTTCAAAGGTACTAGTTCTTTTAGGACTGTATAGATTCAGGAGGACTTTACCATAGGTCTTTACCATATGACTACTGCATTCAAAGAGAAACACACCTAAGAATATGTTTTGGCTGGGTTTTTCTTCCCCCCAGCTTTTTTTATGTTAATGGATTAGAATTAAACACTTGGTTCTTTTCTGTAAATTTTCTGAAAAACATGTCCTTAAAATATGTGAGCATAATTTGTTATCAGGGAGGTAAAATATATATTCAATTCCTGTGCACAATTCTATTGTCATGAGTGAGAATGTTTTTATTTAATTAAAAGAAAAAAACAAAAAAAACAAAAAAACCCCCCTAGAGTATGTGTAAGTTCAACAGGGTTATACATGTCACATTTGAAATATTTTTTTTCCCTGAGAAAGAGAAACCAAGCCAGCTACAGATGAGGCAGGGATAAGGAAGGAACAAGGGACACAGCTTAAGGCTTCACAAAAGGCTTGTGACATCCTCATCAAGCCAAAATCACAGCTCTGCCCTAGAAGGTTTTTCATATCTCTGAAGAGTAAGAATCTATCATAGAATCTCAACTTCTCCTCCCCAGTAGGCAATTTAATTTGCCATATACCTCACTCGTGGACAACCCCCTGGAAAGTCCTGTCACTATCAGGTCATACATCTTACTAACTGGTTAGAGGAGCTGCTGATAAGAAAGTGTTAGAAAAACTCAGGTACAAGAAACTCAGGTACAAGAAAGAACATGCTGCCCTTAAAACCTTTCCAAGACGAGTAATTAAAAGAAAAGCAAGAAGTAATTTAAAAATACGTTAACTGGACATATGATAGCCTATCTCTAAGAATATGGGAGCTTTAGGAATTCTGATTCCTCTTAAATACAATCCTAGATCTCTGGGTAGCCACTTTTTGTACTATTTGTAGGCCATAATCCTCTCAGAGTTTCAGGAATGTGACATCTGTGTACATTATAGGAATTACACAGAATCATTTGTGGTTGTATAAAGGTTGGCTAATGAATTTGCAAGGAGGATCTGCTGCTCTTCTTGCTCAGCAAGTCCAGAGACCTGGGAGAGCTGAAAACGTTCCAGGCGGCAGGTCAGAGCAGCAGCTGTATTGACAGGGAACTACATTGCCACTGCACAGTCTAGCACAGGGGCCTCACTAAAGCACAAACCTGAAATTTGCTCTAATGCTATCTAATAAAATGCATCTAAAAATGAAAACACTGTGTCAGGATTAAACAGTGTAGTGGTTGAGTTGAAAGTTTTTTCCATTTAACTCAGACCTTTGCTACACCTTGATTATTGGGCAAGATGACAAATATGAGCTCCTTTCCTTGTTACAGATTCAGGGTTTCAGGTAACTTTTGCTCTTCTGGAGGAGGATGAGACTGTTGCAGTCAATTGATTACCTCATATTTGAGAAGACAGGGTAATGAACTGTCTTTTCTAAAGGCTACTGTCCATTTTGCAGACAAGATACTAATTCAGAACATTGTGGGTCTGATTCAACACATCCACCCTTAATAAGCAGTTTACCTGCAAAATACAGTATTAATACAGTATTGTCTGCAGGGCAGACTAATAAATAGGTATGAACAGAATGGTCAGTTACTTCACAGACATTTTTAAAATCAAACTGTCCTATAAAATGATCTTTTTTACCTTGGAACATAAGGTTCTGTTGGAGGAGGGGGTATGTAGAGATCCTGAAGGGCAGAGCTGTCTCTTTTTGTAGGTGTGCTGATAGTGCTGGATGGAGTAGCAACACTGCTTGTAGGGCTTCTAGGAATAAGAGGCTGGTTAAAAAGAGAGAGAGAAATAATCAAGATTATCCTTATATATTATACATTTTTATTTGTAAAAGCCAAAACCAGACTGTAGTTTAGAAAGCTAACGAAATAGTTAGCAGTTTTCTAATGTTTTGTGTGCTTTTAAACTGACTAAAAAAAAAACACTCATGCTAAGAAAAGATAGATCTACAAATTGACATGTATTGTGGTTATAAAATTGACTCCTCTGATTACATCTTTTTCCCTTTAGCACAGCAAGTTTATTGCCAATGCCCATAAAATTAGTGATCACTAGAGCTACTGGTGAAATCTTAACAAGTAAATAACATACAGAATACAGTTAATTCCTTAATTAAACTAACATTGTAAAGAAAAAGCCTAGTGTTTACAGCAAAAGGTGCATAAGTAGGCATTAAATTGAATGTCAAGTCCTCCCATCTGTTCTACAGCTTAAGAATTAACTGTAAAAGCTTTAGTTTATGCTTGCAGATGCTACTAAATAAGGTACTGCATCCTCAGAGCACACGTGCTATGAGAGAATCAACTGGAGATTATTATTATTCTTCATTCCCCTGGGCACACTCCTCCCAAAATAACATTTACTCACAGGTAAATAAACTGTACCCTCCTTGTAAAATAATAATGCATTCTAGCTATCATTCCAGTCCAGATAGGATCCTTCCTCCTAATCACATTTTTTCACAAGACTTTCACAAGATTTTCTAAGTCTCTACACAGATGTAGAAAAACCAAATGAGAAGAAAAGCTTGATTGTTTTAGTCTACTTAGTAACATGTCTGTCTAAAAACAAAAGCTTTGTGTGGCTTGGTCTGTGTGATAACTAAACTGAGGCAGAAGAAAAAGAGCAGAACAGCAAGTATAAGAGTATCTTCATACACCCTAAAAAGAATATAGCATAAAAATATACAGAGTTTTGCTTCAAAAGAGTTTATTTCTCCTCCATCTTTTTGGAAGTTTACTCCTTGATGAAAGAAGTGCTGGGATAAGGATCTTTCTGTGCACCACTTAGTCCACATTTAGAGCTTCTCAGCCATCAGTACAATGTGAAATGTTTGTGTTTTCAAGTAGTTGCTAAGGTCAGAAATTATAGATGTAGTGAACTCTCTTCAATCCCAGCACTATTACCAACCCTTTATTACAGATCAAAAGGATATTCTTGGGCAGAATATCAGTTCTCATTTTCTAGATTATAATCTTGACACTGTAGCAGAAACCCCCAAAAGTTTAAAGCAGGAGCATTGTCAGAATGTTGGCCTTTTCTCAGCTCATAATAAGCCATTCAAATCTATGCCTGTCAAGCCAAGGTCCCACCACTGTGCTACGTTTTTAAAATCTCTGTGTAGGACCAATTACTTAGGAAACCTCATCCTTCAGCCATTTAGGGCCTTGTTTTAGGAACAGAGCTGTGCTAGATGTCATTTAGCTCTAACATGATAAAATGCATGTTCAGAATTTGCTTGTTAAAACTTTGCAAGTCCACCTTTAGAGCAACAGCTATAAACTGACACAAGATTTCTGGTTTTGAATATTCAAAGTCTGTCTCCTATAAACAGTGATACTGCTTAATTCTTTCCTTGCCCATTGGAGTTAATGTGAGTATTCTACAGCCAGGCCAAAGAAAGACTGCCAGTATTTACAGGAAGAGAGGGAGAAAGACACACACAAAAAAAACCAGACAGGTAAAAGACTTTACAACCACTAAAAACAAGACAAATCTGCAAAAATAAGAATTAAATTTGTGGTAAAAACAAGTATAAAACCCAAAACAACTCAAAACAATAAAAAACACCCTAAACATTCCCCCTCCCTCTTTTAGAGAATCTTATCCTTTAGATTTTCATCTGTATCCATAGAGGTTTTTGAACCACTCACTAATACAACAGTGTTTGTTACCTTTCTGAAACCTTGCACCTCTACAGGAAGAACAGAACACTTTGTGGCTTCCTGAGTAGCCTGTTGAATTAATTTTCATTGTAAGCCAAGAGGATTTTGTGACCTAGATCCTGTTTACACTTGTTAAGCCCAAGCTGTTTGATCATGGCTCACACCAGCAGAAGCAATGAGAGGAGGACAAACTGTGCAGACGAGTTTGCTCTTCTCCATCTAGAGGAAGAAGGCAAGCCTTTACCTGCATGAAAAGGCAAGTAAGAGGAAAGGGGGACTTACAGACTGGAATGGCAGTACTCAGTATGAGCTTATGGTTTATGTCACATAGGGAAAGTCATGCTCCAGCATAAGAGTGATCTGAACCTACAAGAGTTTGGTGTGCCTCTGGTGAAGGGTTAGAGGAAGCAGGGAAATAATTTCCCTTGTGTTGCAGCCTAGAATACCTAGCTGCAACTATTTAAATTCTAATGATAATATCTAATTTCTGGAAGAAAAAAAAAAAAAGCTGAAGTCTGAGGAACCTGTTTGGTGTAACACACAGCCCTGACACACAAGCCAGTTTGTCCTCCAGGCAATTTGCTGGTTGATCCTGGAAATCAGTTTGGGTTTGTATATCTTTGACAAATACATATTTTGGTTTATCTTTTAGCACAGGAAGGTGATTAAACACTAAGTGCAATAGGAAGAAGTAGTATTGAGTCTAACACAGAAAGCCACAAGCTATCCAACTTACTGAAGACAAATGTTCACCTGTCAGAGCTTTCAGAGGTGAAGATACACTAACTGGGGACACTCTGAATGACTGCCCTGCCTCATAGGACAGCAAAGTGAATTCACGTTCCCAGGGCACCTGGAGCTCCCAAGGGGACAGAAATCAAAATACAGTCCAATCCCGGAGGATTGTCTCAAAACATACTAGGGTGACTCATATATTTTCCATGTTTCTTGTGCATTGCCAAACTCAACCCTCCTCTTATTTCCACAGAAACAGAAAAGTTGTCTAACTAGAAACAAAGGGAAATCCAAATTTAAAAATAAGTTACCACTTTTTAAAAGATAAAGACCAAAAAACCCTGGTATCTATCATGAATACACCAGTAAATCACTAGCTTAGTTAGAATTTTTACATTGTAAAAACATTTAAATTGTCTCTTCTGGTAGTAGCTCACACTGAGAGCACTGCTGTTAACTACCACCTTGTGCTGTAGAAGTTCAGTTCTCATTTTTATATAATGAATTTAAAAGTCTTCAGACCCCTCTGGTTGAAAAGAAAGCCTTCAGAACATGGCCTGGAGGTATGGTACATCTACATAGCATTTTGCATTGAAATTTAGAGACCTCAATGTTTGAGTCAATCTGGTCACCTCCAAGTCCTCAGCTTATGCAGCTCTTTGTTTCATTGGCAGCCCCTCCCTGGGCCACACGCAGGCACAAAGGACACAAAACCACACACTTCTCCAATCAAGTATTTCTCAATTGGATGCCTTGGAGATCAGTGACATCACTGATTGAATTCTCTTCCAAGGAGTAGAGATACTCCTGCTGCAGTTCCTTTTGGCAGGCCGGCCAGGGCAAGTGGGATTGCTGAAACAGCAATAAAACTAAGATGTTTTCAGGTCTAAAGAGTTGAATACTTGGCCCATGGGAAAAAAGCTTGACAGAGAAAGTTTGGAAGTTACAGATTAAAACTGGAACAACCTAAAAAATTTCCCACAAATAACCCCACATCAATCTTAATCCACAATGTCAGACACAAGATCTGTAATTCAATATATTTTGGAGTACTATTTCTCAAACATTTTGAATGCACCACCCTCTCTCAGGTTCATTAGTCTTTACAGAGCCTTCCCTAAACTGTCACTTGGCTGCAGAACAGGGAACCAAGTGCCTTTACTCACAACAGCTTGGTTTCTCTAACACCAGGAAAAAGGAAATCCCTCTAAGTACTGACTGACAGCACACAAGTCCCCTCTCTCCAGAAGCTGCTCTGCCCCTGGCTGGCTCTGCCCTGAGGTCCCCACCTGCCTCTTGCTAACAGGACCCATTGCTGCTTTTTGCACACCCAGTCCAGAAGGAACTGAGAGGGTGACCCAGTGAGTCAGCAAATTCTTTTTGATTTTTCTATCTAAACAATAAATTTAATCAATATTTAATATGTACTATCTAAAATTATTTTTAATGGTTTTTTTTTAAGAATCTTTGAACCTTTCATTAACTCCCTTGGAAGCTCAATATAAGTTTGAGAAACATTGCTCCAGCAAAATACATACAATTTTTGAAAATATAAGCAAAACTAATACAAAATTTTAAATTACATTGCAGAGTATTTGCAATAATACACAGATTTTACTGCGAATATATTGTTCATACTGGATAGAAGTTACAACAATACATTGAACAAAATGTTTCCAATAAAATAAACTTTTTATAAGAACAATCATGTAATGAGAACTAATGAGATACTATAGCTAATTCAGAGTTAATTTTAACAGTGCTACAAAGAATACCCAGTTCCCATGCAGTTAAAAGACAACTAAATAATTTAAAGGCAAAATTTAAAAGTTAGTATTTTATTCAAATTTAACAATTAAAAAGTATAGGATCATTAGTTCTAGCTATGAATGAAGAAAACAGTATATACCATTGTGTCTAGATGAATTAAGGAGGAAATATAGTCAAGTAAGAAAATATACTGAATAAAAATAATAAAAGTAGCCTTTTCTTTCAAACAAAGAACTTGTTACTGTTGCTATTGCTCCTTAGGAAAATGAAAAACGGAATATATAACAGCAGAACTATGATGCACATCTAATCCAAAAGAAATTCTATTTAAAAAACTACAGATACTGAGCTGCTGGTGATTTCATAACAGTACAATTTAATCAAATACAAAACAGTACAGCAAGCTATTAAGATGTACAAAAGGTGACATTTAAAAAGGCTTGGTAAGGAGAGGTCAGGAGGTTTTTCGCCAGGTGAACACACCAGATGTGGCTGGCAGCTGGAGCAGCCCCTGCCTCACTGCCATGAGGAGGAGCCTTCTCCCTGACACCAGCAGGTGCATCCCAGATTAACCAACGCATGGCACATGCTGCTCTAGTACTCCTTTTCTGAATTGAAAAAAACTGTATGAAGAGTCTTCCACACTGTCATGAAGTCCATTTTCTTTTGAGTAATTAACAAAGCATTTTCCAGAAGGCAAAGGAGGACTTTGCAGCTAGATTCTTGCTTGTGTGCTGACAGCGATTTACAAAAAAATTCATGTGCTCTGAGAATATTCTCTATTGAACTTTTCACCCTCATTCAAACAGCACTTCAAGGGGCCTTCCTTTGAAACCACCCCAAAACAACACAAAGTGGAAAGGAGAAATAAAACAGACAATCTAGAGTAGAGGAAATTTATTTTGGTTAGATTTTGCACCAGACAAAAAATTGGAGAGTTCAAAGATAAAGTCACCTCTATGTCAAGCAGGAAAAAGAAAAAAAATTAAAGGTTAATTGGTTTGTTCACCATATTCAGTAGCAGTCAGAAATACAAATATTACAAACTGCAATATCATTCTAGGTTCTCACACAATGGATCAGACTCAGAAAAAGTAACTGAGAGGCAAATTTAGTAAGGTTTGTCTTGCAGGCACAGCATCTTAATATTTATGGTACAATACCGTATTAATAAATACTTTCAATTGCAAAAGGCAACCACTAAATTCCCCCAAGGCCACAGCTGCCTAATTCAACTGTTGTAAAAGCAATAATGAAAAACCCAGGCTGAAAAATCCCTTGACTTCACAGATTTGGACATGATTCTAAAATGCATCATGGGAGAACCTTGATTATCAGTAAGAGGTTGGATACTGATGGATATTAAAACAGACAATCAACTCAGTGAAAACAGGAAAAAAAACAACCAACCAACCAAACAGCACTTTCTTTAATCAGGACACAAGGGGGGAAAAAGGACTTTTTTATTTCTGTACTGATTGACCTTAGAGCTGGAATTAATGCGCTTGTAAATACAAACTCATTATGTAATGGTGGATAGTATAGCCCAAGGCTAATTGTATTATTTTACTGTACATCAAGCCATTCAATTTCAGTTACAGGACTGCTACACCAGATGTGTAATTCTTCTTCCTTCTTTCTCTCCCCTAACCTTTCATATTTATTCTAAGGATAAGAATATTCATGCAGAGAATAAACATATGTGTTTCTGCTAAAAGGAAAAAAAAAAAACCCTCACAAAGAATTAAGAATTAATCAATAATTACATAGCCTGTATTTAACTCCTAATTCATGGCAAGACTGCAATGTGAAGGCAGAGCTGTTCAAAGCAAACAGCTGACAATTTTAAGAAGCATTTATGCCAAATAAAAACCAGTTAATATCTGGATGATCTAAAAGCAATTTCCACACTTGGAGACCGTGAATGTTTGGCTGGCATATGGCTAATCTAGATCTCTAACAGTGGGCAGAAAGCTCAAACATTTCTCTATCCATGTATAATTTAACTCTTAGGACACCCTGTCACCCACACACAAACCAGTTTGATACTCTGGTAGTGCCTGCACTCTGCCTGAGCTGGGTCACTCATCGAGCACTTCCCCAGCTCACAGGCAAATTCAGTATCTCTCCATAAAGTCTAGTTTGTCATGTAGCTGCAAATGGTAAACTTCATGTTCTTATACAGAATTATTGACTGAACAAGCTGAATGAAATTTACCAATAATGCCTCCACATTGTTCACTTTAAGCAGAAATGAGTTCAGAAGGTTCTCCATTTAAACATTACAATGTAAATTATATTGTAAATGAGTGTCCTAATTTAATACACTGAAATATTTACCTTCCACACCTATGGCATCAGCTGTTAAACATATTGATTGGTGGGATGAATACAAAAATCTCAAGTCTAATTGTGAGTCATCCTCCTTTCATTAGGGCAAACTTCCACCTTCCTAATCACAATATGATTAGGTTGTGACACCACATTTTTCCTGTGTTCACTCTATTTGCAGAAACAAAAAGACCACAGCACTCTTTTTGCTGATCCTATTTCCCATTCTATCAGAATTTCACCCCCATATCTCACATCCCCATACTTTTTGAATATTTTGCTCTTTAAAAGAATTATTACTGAATCATAATTTCCTTATAGCTGTGTCTGCTGAATAATACGTGTAGTTCAATTACCTCAGCTCCAGGATGACAGAACAGCTGTAACGTTCTCAAATATTTCAAGACATCCCGACATGGGAAAACAAGTTACCATAACCTCCCCTGCTTGCAAAGTTGATGTTAAGCATTGCTTTCGCTTATGTTTTTTTGGTGTTTCTATCACTTTCCTCCCTCTCCTCTCACATTACCTCGTGAGATTTATTAATGAATAGCCCCTTCATGTGAATCAGGAACATAAGAAATTCAGAGCAGCCATAATAACAATTGTAATTGTTACACTTAGAGTTTTTCTGAAGATTTTTTTTTTCAGATAATTTGATAAATAAACATAATTTCTTCATATTTTTACAGCTATAAAATTACACTGCACTCTGACTTCTTTTGATGCTTGTTATTGATAAAATATACAGTAGTGATTTCACACTTAGGCTACATTTAAACTTTAACATTAGCTGACTTTAACATCTGTTGAACTCTGATCTGCATAAATCAACAACAGAAATTTCTGCATTAGGCATCTTCTGAAGTTTCTTTGCACTTCACCCTGGAGGTTTGTCCACACTCCGCCTACTTAAGAAAACTGTTGTTTCTCACACAAAAATTATAAATTACAGCAGACACACGTATGCCCACTGCACACATAAGCACTGAATGAGGTTCTGGCCTTTTCCTGGTGTCATATTTGATAAAATCAGAGTAATATCATTGTGATACCAGAATTGTATCTGCAATGTTTAACAGTATCTCCATTTGTGCTCATCTTAGCCTTGAAAATATTCGTATTTTTCATGCTAACAGCAAGAACCAACCCCTCCGCCCCCAATACTCCCATTGCCCCTCATCCCCCAAAATCACTACCTAGGGTCAATGCTATCCAGTGCAGATGTTCTACATTCAAGTAGCCCTCCAGATTCCCTTTATCAACAAATACAGAGAAAGAGGCATGTGTAGGGGAAAATTCACCATATTCTAAGGCAGATTAGTTGAAAACAGGCCAAGATGAATGAACCAGTAACTGTTAATTCATGTCTGCTGGCCAAAGAGGGTTTGAATGAGAAACCTGAATGACGTGCAGATATTTACACAGCAGATCTAAAGTTAGATCTAAAGTTAGATCTAAAGTTAGATCAGTTGGGTAAGACAAGTACCTGTCAGAAACTTTTGATGTGGGGTCTGCAGCACAGTTATTCTGGTAATAAACAATAAAGTGAAGCAGAATGGAGTATTTAGGAACATGGCCCAATTCACCCGAAGAAATAGCAAACTCACCCAAACCCAGGATTCAGACTGAAAGCATTTGACCCCATTTAAAGTAATGATGTTGTATTTTACATTTGTATTTATATTCTCACTAAAGCTATGGAAAATGTGCGGCCTTCAAGTACAGGCATTCATACAGTCATTTCATGCATCCAGATTTGCAATCTTATCTTCAGATACTAATTTCTGGTTGAAAGATTTTGTCATGTGTATTCAGCTCTTTATATCTGAAAGGCCAAAACTTCCCAATCATTTAAAAACTTAGATTCAAAGACTACGATGCTTTTCACCATTATAATATATATTTATATACACACACACATATATATATACACACACATATGAAAGAAGTTCTTCATGGCATTAGTTTTTATGTATCTCCTAACAATTCAAATGGCAAAAGACCACAGATAATGGCAGCGGTGTTTCCATATCCCATTTTCCTTTTGTTCAAACTTTGCAAAAGTTTTTTCTCTTTCAAATGTACTTAATTTTTAATTAGAGTTTTTAGTGTGGTAATAAAAATGTCCCAAGAATGCACTCTTTATGCAAACAAAATACATTTCTGAACAGTATTCTGTCTGAACTGAATGGAAAAAGGGATTATTTGTTGGTCCCATCAGTTGGTTACATGCCTTCATCAGTCTGAACATAACTTTTATTTCCTAGAGTAATCCATCACAGTGACATTTTATCCTAGAGTTAAACATGAAAGCTTTAATGAAACCCACGGCTTTAATTCCACGGCTTTCAGCACGTTGCAGCCTTGCTAAAATTAAGTGCCCAGCCAGACATCCTGTGCTATGCCTTCTTATGTGCAAGCCTTCAGTCTCGAGGGCAACTTTGATACGAAAGTACAGTTTTATTTACATGAGGAAATTTTGATGATCAAGTAGTTTATTGAATACAATCACCTTATAAATTTTCCTATAACTCCATGAGTGTACAAACTGAGAACTCAAACATTTTTCTCCTCTCTTTTTTGAGGTTATACTGTACTGACATCTTCACAAGAAATCAAACTGAAATTTATCAGTTTGTGAAGTATGTTTGTCTCTCCTTAGCCAGAAAAAAATAACTGAGGCTACTTTTCTGCATTGTAGAACACTGGGATGATTACTTCTTAACTTTGAAAAGTTCTAACAGGTTTAATTTCAGTTAAGCCTACGAGAACAAATCGCAGAGAAATAATTTCAGAAACAATTTTTCAAAGTATACAAGAGTAAATCTATATGCTGCTGAGGATGAAGCACAAAAAAGCATCATTGAGATAATCTAGTTAAAATGATGGTGTATGACTTATGATTAAGCTTCATTACCTGCAGAGCAAGGGGCTTCCATCTCATATTTTTCAGTAAAGCTGGTGCTGAGGTAAGCATGCTCTGAGGTCGCTTTTTCAAAGTTAAGATAACACCACTCGGATCCTCTCGTAGTGCATTCACCAAATTTTTCAACTGCCACCCCACCTGGTAACCAGTAAAATCATTACAATAAAATTGAGGTACAGTATTCAATACGTAATGTTCCCTTTTTAAATAAGATTAGTAAATAACATAAGGAGGGTATATATATCATAAAGGAGATTAACTCTAGAAATGTCAAAACTTAATTACTACATAAAAATCACATAAACTAAAATAATTATCATAATGCATTAAGATGTATATGCATAATTTCAGGTTTTAGAATTAACAAACTACTGTTACTTCACTGCAAACACACAATTAAATCTCAAGGTATTTTCACACTTAGCTCTGGTACATAGACTTTAGAGATTAGAAAGTTAAAAAGCCCTGGCTTTTGCATTGACAGTTCATTTCAAAACCGAGCATTCGTGCTTACTATTCCAAGTCCACTAACCACATGTAGTCATACACTACTACTCCTAGCAGCTTATGCAAGCACAAACCAGTTCAGGAAGATCTTCTACTCTTCACATTGCTATAAAAATGAACTCAGAATCACAAGGCCTTTTTTAAAATAGTACTTCTTTCATTATGATTTCAGAAACAAATACAGTAAGTCAATGACAGAAATGTAGTCCAGACACTACGTATTAGCCCCAAATAAAATTTTCCTAATTGCAGCATTTTGAAATATGCTAAAATTAAAACCTTGATTAAAATGGAAAGCAACAAGTTTTTATTTATAAATGCCAAGATAGAACTTTCTGAATAATTTAGTTTGTATTTTTGGAAAAAGTACTTTAAATACTAAAACATTGTATGTCATGAGAATCGTTTTAAGTCTGAATAATGCCTGATTACAAGCTACCTATTGTGAAATGCTTTAGGATAGTAAAATTATGCTTTTTCAAGTTTGGAACCTAAACTGGCAATACATATAATCATACATCCTTTCAAAATCTTGTCCTGTAGACTCAGAAGGTGATTATTTCTGTATATTTGACAGCTTTTCTATATCTTTTTGCTCCATCCCCCACCCGCACCGTGAAACAAACCAGTAAATTTTCCTAATCGGTAAATGATAAAAGTTATGAATTTTTGCCTTCTTTCACAGTTTGTACAAGAATCTTGTCAAGAAGGAAATTATCCAGCCAAGAAGATGAAAAACAAACATCTAGAACTTTGAAGTCATAAGGTTACTTTCTATCACGTCAATACATTTGAAAAACCAAATCAGCAGTGTGAACAAAGAGCACAGATGTTCCTTATCACTGGTATAGTGCAGTATGACACAAATACACGTTACCTATGCTTAAGCTAGATAATCACACATAGGTTGTTGCAACTTCTTTTGTACCTTATTTCCTATTACACCAAGCCTCACTTAGGCTTAGTGTCACCTATTCTAAGAACTTCTCCCAAACAAGCATGCCACTTGAGCCAACACTACTCTTACCAACAGCCCTGAATCACAGACATGGCTCAAATCTCATCATCCTTTTTCAGCTCCTGTGAACCTACCTGTGCTGTTTCCACCACAGCAAAGCCCTTTATATGCAGGAGGCACTTCTACAGTAAGATTATTGTATGCAAAGAAAAAGGGTATTGATAACATGCATCTTCATAGAATATTTTTCAGCTTTCCCAGAACACTTAAAAGCATGCTGAAATCCTTATTTTCTGTCCCATGTACTAGGCATATGGCTATTATACTTCGAATAAAGTGAAATACTAACTTAACCAACTCCAGCTCAATTCCCACTGAAGTTTCCATGAAGTTCCAACACATTTAAACAAAATATCTTCAAGTCCTAGCTTTGTGTGTAAGGACATTACAATTTTATAAAAAAATACCTTGCTATTTACAATTCCATTGTCTTACTTTTAGAAAGTTCCACCACTGCTTAGAAGCATTATAAACTCCCAGTTATATAATGTCACTATGGGCATATTCCATGTTTCATTTGCTGTCCAGGAGAAGGAATTAATGGCCTATAGCTCATGTAAGCTATCTCTGTACCTAAGGTACTGCACACTGTAATTCCCTAATGCAACAACTGAAGAGGCACTTCTGGAATGGAATCCTTCTGCTGGAAAAAGCGGCACAGGGAGCCTTGAGATTTGACCTCGGTTATGGAGTCAGGATGTAAAGTTCTTCCCGTTTAAGCTGGTAGGACACTGCCTGCAAAAACTGTACTTTAAAGCTATCTGTTTCTCACTAAAATAAGCAGAGGAACATAAATAAAATTGTGACTTTTTTGTTACACTAGCATTTAAAAAATTATTTTAAATGCACTTTCATATTTTGCAGAGATAAACTGTCTTGTGTATTTGAAATATGCCTTACATTGCAATAAACAGGAGATTATCTAGTCTCTTCATAAGAGTTAGGGGATTAAAGAAAAAAATCACTTCAAAGCACTAAATCTGATGTATTTAATGTAGAAGCTCATGAATAAAAACAATTTAACTTAATTTTTCACAGTGAAACTCAGAGTTTACTATAAATTTAAAATGAAATTCGTCCTCTGCTTTTATCTAGTTCCCAGACAAAAGTTTTGTGAATGTTTAGACTGGCCTTGGTGGTTTCTCATAATCTGAACAGAAAGTACTAAATTGGCCAAAGAGTAACAAGTCACATAAGAGGCAGTCAACAATCAATTGAAGGAAATCAATGTCCACGTAGCAGGCCTGTTTTTCAGTTCCAGCATAGTTCAGATCCTCTTAAAATTCATTTTGACAGAGACAAAACAATTTTATTTGAGGAGATCAAGCTGGAAAGAGGAAAAAGCAGGGACTGTATCTGGAACTGAAAACTCTCTTTCAGAAATCCACTTCAGTGACACGTAACCTACTCTTTAAGTGGTTTTATACTCTATAAAATCTCCTTTCCCATTACCACAGTTAACAATTTGCAACTTCGAATCATCAAGTTTTTTTGACAGATTTTTCAAAGTTCCTATCATATAATTTATCATGCCCATGTACTGCAAGAAAGGACACTAATAAGAAAGTTTTGACACTGGTTTGAAAATTCAATTTATAGGTAAGAGGACTAAATTAGCGGACAACTTTACTTATGGTAAATAACCTGAGCAATTAATTTTGAAAACGGCACACTATGCTGACTAGGTGCCCACTTTTAAAAGCCAAGGAAGTTACTGTTGCCTGCTTTAAAATCAATTTCTGTTGTTAAAGTAGTGCCATCTAGAAGCAGCAGTCAGGAGAGGTGTCTGATGGCAGCCCAAGCCCAGCACTGTGCCTGAATCCCTGCCTGTGCAGCTCATGCCAGCTCAAGGTGCAGGGAGGGACCAGGGCAGCACTGAGGGGCTGTGATGGGCTGGTTTTGCCAAGATTACAGCTCCTCTGCTGGAGAAGCCCACCAGGTGAGGCAGAGACAGAAGGGGCAAGCCCTGAGGACTGATGGCCCAGGGGCAGATCAGCAGTGCTGCTGGGCGGCACAGGTGGGACAGCACACTCCCATGGGGAGGGCAGCACTGCCAGAGACACAGAGCTGCACACAGCACCAGCATCAGGCTGCCCCACATTTCTCACTCCTTCCACCACTGCACGCCCACAGACTGTGGCCAGGATGGGAAGCCTCACCAAAGTGCTCCAGAGACACTCAAGGACGCCCAGGTTGCTTCAGCCCTGCACAGCCCTGGCACATTCTCCTCATTTCCCTGCCAAGCACCCACGAACCCAAATTGCAGGAAGCTTTAGCAGAGGTCCCCATCTACCACCTGGAAAAAGAACATGCTTCTGAGCAAGCTGAAATATATTTTAAAATATCTCTATAGTGCTCTGGCAAGATTATATTATCTTGCTTTTTCTGAAAGTAAGCATGACTATTCATTGAATCTTTTTTTACACACGGCTGCGCTCATGACAGTATTCCCATAGTCCTGTGCTCATTCATGTGTACTGCTGTATGTCATGATTCAGAAAGGAGATCTGTAAAGTATTAACATGCAGGCAGCTCAAAAACAATTGGATGGCCCTTCACCAACTATTTGTAGGATGCTATGAAATAACCTACATTCTGAAAAACCTAGGGCTGCATCCCCAAAGAACAGCTACACCATTAAAAAGCAGTGTGCAAATCCAATACAGAGTGAAATTACATCACTGAGAGCGTAGAATAACAATCAAATGTTAAACAGAACAACGTTCATATTTTTACAGGCATAATTCTATTCTAAGGGTGACAAGAGTCCCATGAAAATTAATGAAAGCTTTCTGTATTCATGAAAAGAAAACAGGTTTTTTTTTCCTCGACTTTAATTATTTCCTGACTTGCAGATTTTTAAAAGGTGAAAGTAGTAATATCTTTACACTTTTGAAGGAAAAATAGCACCTTGCTGCTAGATATGATCTGCTAAGCCATTTCCTGTTTTCTAATTATGCAAATATGCAAAATCCACACCTGTGTCTAATTTTTAAAAGTTGGTGGACTGGGAAGATAAGCTAAATTCTTTTTCCTTCAATGTTGCCTGTAATTAGTTGCATGCACCCAGAGTACTCTGACTTATCAACATTTCAGGCTTCAAGCTTTTACTCATTTTTCAGCTAAAAGAAACTGAACAGTTTCTAGGACAGAAAGAGTATTCACCTTAAGAAACGGGGATTTTTAAGAACTTCCATACTGAACACAATCTTGCATTTCACTCGTAAAAAATAGTGCATAAGAAAAAAATCCCAATGCTGCACTTCAAATAATGATGCATGTTGTTAAGCAACTCAGAATCTGACAAGAAATTAAACAGCATCATGCTGCTAAATTAACAGATTGACTTCCATGAACACTGCCCAGAAACAAGGATGGTCAGCTGGTAGTCCCATGAAAAAATGTTAGCACCAAGTATCTTCTTCCCTTCCACCAGCTTCAGATGCCTGCAAAGGCTGTAAATTAATGGAAAGTCATAGGAATTCTGTCTCCAGAAAATATAACCACAAAAGGATGTTTACAGCATGGACTATCACAGAGATGGAAGCTGTATCTTTATGCAGTAGGGGAAGCAGTGTCAGGAGAGCAGCAGATGCCTTTTCAGGGATTTTTCCAGGTTCTTAAGCTAGCATGATAATAGCATCCACACTTACTTAATGGTTTTCTCCCACAGAGTATAGGTTAATAATACTGTGATTGCATAGGCTGCAATTCTAATTAAAAAGCATCTTGGCTATATTATTTAAATCAATGCAATTTTAATTCAATGTTAAAAGTCAGTTCTGTGCATTCTTAGAATGTCACTGATCTGAATGCACTGAATCATTGCCCAAAGTCACAACAACACAGTTTGTATGTAAAGTACATTGAAGAAAATCACATCTTTTACTTGAATAATTCCTGATATTTCACTAAAACTTTTGCTTACTTCCACCAAACCATGAAATAAGTGATTTTCAAATTCACTTTTTGCCTGTGTACACCAAAGATCACAATTAAGAAACTTTCCCACAAGTAAACTAAGTTAGAATCCAAACTGAGAGTTCAGTGCAGAAATCACTGCCTCTCATTAAGCTGCCCTACACACATTTCCTTGTCAGAAAACGTATCTGAGCCAGAGCTTAACTTCTGACTGATTTTACCAGTTTGCTCCTTTTAAGTACTTGCACAGTGAAGTACCACCATAATTCAAGAAACTTGACAACATTAGTAACATGACAGACTACAGCACCTTGGTTGAGGAGGTAACCATCTGATTTATCCATGGGGCAACTAAAACTTAAATTATCCAGGAACACAGAACCAGTTCTGTACTGAACCTTGGACACTGTTTAATAGCAATGCTTACCTTTCATTTTGTACTGATACAATCAACCTTCAGCTCAGAGCTACCCCATTGTTTGCTTTTGAGTCATTGCTAGCACAACGTCCTAGAACAAATAAATGAGCATATCTGTTGGAAGAGCAAAGACTCCAACTTTATGGGTTTGATTATATCTTTTACAGACATAAAGGTCAGTTATTAGGCACAATTTCTGAGGAAGAAGGGTCTCATTTCTCCATTTCAGGGTATGGCTCTAAAAAATGGTTGATTCCAGTTCACTGACATTAGGTGTACCTCTGAAATCTGAAGTGTTTTTCTTCCCTTGGGTACCTGCAGTGACTGGCTGTCTGTAGCCTGGTAATTATAAGGCATCTGTCTCTTCAACCAGGAGTACAGATAATCAGAAAAGACAGGCCCTGGCAATTTGGAAGGTTTTCATTCAACCTTCCATCCACCTGCAGAACATGGATCTCAGCATTGTTTATCCTCAGAGTGACAAAACTCAGTCTTTCAAAGGTTTCTCAAGCACCAAGATGTGCACAACTTCTAGAAGGGCAAAGTACTGTGCTGATGGGACTCTGCAAATACAGATCCCAATCACACAACAGGCAGGAAACCATAAGGTCCTTGCACTGGGATATGGGAAATGAGGGTTCTGGTCCCAATTCCCAGAGACCACATTTATGTGTAATATAAATGCAATACAGACTAACACACACTGCTGAGAACAGGGTCTGAGAGCCCTGTTGTGATGAGCAGGCTCTACCACCTCTTCAGCAAGGGCACAGAAATTAAACACTTACGAACAAAGGTGCTGCCACCAGAGTCCTTGCTTGGCCTCATTTTCAAGAGCTTCCAGGGAATATCTGGAGAGCCCAGGAGCCTATTCATTCCAGCAGGGCTTCTGGCAAAGGACAGTATCTCCCCAGCCTAAGATGAGACATTTCAGCATCCTTGGGTGGCCTCGGGTGAGTGCTAAGGAAACTCAAGTGCTGACAAATATCTAAGCAGGCACAGAGAGCTAGTGGCACGAGCTGGAGGCTCAGGCAGGATTTAGGCAGACTGGGTCACATCCTGGCTTCTCACAGATTCAGCTGTAATATGGATAGGGACGGCTTCCTCGGGGGAGAGGAATAGCCAATAGCCAATTTCATGCCGCACAAGGAATGTGCTCCTCAGGAGTGGCCCTGCAGTATTAACCCCCAGCTACATTTGCCTTACAGGAACTCATTTCTGTGACCCTGTGCTTCATCTCCCATTGGGAATGTGAGCTCTGTGTGCATTGCATAGTCTGATATTTAAACTCCCCAAATACTTGTCCTGGAATTAAAACAATAGATATATGTAAATATACATGCACACACATATATAATTTTTTTCAGATTAGGTTTATATTATTAAAACATAATCTTTCAGAATGATTCCAGTGAGTCAGTAATTCTAACAGCCTTTGACCCCCCCGCCCCAGACTGTCAGTGTATAAATAAACTGCTCGAGATCCTCAGCTGCCCTGCAGTTAAACAGTGCTGCTACCCTTGAAACAGATGTTTCTTGAGACTGAATTCATGTAGTGAAAATAAATTAACATGTGTACAAAGAAACTGTAAAAAAAAAATCCTTAAGGTCACTATTGATCAAGCAAACTGGAAAAAAAAAATCCAAATCTAAAATAAGCCTTTAAGTGAGCTACAAATTTATACAGCATCACTTAGCTAAAGGAAGGACAGGGATATGGAGTTAAAAGAAATCGTCATAAAAAAGCAATTATTAAGTCATGACAGAGCTTTTATTTTTTTTTTTCCCATTTTACTTCTATTAAAATAATCAGCATGTACTACACACTCTGTTAAAGTGACTGAGTTGTTTTAATCTAGCAGTGAGTTTTTTTAAACAAAAATTTACCTATTCAGAGTACATCTACTCAAATCATAGAACTTCCCTTGCTTTAATTTTTCCTCTCCTGTGACACAGCATGAATTTTCTTTTCATACTGTTTTAACCTATTTTTACAACAACTATCGCTGACTTACACTCCTTATGGTTGCCTTCTAATTTCATCAGAATAAAACAGATTACACAACAGAAGATCAGGCTGGAATCCGAAGATCAGCTGTGTCATGTACACAGCTGCTACCTGCACAAAGCACAGAAGTATTCAAAATTATTCCATCCTAACTCATATGTGGTCCAGGCTGTACACAACTGTAATGTCAGTTGTGTTCATATGCACATCATTGAAGACATTCTTCCTTAAGCTTTCATCACCTTTTCTACAGCATACTTCAATTTTTAGCAACCTCAGTTAAAAGGAAATTAGCAGCAGAATAATACTTGCCTTCCTTTTCAAATACACATACCTGAACTTACGTTAATCGTAAGCCTTTGTAACCTGTTCTTATGAGACAAGAAGAATAATATAATCTGTATTCTGTCTTACAGGCATCAAAAAAATTAACAATAGAAAACTCTAATTCTATTCAATATCTGGTACCTGGCATAAAAAATATACTCTAATTATATATTCTGAAATAATCATTTTAACTGCAGAATTTACAGTTTTCTCACTATCAAGAACATACTGTTAAAATTTTAATTTAAACTGCCTGCAAATACAAATTGTAGCAAGATTTGTAGCCAGTAGCAACTACTGAGACTATGAAAGTAATTTTTATAAGGAATATATGCAAAAACATTTTGGCAGCATATTATCTTTCAATATTTATGTTGAAAATATTCATACCATTTACAGCACCACTTAGAAGATTTTTTTTTCTATGGAAACGCTACCATGTGGGGGAAAAAAATCAGAAAAAAGCCCTCTGCAAAATAAAACCATTAAAATACATCATCTTCCTGTGTGTTCTGTGCAGAAAAATGAATTTAACAATTAGGTCACAAAAATGCTCCACAGAATACCGCAGCAGTTTTTAGCAAACACATCCTCAGGAGCATTGTCCTAAGTATAGCTTGTATAAAAATACTAGACTCAGATATGGACTCAGGAACATGGCTATTGCCAGAGGTGACACTATGAAGGCTCACCACTGACACTCACAGAATAAATCAACTGGTGTCTGCAGAGGATTTCTTACTACAATTACACTGCTTTCAAAAGATACTTCGATGCCTCAAAGTCAGCCCAGGTGTGTATTCCCAAACAGAAACTGTACAGAGCAGTCTATGCCTTCATTTACAAAAAAAACCCCTTTCTTTCTCCAAAGAAAAATGATTTAAGAACTCAATATGAATGCCTGTTAAATGTTGTTCCTGTATGTTTTTATAATCACACAAGTAAAGTATCAGGACTCAGTAACAGTAGAATTGTCCATTCTGGGGTACAGCCAGGACAGAATAAAAAAAATCTGGTTTTGAGCAAGCTGTAGGATGCAGCAAATGGCATTAGGTGAGCAAGACCACAATCAGCTGGCAGGGAATACTTCTAGAAATACAGTGCATGGGTACTGAAGTCATGTCCCATCATATGAGATGATGATCTCCTCGTGGTGCATACACCAACTTCTTCCTGATAGGACTCCTACAACGTGAACCTTTAAATGCTTGACAGCTCACAGCTCCACCAGTGCCGCACCAATCCCACAGAGGAGGTTTAACATGCCCAGCACATATTCAGGGCACCAAACTGCAGCAATGGGTGGGGATCAGGTGCTCTGGAGCACAGATCCAAGAGCACACAGGACGTGGGATGCCAGTGCCCAGGTCACGGGATCAAACTTGTACCACTCAAAGCCAGAGGCAGTAAGAAACAGTTTCCACCACCATTTGGAATCAACTAGTGATACTGACAGTGTTCCACTTCCATTCTTGGGCACAGTCAACCAGGTTTAACACTTTCAGCTGAGACAAGCTGGTTGACTTAAAATTAAAGTAGAAAAACTGACAAAGTTTAGTTCTGTTATCATCTAGGAGGCAGGCAGCTGCTGAATGGCAGCAGTGGCTTTGTGCTGCAGCTGAAATTCTACTGGAATGGGACACAGGTGTGCTTCAGTGTGAAAATCTAACAAGGAAAATGATTTTAAGTTTGGCAGAAACATGAAGCAGCATGGGCTGGCCAAAGCTTATGCTGGTCTAACACGGATGTGACAATGACCTGTTTGTTAGCTGTTCTGTCCTGCCAGAGATAGAAATGCGACTGGATGTCCACACTGGCACTCCACCCTACTGACTTGAGAATGAGCCTGTGCTCATTAAAGTGCTGTGAGTTCCATACATCAAGTCTGAACAAACCCCAGGGACCAACTGGAAAGAAATTCCATGGACAAGAGCATCCAGCATTTGTTCCCACAGGGAAATGAAAGACCATGTTCTCTCATATATTTAATTTCTGCAATACCACACTTCCCCGACATATGCAATATAAAATATTTGTGGGTAACTGAATATCTGTGTAAAAAAGATAACACAAATAACATCATATAGTCTCAACAAAATTACATGTTAAAGGAAAATTGACTAAAATGTTTTTTCTTTTGAAGGGATCATGACAATTTAGCTCCTTTCTCAGTAATACACAATACTTACAAAGATCATAAAAACAGGATAGGGACATATACTGAAATTTTGAGAGAGTGGTTGGAGGACAGACTACAATTGTCAAAAAGTATGGATTCTTATCCTGGGAAGCTATAAAGAGTTTAGGACAGAGCTCTACAGAACTAGGTTGCTTCCATAAAAACTACCATGAATCTTTCTGGACAGCCCTAAAAAGTTTTTAAATGTAAATCCTACCCACCTTTAAAATGAAATATTTGTGTTAACATTTACCAAACCTTCATAAACAGAGAAAGATGAAGGATTTGAAAAGGATTAGAGGCATGATTTGAGAACTGTTCCTCTATTTCCTCCTCCATAAAAGCACATGCATGACAGCAACAGAAGGAAACTGAACAAAAAGCTTATTTCCCTCAAACTTTTATCTTTTTTTTTTTTTTTAAGTCAAGCATCATAAGAAAATAAAAATACTGTTTTAAATAAAGATGATGTTAATGGAAGTTGTATAAGGTATGAAATACCTAATGTTAAAAGCTTGGACTGACCGTGCTGTCCCCTCCCTTACACTATTCCAGCCCACTTCCCCACTAAACCTCTTTAGAAATACTGCCTCATTAAAAGTCAAGTTAACAAGGCCTTCAATGAAATATGTGTGTTCACAAAAGCCCAGCTGCATCTGAAACAGTGCAGAAAAAACCCAAATAAATATTTGCAACATCATTTTTCTGCTTAGAGGTGTTTTGTTTAGTTTGGTTTTCCCCCAGAGTACTCCATTTTGGATGCATACACTCCAGAGATTCATATACATCCCAGGTTCAGTATTTCCTATGGGCTGGAATTTACCATCTCCCAACAAATCCTAAGACATTCTGTGGAAGCTGAACTCCACAGTACTTAAAAATCTTTTCTTTCAATTTTCTAAACAAAATTTAAGTTAGGAAGAGTATCTAGAAAGGCATCATACTCTTAACTGTATACCCTTCCAACAAAGCAAGGTATGATCTTGTAAATGTATCTATCACGTTTCAGAGGAATTCTGGCAAAATCTCCTCTAAGTTTTTGTAATGTAAATATAAAAAAAGTTCCTGTATGTCAATTATGTGAACTTGGTTTGGCACACTGGAGTTTCCACAGTAAGAAATCTGCTGTATAAAAGCTAAGTGTTATCTAGTACCAGATTCTGAAAAAAGCAACTCCAACTTATAGGTGTTAAATACATTAAACCTACCAGCTTCTACATGTAACAGATTGATAGTTGACCACAGTCACCTACTTTTCCCCATCATCAGTATTTACATAAGTTCTGATGAGTTTTAGCCAACAAATACAAATTCTGGGAATTCACAAGTCTATCATGACATATCAAACGTGTATTCAATCGATAAGTCATGCCATACTTGTATTCAAAGTATATGCAGTGTGCCACATATGCCTCCAAAATAAAGAAATTATTACACAAGAATAGACTGTTCATCAAGAACCCTATACCATTCTGAGTATTTACACCCCTTTTTTCTGCTTGGAGCCTTTTCTCTACTCTTTTATCACTGATGTAACCAGAAAGAGTACTGTGGAGAGTACTAACCCACTTAGGTAATAATATTGTCTTTTGCACTTTCAGTTGGTTAAAAAAAAAGGACTATATGGAGCCAAAATAAGCTCTTGAATTATATATGGGCAGAAACATGAGCGCTGCAGTACAGTGCAAATTCTGAAATATCTGAGTGAGGAAGGTGTTTTTGTTTGTTTGTTTGTTTGTTTGTTTACATTGGAAATATTTCAGACACACAGGCCTTTAGAGAAGATTAAGAATGGAATTTTCAGGGAAGTTTATGAGAAGACATTGTCTAAACCTTTGAATATCAATAGAGGAGTCACAGAATCGTTTGGGTTGGAAGGGACCTTAAGATCACCTACTGCCAAATCCCCTGCCATGGGCAGAGACACCCCACAAAGCCCTGTCCAGCCAGGTCTTGAACACTTCCAGGGAAGGGGCACCTACAGCTTCTCTGGCCAACTTTTTCCAGTCCATTACAAGCCTCCGAGCAAAAAATTTCTTCCTAAAACCCAACCTAAACTTGCCCTCTTTCAGTTTAAAGCTATTCCCCTAGGCCTATCAATAAAGGACCTTGAAAAAGTCCCTCTCCAGCTCTCTTGCAGCCCCTATCAATAAAGGACCTTGAAAAAGTCCCTCTCCAGCTCTCTTGCAGCCCCTTTAGCTACTGGGAGGTGCTACAAAATCTCCCCAAAGCCTTTTCTTGTCCAGGCTGAACAATCCCAGCTCTCAGCCTGTTCTCACAGGAGAGGTGTTCCAGCCCTGGGATCATCTTTGTGATCGCCTCTGGACTTGGGCCAACAGGTCCATGACCTTCCCATGTTGGAGGGAGTTATAATGCTTAGTTACAGAGCTATTTCAGAATAGATCTGTCCTGTAAGGCAAAACCTACACAGAAGATTCACATAGCTATTTAACCTCAAAAACCCACTATTTAAAGCACAATTTTCTGAAGATTAATTTTTCACTGAGTTTAGGCCTAATCAATTTTTTAATTTTAAAAATTTATAAGATATTTACATTCCAGACATTCTGCCAGTAACAAGTGGAATAATCTTGTTATGCATGTTTTCTATCAAACAGCAAACAATCAAAATAATCACTTGAAATTCTTCGATTTCACTGTCAAATGAAATACTATGAAAATTAAGCATCACTACAAGCAGAGGATGTCAACAGACAATTTAAAACTATTTGACACCCAGTAGTAGGACATGTATAATGAAAATCAATATAAATCACTTAACCATTCTCCTAATTTGTCATGCTGCTTATTTGAAAGCCAGTAGGCTTTCTGAAAAAGCAGCTTTTTCGTAGTTATTAAAATGTGATACTTGTAAAAAGTATTACTTAACAAGCTGGATTTTTAAACCAATTTTATGGAACTTCTCTGGCTCCTATTTGTATTTATTCTTTGAAATACAAAGTACAAAAGACAGACATTAACGTCAATTTGACAGATAAAATACACTGTCCTTTTTCTTAAAAAAAAAGGACTTTAAAAGAAATTTAAGTTAGGATTTTAATTTTTTTTTTTACATTTTGAGTCTCCATTTACAAGACATTACCTTAATAACAGCTACCTGTGAATCATACTTTCCTACAGCTTTAGAATTAGATGTTTTAATAGCTATTCACTTCTATGGTCAATACCATTGATAGAAGTACATATGATGAGCGTGTACGTATGGTATGTATGATAAGTTACAGGGAGCAAATTGTCCTGCATTTGCAGCTGGTGAGTAGTAAATCAAGTGTGGGGAAAAAAAATCAATAAACTGTAAAAACAAAATAGTATCCTCAGAATTATGTCACTCTAAGCAAGAGTCACTCTAAGGAATAATACATCTTCCCAGAAAAACAGATTCCTAGAACTGGACAGTAAATTCCTCATGACAGGGGCTGGAGTACAAAAGCATTTACTTAGACTCTTGTCAAATTCCACAGAATGTATATTAAAAAATGAAACACTGGGCTTTATAAATCAAAGAGTGAATGAAGTTTACTTCTGCAAAGGTAACATGGGAGGTACTATCACATTTCTAAGAAAATACTAGTTGACTTTCACTGTGGAAAATTAACAGTAGTACATAAAAAAATTACTGGTATACATTGCATACAATATCAATGATGACAACTATTTCATTTATATTGTTGATACAAAAAAGAAAAGCATTAGTAAATGTGTGATTTAGTCTATTACTAAACATATTCACCATTTTAAACTAAGTTTGTCTTAGCTCTCTATGGTCCTTTTCCCTAGAAATACAATTAATGCTTTTACCATGCCTCTGAAAATACGCTACTTATGAAAAAGCCAAGATACCCAAATCCTGCATTAAATATTTCATCCAGGTAGGAAGGAAAGCTCATCTTAAGGCTAGACAAAACATTACTGTTAGTGTTAAGAATCTGATCTATCCATCAAATAAATGCAGTGTAGATGTGCTAAGAAAATCAGAATAAATACTCAGCCAACTGGAAATTTTCAAGTTGACAAAGCAACTTTACAGCACCATCAGAAACTGTTGGGGAAACTAGCTAGCCAGTACTGAATGCTTAATGATGTACTTCTACAGAAGTGTATATATTTTAATAGCCAAAATAGTAATGCTCTTCAATGTTTTTCAAATTAAATTGATGTCAAAAGCTCCCACAGTGAAGAAAAACAGAGAAATTAGTCATCAACGGTACGTGAAAAGCAATTATAGGATGCATCACTTATAAAGAAACTATATGGCCAAAACAATATCAAATTTCACCCTGACCTGCTCAGATTTATCAAATTACACTGCATAGTTCAAAAGGTAGTTTCTCATCCGTTAAGGTCCACATATGTACAGTATATTTGATTTCAAACTTAACTGGAGGGTATAGTAAAATATTACCCTAATCTGTGCAGAAGAGCTGACACGATGTACAATGGCCTAAAGCTGGAAGTGGAGCTCCGTGTGGAATGACAAAACACAACTTCTAACAACTGACTCCTGCACTAATACCATATATTTATTGACTTTCACTACTTTCATGAAACTTCATGCTTTGGAAAAAGAATAGCTGCTTTCTATACTGTAAGTCTGCCTTTTCTCTTACAAGGCCCTACCTTAGAAAAGGTAAAATCATTTAAACAGTTCACTAATCCTAAATAAAATCACCAGGAACTAACAAGTATCTGTTCCCACAAAGGGCAATTTGCATTGTATGATTTTCTTGACTAATTGTTTAATTCTAGGTTTCCAAGTTTAAAAATCTGTCTTTAAATTAAGCTGATCACCCTAAGTACCCCCATGGGAATTTCACATGCTTGTCTTCTTAAAAAACACACTCTACACTTTCCAGTGTGTTTGGAAAGTTTTAAAGTTTTCCAGCTTCCAGGAAATATTCTTGATCTTAAATCCACAAGGGCACAATATTTCCAACTTCCTGCATCCCCTCAACCCAAAACTGCCATTACACTTAAACCAGAGCATGGGAAAGCAGAAAACAGCCTAACAGATCTCCCAAGCCACAGATATTTAGCCTAACTTGATATCTCCTGTAACTCAGATGATCAGGGTTTAGCTTAAGACTTCAGAACTCTGTGGTTTCAAAAGAGAAAATGAAAATGTAGATGTTAGAAGAAATAATGATTTATAAAAACACATTTTTCTACACATTTCTTCTCTACACATGCTAATGTGCCACGACACCTCTATCTCCAATTGACACAGAACATAGTTATACATACCACAGTTTGGTGGTTAACTTGAATCACTTCATCCCCAGCATGGATTTTCTTGCACCGATCTGCAGGTGACTGAATTTAAAATAAAAGAGATGATCAAGAAGACAGGTCTTACCGGTCATCATCTCTCTTTCAGCACTATGATTGCTAAGCTATGTAAATCAAGTTAGATTGATAATGACATTCTACTGTGAAATAAAGAATTAAAGAAATATTTAATAAATCACTTTGTTCTTGTTGGAGAAAAATGATACGTACTATTCTACACAATAAGAGCACAGGTTAAGAATGTATGAATATATATGACAACTGAGTCCTAAGGATTCCTTTTTAATTTCATCCTGACGAAAAGATGCTTTAATCTGCCAGAAATGTCTTAAGCCTTGAAAGCCAATCTTTGGCTGACTTTTGAACCAACCAAGACTAACTGGTAATTCTTCATTAAAAAACTTATAATTTCTTTTCACTCTACAACATTTCAATATGTTGCAGAGAGCTTTAGTAAAATTGCGTAAAGAGCACACAAGAAGAGAAGACTGGGTTAGGTACAACCTAGGAAGAGCGAGTAAGTTAATGGTAACTTTGGTTTTGGAATATTATTAGGGTGAAAGAAATGCTACCATCATCAAAATCCTACAGTGAACACACTTCCAAAAAAGCACAGTAGCTTTGTATTTTTCTTTTGCCTCAAAATAAACTCAGTATCAACTAAAAAACAGAAAAAAAAATAAACACCACAACAAAAAAAAACCCTCTTCCAAAAAGTGAAAGCCCCAGAAATTTTCCCTTCTTCTCTCTTTACAGCAGATCAACTGTTTTCTGAGGGAAATACCTTCAAGTTTAAAGGAAAATAAATCCTTCAGTTTTTCAGAGTCACACTTTAATTCTTCTCACAATACTGTAGCTGCCAGAAGGCACTTAATTGACTCCACAGTAGAAGGTGAGACTGACAGTTTGAAAAAAGAACCCAAACGAAACATGCTGCTCAGGAGCAGATTAAAAAAAAAAAAAACTGCCACAAATTTTATGTAAATGAGTGAAATTAATTTTCAGCTGAGATAACAGGTCATCAAAAGAAAATGTTCCAAGCCTGAAATGACCCCATTTTGTAATAAATAATCTATGTACTACATCCCCATTCAAAACACATGTCTCACAACTAAGCCATGACTTTCTAACTCAATTGCACATAATTCATTGCCTAAGTTAAGGACAGTGTTCAAATGAAAGTTATCCAAGAGATATGAGAGGTTGAAAGAAGGGTCACTCATGACTCAGTCGTAACAGACACTGCCCAGAACATCCTAAATCAAACTGGGCTGGTAAGAATGTCATTTTACTAACATAATGAACAGCAGTCTTGACATTTTGGCACTATTTAAGCAATAAAGGTATTGGCCAAGTGACTTGGGGAAAAATTTTAACACTGGTGATTATGTCCTAATAATCTGTCTTTGTCTGCCATTTCACTACTCACACTTACTCATTCATACCTCTAAAATCTTTATAATCCTCCTATGCAATAAAAGCTCTTTTAGCTCAGACGTAGTTACACCTAAGACTTTTAAAATGCAAATGCAAGTGAATCCTGTGTCGTTACCCTTGAACTCGTCAGGACTTTATTACAATACACCCTTTGCTTTACAGCGTCTTCAGCATTTGCAGCTTAAGTCTTGTCAAAACAGGTCAAGTTTGCCAAGCCATTAAAGTATGGTCTGACAGTCTTCAAACTGGAAATGTCTATGTTAAAAAAGCCTTATTGTAATTATGCCTGAAACACAAGGTGAGGTAAAATCATTTATAAAGAAATGTCAAGGCTGTGGTCTTTTGAAGGGGTTGTAACTCCAGTTCCTTATTGCTTTTTCCTCTCCAGTAAAATACAGACCTTGCCGTAAAATAGTATCTTTTATTGTGGCTATTTAAACAAAACAGAGGGAAATCGATAAGGTCTTTCTTTTTGGATGTATATGCTGATCATTAAGCACAGAATCCACTCATGAAGACCTACACTAGGAGGAACAAAGTGTGCCACACCACAACTGTATCTTTATTAGCTGGTAATTCAGCTCAACAGGGAATTGAAGAGATGGAAACACCTTTCATTGAGGCTCACATATCAGTAACTAAAAGCTATTCAGAATCTGCTTAGATTTATTCTTTACAATAGATTTAGTTTTGTCCTTTAGGCTAAATGTCGTCTTTGGTACACCCACTCTATCTGAAAGTCCAGTTTAGAGCCAACCAGACCACGGTGAGTGGTGACACTGGGAGCACCCCCTTCAAAGTCACATTCCTGCTGGAGATGCACTGCATGCCATTACTTTAGAAAAAAGCTATTTATTGGAAAACCAAAGGACACAGTGGTCTTATTTGAAGGACATATTTTGCTTATGAATTAAAAGAATCTCTCCAACATGGCCTAGATGGGCTACTCAATAAGAAACCTAAAATCTTTTGTTGGACCAATACACCCTTTAGATTGTTACTTCCAAACAAAAGACAGAAGACATGAACCAGAAAGCTCAGCTTGCTCTAATGCTATCAGGGCCATCAGAAAGAAGTCCTTACAGGGCAGTGGCCTGTGAGGAACACTGCTCTCTCTCAGTGCAAGCTTCAGAGCTCAGCTGCTGTGATCTGCAGGGCTGATGTGTTGGGGGAGATGACTCCTAATGCCAAACAGTAAAATCCAAATTCTAACAGCCTTTGCAGCTGGACATCAAACACCTCACAGGCCAGACAGAAAAAGCAGAACTGCTATTACAACACTACTCTCTTACATTAATGTGGAGAGCACTACCCTGATACTGAGTTTAATACAGATACATGTTCTTCTCCAGGATCCTTCAGACAAAAAAATCTGCCACTGACTCACTTAGAAGAGAAGACCTGGAAATCAAAAGAACACAAATTTTTGCTCAAATGCAAGAGAATTTGGATTCTTGTTTCCTAGAAGTTAAACTGTATTGCAAAGAGTAAACATGTCAAGGCCAGCAGGTCACCATCATGATCTTGTTCTGGCCATGCTGCTTAGATCTTTCTCCTCCCATTTACCAAAATCAAAACTCTGTGTGTATGTGTGTGTGTATTAAAGAAAGCAGCTAGAAACTGTGTTCTTAAATGCAGGAGACACCCTTCTTTCTCTAAAGCTCTACTCATTTTCACAAAGGCTTTAACACACAACAGCTTTTTCCCTTGATCACAGAGTGCAGTTTCCCGGTCTGCTATGAGCACCTCCAGGGTGTCACAGTGAGTGAGAGAGTCAGTAACAACAGCAGAAGAGTCATCATGACTGAAGCTTCCTGACATAGCTTTAAATTATATTCATGAATCACAAAAGATAAGAGTTTTGAGAGAATGCATTAGGATTTTATTTTTATCTTTGCCCCTGGGAAATTAAATCCATTAGCAAGTTATGGAAAGAAATTGTTCCTTCTTTAATTTGAGAGATTCAACTGTAAAAATTGTTCTATTTATTTCATATATTTTCTAGATTAAGCTCAGCTGTAGTTCTGTTTGCTTTGTTCAGTTTTGCTAATTTCACTAATGATTTTGGTAGCTGTAGGCCTGACTCTCTAGAATTTTTCTTTTCCTTGAAATTCCTTACATTTTTTTTATTCCAAGACAGGTGGCATTCACACAAATTCTACAACAGGTATTATCTATTAGTTATAACTCATGGATATTCTGCCCCCAGCAGAAAACAGAAAGGGAAAAGGCTATCAGATTGCAACTCCTCTGAAAGGATGAAAACAATATTCCTATTTTTATTGAGATGTTAACAGAACCTCGCTGCAGATCAGATGCAGCAGCTGTAAATGTCATGTAAGTAGTTTGCACTTCTCACAGGATGACACAGTAGCATGATAAAACAAACATTTCTGACAGCTTCATTTTAAGAAAATGCCATCAAAATCTTTGAAAGGAGTTGCCACAGCCATTATGGAACAGTTCAGCACTGTTTAGTGATTGTTCCACATTAATTGAAGATCATGGATAGAAGCCTTTTCCCCCAAAATTATAATTTTGCTCAATTACTAACAGATAGACAGCCAGTTCCCTAAATACAGTGTACAAGGAATGGAGGTTGTATTCTAAAGGCTTTTGAAAAGTAGTCTATTATGTTTTACTTGCTCTTTAATGCCTTCAGTGAGAATTAGTACACCGGTAATAAGTGTTCCTTTCCATAGGCATTACTCAGAAGTTCATGCAGAAATATATGGTTATTTCTCTATGTGAAGGGATGTTCATTTCCATGCACTCATTTATTACAAAATGAAGCTTGATAGATGGAAAATATAAAAGCTGTTTGTCTAATACTGCAGCAAACTCCAGCATAACAGCCTAAATATAATGTAGACATTTATCTTTTATTCACAGAGCAAAGTAACTTCAAGACAGCTGCTTCCTGTCTTGATCAACTAGAGCATTTTAGGTGTCTTTCAAGAACAAATCACAGCTGATTCTCTTGGTCCTAAACTGGGAACAACTCTTTCAATTCTGAGGTAAACAAGCACAAGCATCTCTGCTGTTCAACATGCCATTGGTCCTTAACAGCCAACTAGCACAAGTTTGCAAGCAAAATGTAGTTTATAGCAAAGGGAAAGCATTAACCACAGGTAAGGTCAGAAAGGCTTCCAGGCCTGAACATACAGTATCAACAATACTTACATTTTCTGTTGTTCCAGTAATTACATGAAGACCATCATATGTTGACTTAATGTACATACCCTAAGAAAAAGACATCATGGGAAAGAATTTTTAAAGTGTTTCACAAACCATTACCATCCAAAAAAAACTTGCAAATCTCTTAAAGAATCTGTCTTTTCGTTTTGCTTTCTTTAAGATTTGTGGACCTTAATGCATGCCATGAGGAATTTGTCTCTGCATAAGAAGGTGCTTTCTGATACACTTCAAGAACGGCCAAAATAATTTTGGCCCTAATTTAGCAATAGCAAACTAAAATGTTTACCACAGTTATGTCCATAAGTACTCCCCTGTTTTTTTAAATACACTTCTTCAACAACAAATAGAACAATGTCTTACAAAAAGCTCCAGAATTACCAATTCCCTTTGTATGACCAATACGTCCATTTTGCTTTGAAAACTACATTTAGGTTTAAAAGATCTGGAGTCTTCAGTAGGCAATGCTGCAAATACAAGTTTAAAATTGCTAACCAGTGCTTGGAATTGTGCCTACAAAATGGCTCTAAGACCGTCTAATAGACTCACTCATCCAGTGAACACTTCAGCTATAAAACTCAATGATGAAAACTTCGGCACTTTGTAAGCTACCCACTTCCTTCAAAAAAATATGAAATAGGAGGGATAGCTTATAAACAGACAGAAGTTCCTGAATGGGTAGTCCAGAACAATATCTCAAATATGCTCTTCCACCAAGCCTTAATTCAAACATTTTAACAGCATCCACTATGACATTGAGAAGGGAAATGAGAGATAATTGGCATATACTCTGCATTCAACAATTTCTGAGGAATCTCCTTTCCTTCAACCACTTACAGAAAGCAGGTGACATTGAGCACCTGAGTAAACATCCTCTCCATAACCTACTTTTTCACTTTTTAATCAGAGTGCCACAGAGAAGTCTGTTTCTAGCTGAGGAGCCCAGTGCACTCACTGCTTAGTAAAGAGGCAAAGAACACATATCAAGTTGTACTGATCTACATTGGGACCAGAACTGGCAGACATTTTGGTAGCAGAGATGAGGAAGCTCACCTCAATTAACAAAGTGGATAATATCCCTAGTAAAACAAGACAGGGACTTTCTGAGTTTCTCAGGACAGGGGCTCAAAAGTGAACTCCTATTTTGTTCTGCACAATTACGTAGTGTTAATTGCATCAAACCCAGTTATGTTCAGCTGCCACAGCTAGGAGGTAACAAATCTAAAATCTACTTGTTATTATATGGTCAGAAACCCCCTGACATCAGCCTTCAACTTCTAGCTCCTCTATGTACCTTCATTAATTTGTCCATTGATTGGCTCCATCACACAGCTTTTGCTTAACTCAAATACAGAATGTTTTTTTCATACATTTATCCTCACAACACCCCTGTGAGGTAGGGAAACGCAAATAATATACACACATCTTAACACTAATATACAGATATCTTACAGGAAGCATAATGAGCCACACAAGAGGCTGAGATATGTTAGTATCTGTTCCTTGGTACACACATCTACCCTCAAACCTCTGCCAATCTGGATCCCCATCTCAGTGACTGGGCCGTGCATTCCGCATCACAGCAAGAGCTAAAATCACAGTGACCACGGTGACAGGAACTTTGTGTCAGGTCCCCAAACAGAGAAATTTCTGAAGAAAGCCATATTTTTATTTTTATTGACAGTGAGTTACTGCTTTCAACCTTAAACATCAGGATGAAAGCTGAGGGAAAGGTCTCATACTTAATGAGTGTTTAGATTTGTGCAAAGCATTGTTCCAAAGCACAGTAAGTTCATCCAAGTGTGCTACCATTCCAGAGGACAATTTACATCCAATCTAGTCTTTTCAATAAATTTAAAATACTTGGAAAATACAAAAGAGATGAAAAAACTTTTGCAGAATGCTCTTTAAAGGCTATGATCAAGATTTTGCACACATTAAGAAAGAGAGAGAAGAAGGAAGCTGAAAAATATCCACCCTAGATTGTATTTATTCCACACAAGCAAAATTAATAAATGTTACATTAGTACCATGACACATTAATTTTACAAGAGCCAACAAAATTCTCATAATAAAGCAGCTTTTAAATTAGGAGAGGTAACATTTTGCAATGAGCCCCTTTCACCCGTGTTTCTCCACTCCTCATTTTAAGTGAACAATATATGGGAAATGGTACAGAGAAGAGAGTATTTCTGGCTTCCAATTGTTCAATCTGGAATGGAAATAAGAATACCACAGACATTTACAAGTTTTCCTCTCTGCCTCCTTGTGGCTGCACAATACCAACAGTACTTTTAGCAATCAAGAATACAGGGGAGATCAGTGTGTGCTCTATTTGCACTGAAAGAAATTGGTTGATACACATCTAAGTTATTAAAAAATAAATTCCTAAAAATTTACAAGAATCAGTTACACCAGATAAAAGGAAAGATAATTCAGTTTATATGACTAAAATAACCATATGCTAGCCAACCTAGTAATCAGGAATAAATGTATGCTTAGATTAAAAAACTAGTAACTCATGCTTAATTACATGAGAGATTGTCATGATCAGTAATGGGTAGAGTTCTAATTTCAAACTGATAATTACAGTTTATCTTGGTGATTAAGTTAAGGGTTAGAAAAGAGACCTTTTGCGCTTTTTATATTTTTTTTCCCTTTTGTTTTTGTTTATATTTTTTTCAAGAATTAAAACAGAATGTAACATATTTTAACACATTTTATGCAATGCTGAATGGAAAAGGAAAGAAGATACTAATTTCATTTTATCACACATGTAACTGAATTTTTATTTTCACTCCACTTTCATGGAAGCCTCCAAAGCTGCATGTGCCTCTTTACCCCCAAACAGCTCTCAGAATGCCATTCATACTCTTTCCCAGCATTTCCAGTACTTCAAACCAAAAAATTCAGAAAAATATCAAGTAATAGCAGTACACTGGAGTCCTGGAAAGGCAGTCAGCTGCCACACCCTGCTGTATTTTAAGACGGATTCTTTACATGACAAGCTTCTTTTGTGTTTGCTTCAGCAGGCAAAAAAGAACCCCTAAGTCTCATGTTCTGATGAATTTACCTTTGAATTTCTGAACCTTGAAATCATATCACAATCACTTACCTGACTGGTATTAAAATGATTATATGAAGAGGAAACAACTGAAATTCAAGATGAACCTTTGCTACAGTTCTCTGATATTCTGTTCCATATTAAAAATAAAAATGAAGTACAAAGTGACTGTTGCAGAAAAAATACCCAAAAAAGCTTGGTTTCCCGCTTTTTGTCTAAATACACTCACTGTTTTCAGTCAAGCAGCGATATTTTTAAGTCTGCTTCATGGTAAAACATACTACCTAAGCTAGTCAGTTTTGTCTTGGTATATCAGTAAAGTAAAAACATACAAAATTAAATTCTGCTTACTGATACAGATGAAACAACTTGAAAGTCTTCAAATAAAAAAAAAAGAAAAAAAAGAAAGGATTACACATGGGAGTGTGTTGATGATTGCAAAGTTGAACATTAATCCATTTTAAGGACTTTAAGTAACTTTCTACCATGACAATTCTTTTCACCCTTACTGCACAACCACTGCAGGTTATATCTGTTTCCTCAGCAGTACTCACTGGAGAACACATGGATGCAGCCAGTCACATGAGAGAGAAAACAAAGCAGATAGAGAGAAAACAAAAATGGAAAAAAAACGAAACAACAAAACCAATACCAAACCCCACCCAGAACATTGTTTCACCCAATACACAAGAGGCTCTCCATATCACACCCTAACAACACTTTCTGCTTGACAGGTTTAGTTGCTTGAAAGGTTATTTAGTCATAAGTGTTAGCTACTTGTCGTATTTATAAGACATGGTAACACATTTACTTGTTTCTTCTGCATTCAGTTATTAGTCTGACAATTTACATTTACCGCAGACAAATACTTACATTTCCACAAGAAAAGACCAAACACAGGGAAGCAACTATTTGTGCTGATTAAAATATCTTGATAATGCTTCAATCTTCTTAAGTTGTGAAAGCTTCAAGTATTTTATGAATTCCATTATATATTTACCATGAGTTTAGGGAAACAGCATTGTTTTCCAAACTTTTAATTTCCTTCTCTTCTCCTTTCCTTTTCCTCTCCCAAATTTACTTTAGCTTCTTAGCTACTGAATTTGAGATTATAGATATTCTGTTTATGATATGTGACAAAAAAAATCTTCCCAGTTAGCAGCCATCCTTGTCTTTTTTCTTCTGGATGAAGTCCTTCCATTTATATAGAACATTTTATTTAGCGATTGGTAAAGCCAGCATAGAACTGTCAAGTGGGTCAAAACTCTACAGGAATGTTGACAATAAACCATTTTTCCACCTTTGTCATTGCACAAATCCTAGAAGAAGATCCAGAAATGATTGAGCTTCACATTTATCCCAGTGTTTCGGATGTGTAGAGAATATTCAGAACTCCAAGCTTCACCATCAGTTCTTGAACTGACACCCTCAGCACTCAGTGGGGCAGTACTGATGTGCATTCACTGTGCTTTAATTCAAAGGTATTAGTTTAAAAAGCAAACAAACAAAACACCAACAGCCCAAACAAAGCACCAAGAACCACATGACAAAGGTGATCTGCTGGCAAGGCTGGCACTGTTACAAAGGGAAGGGGATGATTTTCACTCTCCCGACGCGGATTCACCATCCTTGGTGCCTGCTCTGGAGAGCTCACAATCTAGAGGAGACGGCACAATGCCAAGGCAACACAATAGTGGCACCAGGCAAGGATGAGGGGAAAGGAACATGACTGTGTTAAAGTGGCATTGTATCCTTCTAATGCCTGTATAAGGAAGGTATGGCTGCTATTTTCCTTTCTTTAAAAAATACATATAAATATTTTTATGACAATGACATCAAGACCCTGCTAAATTGGTTCACAAATACATAAAAAGAAAAAGCCCCGCCTTGAAGAGTTTCCAGTTTAAAGAGACAAGACAGACAGAGGGTATAAAACAGAGACACAGAGAGGGAAAGAGATTCTCTCATCAGCTACCCAGCAGGAACAGACCCAAGAAATACATTCTTAGTAACAAAAATACCATTCAATGTTTCTCAGTCCTTGGGAGTTCACATCAGCCTACACAAAGACTTAAATGAGGGGACAAAAACCCAAAAAAACATTCACAAGACAAAAAGAAAAAAAATTCAAGTTCAGATAAAAATGGACAGAACTCGTAAAAATGATCAAGAGAAAGGGGAAGAAGATTTCCTCATTACAACAGAAGAAAGGGTTTCAAAAGGTTGACTGCAGTGAGATGGTGGAAGAGTTAAAATTACAGGAGAAAGGGAGGGAGAGAGGGAACAGAGAATCCATGAGAAGCTGAAATCCTGAAGGACATATTTAAAATGGATTCAGGGAGAAAAAGAAACCAGTAGAGGAAGGGAAAACAAACTGCAGACTAAAACAAAGGATGGGGCCATATTTACTGATCCAAGTGTTTGGGGTTTTTCTCACATTTTAATTGTGATTTTCCAAAAGAACAGAAAATTAATTTAGTGTGCAATTGCTCTAAATAGCTTGGCATACCAACTTTGCCAAGAAAAACAATCAACCCAAAGCCAGCAACAACCAACCCACAAACCAAAATATTCTCCAAAACTACAACATCCAGACAACTTCAAAAACCTGCTGCAAAGAGTACAGCAGTCCTCTTTCAAGACTATTCAAGAGTAGGGAATGAGAATAAGCTTGGGCAGAAGATGCAAAAGCTATTCCTTTAGACAAAAAATGTTTAACTGTATTCTCATCACCTTCTTTTCTACCTCCAAAAATTATGGGAACAGGTATTATTAATGATGTAAAGTCATACATCTGGAATTGTTACCAGTGTTGGTTTTTTCTATGCAGCAGGTGTTGGATATTTGAGTAAACAAGATCAATGGTCAGCTCTTGAACAACAAACACAGGACGGCTCCATTGTGAGCCTTCACAAGCACCTGATTAAGAATGCAGAATCCTTCCAATAAAATTTGATGAGTTACTTATCAGCACTGCTGTCGAGTTCTGGAATAACTTATAAAATAGCTTTATATCCCTGAGACACTATGAAACATTTTCCAGAATCTGACAGGTTTTGTGCATAAGCCCACGCAAACTTCTTGGTTGAGTTGATCTTAGTAATTTAAGTCCCTTCAGACTTCAAGATCCTAGAACAATCTGAACCATTTTTCAGAAGCTGGTATAAATGGCAAGAACTTCTTACTCATTTCTCCCTGTTCACCGAACTCCGCATACTTCAGTCAACTTTAGAAAATACTTCCCTGCTGGCTGCATGAGCAGCCTAACTAGCATGAGAAATCAAACTATTTTCAAACTTTAAAACAGAAAAGGCTAAAATGTCTTATTTTAAAAAAAAATCACTTTCGCATCCTGGATGATGGGTTTGATTAACTGCGTACTTCTTACCAGCCCTTCACTTGGCTTGATGTTTGTAAGCTGGATCACTTCAAGGTGGGCAGACTGGGAAACCAGTGGATCAGAAGAGAGCGAGATAATGTGATCACAGACACCAGAGAGAGTTTTACACTAGGAAAGAAAAAAAGAAAAGAAAATGTCACAATCCCATTAGCATACCATTGCTAACTATTCAAATGTTAATATACAGTTTAAACCACCATGTTCTTCAAGTACATAGAGGGCAGAGGGGAAAAGGCCCCAGGCAGCAATAAAATATGAAATACATGATCTATGATGACTCTGAACTAACTGCACCAGGCCCAGGAAGAACAGGAAGCAAATGCTTTTGTATCTGAGCAGAGACAAAGGGGGTTCCATGCACACTCACAGACAGATGCCCTGCTCAGGCATACAGGGAATGTGTGGTGAGCTCAAACCCCCACTCTACTCACATCTTTTGCAAAGACAGTAAATGCCTCAAAGCCCACTAATTTCCATTGAATGTGCAGCTGATCAGCACACATTGATGAAAATCAGGCTCTTAATGATGACAGGTAACTCCCATTAACTCTGAAGTTTATTCTGTACTAATAAAACATGCTAATTGCCTTTGGACTGGGTTTCTCATGTTCTACAGCTGCCAAACATGATTTACTGTTGCAGACATGAAGATTACAATAAATCATCACTCCACAATGGGATAACTCTTAAACAAGTTATTGTTGGCAGACTGCAGCAAGACAGAAAAAAATTCTAAAAAGGCTGGGACTGTGAAATTGGTACTATTTCATCTCCTGACCTCTCACTCCCTGAACAACCTCTTAGAAGCAGGAAAGCTGTGAGGCTTTCCTATCATTCTCTGTAAGAAAGTGATTTTTGAGAGTTTCAATGTTTTCCAGGAAGTCCTCTTTCAGCAACTTTAAATGATTTCTCTGTTCAGACTTCCAATGCATCTTTTGTCAGCAAATTGGGGGATTAGGACATTCTTCTGGTCCCAAAATTGTGGGCATCTCCAAACGCAATTAAGAACCGGCTTAACTGCTCTGAAATTCAAAAGATCAAAGCTAACCAGGCTCCTCAAATGACTGAAACACAACTGCACACAACTGTTGCATCAATTAATCTTCCAAGTTTCCAAAGTATAGTTCTTACAGTAAAAAATATCTGCAACAATGCTACGGAAAAGTAATGTAAAACTGGATATAACCTCCTGCCAAATCACCATCATAATTCCAAACGGCAAACTACAAATATCATATGCAAAAAGGAAATTTTTTTTATAAGCGATAAAAAAAACCCAAAAACCCAAACAAACAAAGAAGCAAACAATGACAGGGACATCTTAATCTTGTCACAGATCAGTACACTTTTCTGCTCTTTAAAGTATTTACAAACAGGTGAAAGTGTAGGTTTGTATACATGTCACTTATTTTACTGAGTAACATTTCAGGGTGAATAAGCAAACCAGAATCACATGGAAAATATAACAAAATTTATATTAGCAACGTGGCCTTCTTCCAGAAAAGAATACCACCTTTAAGCATAGCCACACACACCACCTGACTACTTTTTCATGATGCAGAATCATTACTGAACAAAGACTGTCAATAAATACATAAAATGAGGTTAAGAATGGTTTATGCTTTACCTGAAGTAAAAAAAAAAAAGTGAAAAAGAGAACTTTATTGAAATTTGGGCCTCTTTAATGGCTTTTGGACACATGAAAATTGCTTTGATCTGACATTTTTAAAAGATAAAATTATATAAAATTACATAATAAAAATGAAAGCTTAGATTTCTGTTTATTTTTAATTTTAAATACAGTGTTGGCATGTTATTTCTATTTCCATCTTGGAACTGCACTGACAAATATTGAAAAATTGCTTTAAAGATTACAGTGCACTCAGCTATTTGTGCAAAGTGAAGAGACCCACATTATAAATTATCCTCTGCAGATGAAAATGGAATTTTTCATATCTTTTTAGACCGTATTCATCCACCCATTCTTCCTATTAACCTCCTCTAAACCCACTAAATGTCTGGGAGTCTTAGCAATTTCAGAGAAATTTCTGTTTATAGCAAATTATTTTTTTTCTCCGATTTTCAACTGTTGCGTTACAGAGAGATATCAAGACACACAGAAAAGGAGTGTTCCTACCGCCTAACACAAGGTATGACACTTCAGAGATGTGGCTCCTCATTAAAAACATGTTCCCAGCTGCCTTGACAGATGATGGGGAAAGGAGAGGATTTGGGCAAGCCCAGGATGTGGAATGGAGCAGGAGCCTGAGCTGAGATACATTAAATAGCTCCCTGGAGCAGCTGCCCTCCCTCAGCCTTCCCATGAGAGGGGCACAGAGAGTCTCTACAGTAATGCCTCTGGTGATCAGCATTCTAGTACAGTTACACTGCTCACAACCCTAAAACAAGGTGATGTGAATATTCCTCAAGAGGAGCTCTGGGAATATTGGGTGCCAAAATCACCAAGCTACTAGGATAAAAATCTGCCACATGCTTCAATGCATTTCTAAAAGACTTCTGTTGCTTGGGTCTCACAGCTTTCTTAGATATTCCCACTGCAGTCCAGCAGCCCATTATCCCTATAAACTATAACACGCTTAAATATTTTCATTATATACTCCTAGGTTAAAGAATTGAACTATTAGTGGGATGAAGTATGTATTCGGCTTATGTCAAAGATAAATTTTCATGAACTCTGAACTTGTCCAGAGACAGCCAGGACAGCAGGGAACACACAGCAGATATTCTCTGCCCACTGCAAAGGCAGGGTACGTGGGCAGAAACTAGAAACGTGTCCAAAGGCTGACACAGGCATAATAATGCATTTTTCCTTGCCTTATCTCTCAGGAACACCTCATTCACAGTTTGTGTTGATAATAAGCTAATCAGCCTAAATCAGCATACGGACAAAACAGTCTGCTCACCAGGAGCATGCTTCCTCCCATTCGGCATCCCTATGGAAAAAGACCTTGGACCTATTCGGTGGATCAGGGCCTTCCAAGGCAAAGATGTTACCACATGGCAAAGCACTCAAACATTGCACGTTTTCTACTCATTTTGTTCCTAACGACTTACGAACACAATATTTCTCAGCAGAATTATTCAGGGCAATCTGTATCCTAGACATGTATTTCAGTTCCACTAAAGTATGATGGTGATCATCTTTTCTCTGAAATGGTCGTTATCTTTGGATGCTTTGTAAAACTAACTTCTCATTATGAAAATATTGTCAATGAGATCAGGATCCTTTATCCTTTTTAAGTGTTGATTGCCTGCTGCAATGCAGTATTAGTTACAGTAAGACACACAGGAAGCTGAGGATCCAATTGCTCCCACAGATATCAGCACGTATCAAAAATCCCCAGCCTTTTGCAAGCTGTGCTCAGGTCCCAGTGCAAAGTATCTGCACACAAGGAAAGGATTTGTCCAAGCCAAAAACAAAAAAGCAAGTTACAAAAGATTAACTGAGGGAAACTAACAATTACATTTTCTCCTTTCATCACATGGTCCCTTGTTCTCACTATAAGCCTTAAAGCAATGATTTCAGTTCTCTTTTTCAGCAACTCATCACTGCACTTCAGTAATAAATTCTACTTTCTATTCAAGTGACACACTTATAATTGCAGATTGAAGCTACCCCACAGTCTCTATGTGCAAAGCTAAATGATTCAAAGGGGAACAAAAAATATCACCACACAGCACCTTGTTGTTTGGTAGAAATTCAAAGGGAAACATTATGTTTCCCTCAGAAGGCAACTACTTTATGCCTCATATCATGAAGAATGACAGATAATGCTTAGTTTCTATCAGTATTTTTGGACTGTAAGGTACCAATTTCTAACAGCTTTTCCAGAATTGCTCCTTCTTTCAGCCAAGGGGATGGGGACCTGGTGAGTAAAGGTGAGTAAATTAGATTTGCTTCTGTTTCGATTTTCTGTGGCTACTTCAGTTTGTGCTGGGAAAATGTCTGTGTTCTGCAGCAGAGTGAAGCACCCATGGACACAGCTTCAGGGGCCTCCCTTCAACCTGTCCATCCATTGTGTGTTCAACTTGGGCAGCCCTGGGGTCACCAACCTTTCTGGTCAAGCAAGCACACTCAGGTTTGTCCCCATCCTTCACTTTATCCAGGCTAGTGACCAAGTCTTGCCAAGTATTTGCAGTACTGAAACATTCTGCCTTAAACATGTTCCGAGGACTGAGGACAAGAAAAGCACCAGCCTCTCTCATGAGCAGCCTCACCTATGGCATCTGAGTGACAGATAGGATACCAGTAAGACATACGGACTTTCAGGATTAACGGTGAGAAAAAATGTCCAGGTAATGTTAAGCTTAGTCTCTTAGTTTAGTTAGTCACAGCTGTCCAAGATTAATGAAGCCTAATTAATTAAGCCGAACCAAATAATTATTAACTAATGGATTTTAGTCCAAAACAATGGCTATATTGTACAGAACACAGCAGTAAGCAGTCTTAAAACCAAGCAGGCCTGAACATGCACTAGTGCATATAGGAAATTTAAACACTGAACCACATCTTCTTTTGGCTACAAAAAGAAAAGCTTCTATTAGGCCGAAGATTGTTCAGTTCAATTTACAAGGTATAGACTCCTGAAAGGCAGAAGGTGGTTACTTATTTCTTTTTTTTCTACAACTATAAAAATTATACCTTTGACAGTGTATTTTTAGTCCATTATACTTCTATAACAGATATTCAAATATAGTGGGCAGGAGCAAATTATCATCACTGGGAATTCAACAAGGCTCTTGGAAAAAAGAGAACATTCTGATCCATTGCTTGTTTTCTCTTTTTCAACTTAGTAACTTTTTAAAAATTTACATAGCTTATTTGTTTTTCAAAAATTTCTGATTATTAGCTTCCCTTTGCAGATCCACTTTCTACAGTTTTCCAACTCAAAAAACCTGCATTTTCTTTTTGCAGGAAGTGCAGCCTAATTTTTAAAAACTGAAACTCCTTAAGGAAAGAGTCTTTTTTTTTCTTACGGAATGAAACTAAAACCTAGGAGAAAAATTATTACATTTTTTCAGTTAAAACTTATTATTAATCTGACTGAAGCCTGGCTTCTACTTTCTATAATTAGTTCTTCTAGCTTTGCTCTCCCTTTAATACTTTACTGCTTCACATGGATTAATCCAAACTGGGTATTTCCATCAAATACAGCCTTGAACAGCTGGATGGAATAAATGAATTATTCTTCAAATATTTTAAAGCTCCACTCAGAATTTTGCAAGTATTTACTTGCAATTCCCCAAAAAAGCAAATATAAACTGATAGCCTTTTAAGTTGAGCAGTTTTCCAAATCTTTTATCATCTCAAGTTAAATCAATATAAAGATTCTAAATATGAACTAGCAAGAGCATACTAATTTTCAGTTTTGAAGCCAGCACCACACCTATGGCTTATCCTTTCCTGTTTGGGCCCAGTGTATCATAAAACCTGTTCTTCTGAAATTGGTATTTTCTACTGCCATCTACTTCTGTTGGTATTATGTTCTAGTGCTAGTTTATTTCTCTTTATATAAAGAAATTATTATTATTTAACTATTTATTTTTTATTTATTGCTTACTTAGTAAAAGCGACCATAGAAAAAACAAACTGAGAAGAGCCTGAAATAAGAACTGTTTCTCTTTATTCATGAATATTTCAGAATTTTAATGAGCAAAACCCAATACATTATTCCTGCATGGTTTTATGCTTCTTATTCCACAGAAACCAAGTGGTTCTGTGAATGAAGTCACAGGAAAAAAACCCAAAACTGTAAGAAATGTAGTCTTTAAATTAATTTTTTAAACACTCCTACAATTCTAGGATCAAAAATTATAGAATAGACTTTTTTTTTTCCAGATACATTTGAAACTCCATCCATAAGAAATAAACACATTTAAGTACGTAATTTCATCTTAAAGCTTCATAATTTTTCAATCAGACCTTTTTCCTTTAGATACATTTTAGGTGTTTACCTGAGTAACACAGATTAGTTTACTGCTTAACCTATACCATAAGTGACAATCAAAATGCTTTTTTAAAGCATTTGAAACTGAAATTGCTTGCAGCAAACAAAAATACTTCTTCCTTGAATATAAGCTGAAGCTATAGAGTTCTGTCTCCACAAAATACCATTTCTTAAAATGAAAATCCTGAGAAGCTAACATGTGAATACATTAATTAATGTTAAAACATTATCTGTGGAGAAGGTGATTCAGCAATCTCCATGCACACACCCACTCTATCACTTCTGAAGGAAAGAGGGCATTAATTGGCTTTTCAAAGCTTTGTGCTTACAGAGCTCCAGCCCTTGAACCACAGCATGAGCCAAAAAAAAACCTCTTTTCATTCTGTGGACAATGGAGATGTCCCACCCAGAATACAGATTCAACATAAAGTAAACCAGTGGCCCACCAGCAGGTAATGTGGACAAAAATCTACTATTTTGATCCAACAGTCTGCTCCTAAGGTGGAGGATCTCTTGGTGTCCTGACAAGTAAAAGTACACAACTGTCCTTTAAGTAATATTTTTTACCCATTTCTGTAGCTCTAGTTCTATTTTACTTATGCAAGAAGGATCTCTTAAAATTTGACTTCAATCTTTAGTTGGAACAATACCTTGCAATAAGGATTTCCTTATGCTAATTGCATTAAATGCTAATTGACTGTTAGTCATTTCCTTTCACTTTTTTGAGAAACTTGTTTCATTGAGTCATGAAGGTACATGAAATTACATGGGATGAGCCCTCAGGTTTGAATTCAACTTCTTGTCTAAGCATCTCAGCAAACACAGCTCTACGTTTGTATCTGACCAATCAAAGGCAGCGGGATGGGATGCTGGTCAAACATCATTTCAGATGGGAAATGGACTCTGAAAATGCACTTGGAATAGCGTGATCTTGGAACCTTAAAAGAATTTACTTTCTCTCCTACAACAGGAGTGCAAATGTCCTCTCAACCTTTCCTACTAGCTCTCCCAGTATTTCTTACTCAAAGCTTCTTCTATGCCTTTCCCAAAAATTACTGCAATTCTTTTTTACTGCTGGATTGCTCCCCCAGATTGTCTAATGGGCTCAACCCACATCACCTTTTTCTGTCTTCCAGGGTGAAGGGTTAGAGGGAATTGAGACTGCTTTTCAATTCCACTTCTATCATCAACCTTTTCACCTGCACATGTGAATAACTAACTTTCAAACTAAAAATATTATCTCAAAGACATAATTTAATTATTTAGTCATAGATTTACCTCTTTTACCAATTGATTTTGGTCAGCCTTTCCCCCATCAAATCCCACTGATCAGCTGATGTACAACATGATCAGAAATGATCCAAATTACATGTACATACAGTAGTGTTTAATCCACGTATAGTCATGTTTAATCCATGCAGGGTCATTTTTAATCCACGGCTTCACTGAGACATTCAATGCTCTGTTTGTGTTCATGATTCCTTCCAAGTTTGAGCAGTGATCACAGAACGTACATTTATATCTATGACCACCTGTGACCACAATGAAGTTACTGCAGACTAAAGAAAGAAACCTACAAGAGTCTGACTGACGTCAGGTAACTTTCGTGCTCGTGTATCTTAAATAAATCCTCTCAGTTTCTTCCAAATTATCTGCTGATGACTCTATAAAGTGATGCTTCATCAACTTTAAACTCTGGCAGCTCCCTTTACAACCCTTTCTGCCAATTTTAATAGGTAAATAGCATATATAGAAGATTTCAGAACACTCAGCTCTTACAGCAGACAACAAGCATGCTTTGAAAACCAGGCTATAAGTGATTTCAAATCTGTGCCCTTCAACTTTTGCCAAGCAAAAGCATTAAAAGACTTTACTACTTAAATAACTGCAGAGGTCAACCTAGCATAGATGACTATGTCAGCCACACTAAATTTGCTAATTCTTTATGTCTCATACCTGAAAAAATTTCAGTGAAACTTAGAAATATAAGGAGACTTTTTATTCCACATCACTGTAAAACCAAAGCATCAAAAGCTTACAGAATTCAACCTTTCAAGCATTTCATATGGGTACATTATGAATAAAATAAATTACAAAAAAAAAATGAATTAAAAAATTTACCTAAAGAAATGCAGTATTTTCTTGCTTAAACTCTGTTAATAAGAACAGTAAGATACCAAAACTACCTGAATGTGAAATTGAATTAATTACTCACCCTTAAAGAGATTATCTCCAGTTCTAACTTTTAGAAACAAGCTCTGGGTTAACTTAATACTCACTAAAGTTCAGCCACAACATGAAACACAGTTTAAGACCTAAAACTAAGGTGCAGCTCTCAGAAAAGGTTCACTCAAGCTTTTGACTCAATGCACCAGCATTTCAAACTCATGTTTTCTGATGCCTTGATAACTTTCATCAGCTTCATTTACTATCAATAGCACTACAGATTCTGGGAAGAGACCACTGTATTTATGCTGAGAATTCACAAGGAAACATTGCATTAATTTTCCTATCATTAGGCTACCTCCAGCCTCCTATGAGGAATAAAGCTGTATAAATGAAGCCATATCACTGACACAAACATATGATCTCATAGAAGGCTAGCAACCATCTCTCTCAAAAAAAACACCTTTTAAAAACATCACTCTTCTAAACATGGTTTACAAATAACTAATAGGCCTGAGCCTTTCATAGCTCCTGACCTACTCAAAAGTAGTTCCATACATTCACTCTGTCTTCCCAGTCTAGTCGGTTATCACATTGGAACTGCATACAAAAAGCACAAAACACACAGCTCTAAAATCCTATGAGGACTATACAAACTTTAGTATCAGAAATCCAAACAGTACTCACCACATGAAGAATTTTATTCTCCGTTTCATATACTGTGCAATCCTGAAAAAGTAAAGCAGAAAAAGCAGGTTAAGTTGGTCCAATCATTTTACCTTCCTTGACTTATCCTTAAAAGAATTGAACCAAATGGAAAAGTCTTTAGGATGAAACAAAATATTTCAAAGACTTAGACAGAATGGAAAGAAAGTGCAAAGCTATCACTGAAAGGCAAGGAAATACTGGTAAATGTTTGTATCTAGTCACTAGTTCTAGTTTCTTCCTTTCTTTCTTCTTGAGACAGACAGCACTCTCCACTTGACCTGCTTTTGGCATGTACCAGTCAGTCACATGTGCCTTCCACCAGCCATCCCTGAGCATGGACACAAATGACCTGCTTCTAGTGCTAACACTGGAAAGCAGAGGTACCAGCAGCAGTCTAAAGTAACTGAGAGGAACTGGCATTTTTGCACACTGCTGAAGAAGGGGAAGGAAACCTTGGTGGAGGGGGAAGAGGAGTAGATTGTTTATAACACACAGTGACCAGGAGGGAGGAGAAACACAGGAGATGTGAGGCACACACAGCCTGCTGGGACAGCGAGTTCATTCTCGTTACCTCAGGCAGCATGTGAGGCAGCTTCCATAGCAAGACCAACACATGCAAGGCTGGGGTTGCAAAAGTTTTTCTGACGGGCCAGAATCTCAGTGGATATAATGAAATGGAATCACCAAGGCAGAGAGCACATGAAATCCAACCAATATGGGTGAAAAAACCACTCAAGTTCATTCAGATGCTGAGCCTTTGTGGTAATTAGTGCAAGCTCTGTATAGAACAGATGCTTTATACCCTATCTAATGAACCACATGAAAAAATTGACTAATTTTAAAATCAATTAATCCTGCTAGAAAACCAACTTTGTTATATGCAACTGTTAAAAAAAAAAATGAACTTTTAATCCATGAAGCACTTCAAGTGTTACTCAGGCAAGAAAAGCCAATGTGCTCTTAAGCTTTATATAAAGCCACCTATGTAGAAGTAGCAGGTTGATCCGGGAACATTTTCCTAATAACAGCTGTTGGCATTCAGAAAACATTTGCTAGTAAGTACAGCCGGAAAGAAAATCTAACACATTTAATTATATGCAGACATCAATGAAGTATTTGCAATCTTAGTAGCAAAACACACATTTCATTGTTATATGTGGGAGGGTACGTAACATTTTCAATCTGGATATGTCTATTTTCTGCATGGTTACTTATGAGTCATTTTGCAAAAATAGAAGGAAGAGATTGCAACATTTATATTAAAGGAAAAAAGTACTTTTAAGCAGACACAATAATTTCATTGGTAATGAAAAGAGTTTACTATAAATTTAAACACTCAGTTTAAAGAGGATACTGTTTGAGAAGTCTCACGACTAAGGGAAGAAGGATTCTGGGTTCTCAAATGCTGTAGGGGTTTATTACAAACAAGAAAGTAGTAAATAACAGAGAAATACTGCTAAATTCTTGAACTGAAACTCCTCCACAATCATGAAGGAAGTAAAAGAAATATGCTTTCTTCTGACAAACCAAGACTATATATAAAACAAATTAAAATATTTTGGAATCCTCAAAAGATAGTAAAAGAAGTGGAGAACTTCTCAGACATCAGTCTATAAACAGATTCACCCTGAATTTCCCTCCTCAAAACACAATTCCCTACAAATCTAGGGTCTGGGTAGAGGAACTGCTAAATGAGTTTATCACATAGCTACAGCAGATTGTTGATACCACACCTTTATGTTCAGGCAAGAGAAAAATTGACAGTTCAGTAAACCATAAAAGAAAGAGGAGGATAGCAAATGCAATGCTTAGGTAAAAAAAAAAAAAAAATTCCAAAATACACTTTTTCCATACATGAATGACATCCAGCTAAACATAATTTAAGCATGAACTCTGGGAAATGTGCAGGAAGGTCAAGAACCATGCTGGCATGGCCCAGAGCAGCCCTGAAGTCTAGGATTCAAAGGAACCTAGGAAAAGGTCACCAAGCTGATCTCTGCAGCTTGTTTTCACTTCCTGCAGCCATCCCTAGAGATGAGGGCTTGGACTGCTTGTGAACAACCCCAGGAGCAAAAGCTACATGCCACTTTCTGTCATAGGGAACAATTTATTTCCCCTTTGCTGCCTTGTGCTTTATCTTTAGGCAAGGGCTGAAGATAACTGTGCCCACTCTCCACAAACCCCTTGGGTGGAATGGAAGGCTGCCTGCTTATTACTGGGGGCCTTTACCATTTACAGATATTGCTTTTCCATACCCATTTCATTTCAACTAAAAGAGTTTAAAGCACTTGAGAACTATAAAAAGTCCCTAACTATGCAATTAGAAATAAATTTTTATTCTTAGTACCATAACACCCACACCTGGAGAATGTCTTTTTCTTCCATACAAGCCTATATCTTACTCCTAAAAGATTTTCTTTAATATCTGTTTAATCAGGGTATCAAAACATTGCAATTAAGGTAAGAAACAGATCATATGCAAGTTTAACATCAACTTTTTTTCTACTTTAGAAAATGAAGAACACACACAAAAATCTGCAACCAAGCTTTACTCCTACACAAGCTAAAAATTTGCTATTCACTTAGTTTAACCAATACTGTGATTATCCCTGAACTGAAATACACAGTTATAGCAAGGAGGAGATCTACTTCTTCTACCTGTTTATTCTCTGAACTTTGCATTTATATTCACTGCCCTACTATAACTAAAGCTAGGCTATGTGATCTTCTAACCAACCAACCAAAACTTCAGCTGAAACACTCTAAGGTTATCTTCTAATTGTAGATTATTTTCTAAAATACACATTTTCAACAAAGCAACCAAAGAAGTTGTGTTAATTTACATTTTCTGAAGATGTAGTCAAATACTGGCCATTAGTAGTTTAAGGGAGATAAATGGGAGAGTATCATCCACAAGAAAAAGGAGAGAAATAAAAGGGAAATAGGATGGAATAACTTTAATATCAGATCTTCGTGGTCACTTTTTCCAGCTCTGCCTCATGCATAAAAATGGCAAAAGTGACCTTTGTCATCCAGCTGGAACTAGGCTAAAATCCTAAAAATAGAGAAATAAAAGCTCCAAAACTGAAAGAAGGGGAAAAAAAAAAAAAGCAATAAGGAAGGAAGACAAGAGCAACAAGAAAAAAACCACACATATCAAGGAGAAGGTTCTTCTGATTTTCAATCCCAGTATAATTTCAAAACCTAATTTTAAGACTAGCAAGACCTACACTACACTGTAACTGAGAGGCATTGCTTGTTACTTCTGGAAGTTCTGACCTTCATCACCAAAACTTCACACTGTCTCTATAAAAAAAAATTTTAAGTTGCATCTGCACAGATCCTACCATAATGTCATAAGGAATAATTGCTAAGGGCATTTAAATTAAAGCCACTGAATCAGACAGCAATGACTGGTGACAACACTGCAGAGCACACGCATCTCACTCATCCCACACCGGACACTGCTGGAACAAATCAGACATGAGACAACACATATAAAATGCAAATATCTGTGGACTGAGTTGTTTGGTTTTTTTTTTTTAAAGCACTGTTTATGATGCTACATTTTTCCTTTTTTTTTTCCTCTATCCTCACTATTACCACCTTCCTTTTAAACACTTGTCTTAGTATCTCACAAAAGGTGGGAATGGGATCAGCTAATTACACTAGCATTTTTCTTACTCTTTATTTTCTTTGCACCCATGTTGATTAAATCTCAACTCAAAATGTGAAATACTGATACAGACAATCTGCCAACTCATCCTACTGTTCCCCTTTCCCACAGGTTAAAAAGTGTTCATGCAGTTATCCAGTACTGTAACTGTGGAATAAATACTCTGCAGAAAATATTTCTCTTTTTGCATCTATATGATCTGGTTTACAAGTCCAAGTTGGCAACCTGTCAAATTACCGACTGCAATTACGTGTCAAACACTTCTCTCAGGATACTTGCAGGCTATAATCTTAAATTTTTCCATCATTAGTACCGCCACTAAACTATTATTATTATTAATGGTTTTGCCATGTATTCCAGGCAGCTGATGCACTGCACCTTCCTTGGCAGTCTTAGTTTCTGTCAACTGCATAATTTTACTTCAGAATAAAATTATGATAGTTCAGAAAATGAAATATATATATATATATATATATATATAAATAGCTAATAGAAACAAAAAGGAAGAAATGCAGAAATACATGCATTAGATCTTTCAGCAGTGTTTCAGCATTTCTAGTAATCCTTAGATCTGAGTGCCCAAGAGGTGGCATGAGCTACTTTCATTATACGTTCTTGTTCAGCAGAATGCCTTAGTTGCTCATGTATATGTAGTCATCCTAATTTATTTTTCCCTGTAAGGCAAGGCAAATTCCTAGGCAGAACAGACATAGAAGCAGGCTACATGATTTTCAGGAACAAACCCCAAATGTCCCTATTGTGAGGTAACATATTAACCCAAAAATGTCCTTTGTAAACTCACATGAGAGTAGCATTACTAAATAAGCAGGCTGTGTGACCGAGTCAACTGGAGCAACTTGTGAAGAGCAAGAGCTTGTCATAAAATCATTAATTCTCTGGGTAGCTTTTATGATACTTCTGGTGGAGCTTCTTCACTTTTTTCTTCATTTATTTTTCTCTGCAGTACAACTGAATTTAAAGGAAGCCATTATACATGTGTATGTTTGTGAATATTGCACTGTGTTTTCCAATAAGTTGCAGATAAAAATGTAGGTAATTGTGTTTGGAGAACCATTTTAAAAGTGGTAGTAAAAATATCTGGAAAATGCATGATCAATCCCAATCATTTTCCATGTCTAGTTTTAAGAGGAGCTCAGCTAGATTTTGCATACTGCTTAAAAACGGATGTCTGATAGAACTGTTGTCACCATGCATTTTAAAGTAATGCAAAATATTCTAAGCTATGCAACTCCAGCTTTATATTTGTAACAAAAATAATGAATTACACGATTGCTTAAAAGAGGGTGCAGATTCTCATGAATTGCCAAACCTTTGACATATAACTCTCTTCAGCAATGTAGCCATTGGCTGGAATTAAGCCAAGCCATCCTATAAATCCCTTTGCTTCTCAAACTGATTAAAACTGTAACTGAATCCTTTAATAGCAGTATAAATCAAATGGATGATCTGTCTGTCTTGCTACTTAGCAACAACAAAAAATAATTAACTTGAGAATGCCCAGATCCTAACTTCCAGCCCCTTCAGTCTCAATACTGCAAATTAAGTTGTTCTGGCTTCAAGGCCCTGATTAGAGTGTCAGCAGCTCTAGGATTTATGTCATTGGCTCTAGAAGGGCTCATTTGGTTTGAATTCTGCCCAATTCAGCTATAGCAAGACAGCCACAAGACTAAGGGTTGCTGGAGTCATCACCAAAGGTTCTCACAGAAGTTCTCGACAACAATGATGACAAAGTCTAAAGCTTGGCCAAAACATGAAGGTGGAAAAAGTTTTATAACCTTTAGTGTAGTTTCATTAATTATTACCCTTCATTGCTTTTCTCGGACAAAGACACTGGTTCATAGTTTCCAAACAGGTACAAGGGTAAGTCAGGTTGAGTTAATTTAGACTTTCACTAAATAGAATATACATGGAAAATATACAGTTGATGTCAGGAATAAACAATGACAGCTTTGAAACAGTAGACTTGAATGCTAGCCAGGTTTGGTTGAAGGCGACCTTAAAGATCATCTATGTTTCTACACCACTGCCATAAGCAGGGATGTCACCCACTCGACCAGTTTGCTCAGGACTCCATTCAGCCTGGCCTTGAACACTTTCAAGGATGGGGCATCCACAGCTTCTCTGGGCAACCTGTGACAGTGCCTCACCACCCTCACAGCAAAGAATTTCTTTCCAACATCTAAACTAAAACTGCTCTCCTTCAGTTTAAAGCCATTCCCCCTTGTCCTATCACCCACCACATGCCCTTGTGAAAAGTCCCTCTACAGCACTCTTGTAGCCCCCTTTAAGGCTGCTTAAAAGGTCTCTCTGGAGCCTTCTCTTCTCCAGACTGAACAACTCCAACTCACTTGGCCTGTCTTCATAGCAGAGGCACTTCAGCTCTCTGATTATCTTTGTCATCTTCTCTGAATTCGTTTCAACAGACCCACATCCTTCTTACATGGGGGTCCGAGAGCTGGATGCAGCACTGCAGGTGGGGTCTCACAGGATTAGACCAGAGTGGGGGACTCACCTCCCTTGACCTGCTTTTGAAGCAGCCCAGGATATGGTTGGCTATGACAAAGTGTCCTGTTCTGTAGAGCATGATGATTAAAAAACTGAAGGATTTCATGGAACCCTGCTTAGAGTGTAATTTACAGGTATGTCAGGGTAATTATTTGAATAATAGAACACAAATTGGCAGATACACAGCTCTGTTCAACCCCTTCCTCCAATCCCATTTTTTAAGAACAAGGAACAAAAAAATTTAAATACCCCAAAAGCTACAGAAGCTGGTAAGTAGGTAACATTCTCCTCTGGCAGCACACAAAGAAGTAAGAGCATGACACAGTCAGAGGTTTTCTGATGTGCTTTAGCACATCTTATATTTTAAGAGGTCTAGCAGGTCTTTGGACACAAAAGGTGTGGGCCTTGGGGACACTGGAAATTACTAATGTTTGGAACAGAGAGTGAGGGAAATACCTTCCTTCTGTCTCTTATCTAAAAGGCAAAAGCAAGCTCCTCTAACCCAGTGCTTGCCCAGTTAACTTTTGGCTGATGCTACACAGAATTATTTTTTTAAATTACAAATACACTGTTAAAATCTACAGGGTATTTCTAAGTAACCATCCCAAAATATGCTCTTTCCTTGACGTTCTTTCCACTGGGCTGCTCAAAAAGTCTCCCATTATGGCTGTTTCAACTGTGACAGTCTCAGGGAGCTCTATCCTCAACTATCCCCTTCCCTGCAACCTCTTCCCTATTGCTCAGCAGCCTCCTAAAATCATGCTGCTTTAATTATCATCTCTGTGCAGATGAGTCACAGATCTCTCAGCCCTTCTGTTCACATTCGCAGTTCAGAATCTCCTTCTGGCTATTTGCCACCAGCCCCATCACCGGATGCTGAAGAGCTGCAATCACGTTTCTTCCCAAACGCTCCCTGTTCCCCCTTTCTTTCCCTATCTCTGTCAACAGCTTCACCACCTTATGTCCCAAAAGCTCACAACCTGGGTGCCATTTTCAATTCCTCTTCACTTCCCACACAAATCCTGTCGATTTTATTCCCACTGCCGTTCAGAAATATTTGCTTTCTATGGCACTTATGCTACAGTTTTTCAATTCCTGCAGCTTCTTACCACTGGGTCTATGGCATTCTCATTCTATTAAAATTCCCTTCCCCTCCACACTGAAGCCAGGACTCATCTGAACCTGCAGAACCCATTCTCTCCTCTCCTATTGGAAATGCGCATAAGAGCTGGGAGAGGTGGGAGAAAGCAGAATGGTGAGCAAGCACCATAGTAAGAGGGGAGGGAAAAGACCTCTACTGGGAAAACACAACGTAAGCTACAAAATAAATGCTACAAAAAAGGACATTTCTTATACAACCTACACACATGCTTCTAAAAGTCTAGAGCCTTTCCCTGAAAATGCAATAAACCTGCAGTACTCTAAGTTCATAACCCCTGTGTACAAACTAATAGCAATTACCCGGCTTACAGAGTACAAAGAATTGCTTTAATTTTATTTAAACAATCTGTGTGGAGTGGCACCTATCACCATAGTAACAGAATACTTCATGTAGAAATTTAATACAACTTACATAAATCACCCACAGATCAAGCAACTACAGGGGAAAACTGCTTGCTGGATTAAGAGAGATGCAATGGGTACACTAAGCTCTTTTATTCTATCTTTCCGAAGTAATTTTCCATTTCCAATTATTTCTCCCTTCTTTAAAAGACATCATGTTGCTTTCCTTAGGGATCTGTTCACATATTAATTCTTACTTTGCATGTAGAGAGTTACACCTCTCCCTTGTTTCTAAAATGAGCCAGTGCACCATTCAGTCCGAAACCACGGTGAGTATTTCAGCACCAACTCAAATCACTGATACTTGCTCATATATCCTGCAGAATCCAAGTGCTTACATGGTCTAAGTTGAATTTCAGCTCCTCAAATGATTTCTCTACTTGGTGACATTCTCAGCAGGTTAAAAAACAAAAAAAGAATAGAATCCACCAAAGCTATCAACAGATGAGATAATGGAATTGAGGAAAATATTGTCCATCCAAAGGAAAAAAAAAGTCAAAACACTTTTTTTCCCCCACACCTCTAAATAGGCCTCATGCATTCAAAACTGCTTTATTATTGGCATGCAAAATACAGCTTGTAGCACAATGCATTGTGCAATCCTTAAGTTTTCAACGTCACTTCCAAGACCATTTAGAGGTAAGTAACTTCTTAATTTTTCAATTCTGCTTTTCCTCTAGTATTGTCATGAGAAATAATTCTAGTTTTAAAAATAAAACCACATCAAAGTATTTCCTGTTTTATATTTGTCTAGGTGGTTGTTTCACCAACAGAAGAAATGAAATTAATTTAACTGAAAAAAAATAAAAAGATATTTAGGTAGATGGCATTCCAGGCTCAGCTACAATTTGAATATTGGATCATCTGAAATGTATGTATTTGTAATGGATTTAAGCAAGCACACACATATTCCTGAAATAAAGACTCTACCCTTATTTATACTTAAGGCTCTTACTATCTACTTAGCAACACAGGGTTTCTGTAACTCACTGAACTGGAATCTGGCTTCACTGTACCTGGTTGCAGAGACTGTCCTGCCTCTGGGAAGGGAGATCAGTTTCCAAAGTAAAAGAAAGGAAGAGTCTCAGGCTTCACATCTACTGATATGACCAACACAATACATCATCATTGTAGGATTTAACTCTGTGGGATTTGGTTATGAGGGTAAAATAGAAGTGAGAGATCTCTAAAGATGGGTTTAGAGTATGGGAATTTATTGTGAAAGAGCATGGGTGTGAGAGGCTTGCTGGGCTGCAAGACGCAGCTCAAAGCAGGCCAGAGAAAGAGAGAGAAAGAGGCAGAAAGAGAGAGTAAAAAGAGAGTGATTTGCCATTTACAATACAATAAATCATCTTTTTTGTTGAATATTCTAATTCCCTTTAACCAATCTGAAACAAGCTACAACTCTTTAATATTTGTATGTAACTTATAAGAATCATCACATTACCATACGGGGTTATATTTTAAACCTTAAAAAACTGCTTTTGGGAATCTTCTACCAGGTAGGCAGGGTTTGTTCTGACCTTTGGTCCTGCCTAGGCAGAGGTTATTGTTCTACCAAGAAGGAGGATTACCTTCAGCCAGCTATACCATTGTTTCTTAGTTACTCTTTAACTCAAACCTTGTCTTCATCTCAATTTCAATTATACTTTCCATATTTTCAGCATCTTTTGCAAGGTAATCATATCTATGATTTCATCTTCCCCAACACATCATTACTCATGAAATTTGCCATTTATAAAGAATTGCACTGTAAGGGTGGCATCTCCTCTGTGCCTCATGTTCAGATGGAGACCGTGACGCCACTCAACGTGCACGGACACAGCGCCCACATCAGCCTAACAAAAAAAGCTTTTATTTAAGGAAAACATGAGATACAAAAACACATTTTCTCTCCTGTCTACGCTTTATCTCAGTTTCCACTAACCTTCTGCTACATTCTGCACATGGTTCCATGACTGGGTGAATTAATAGTCCCTGACTCCTTCACTGTCACCTTGACCCCCTCAGGCTCCTTTTCTTGGAAAAATTTAACAGCTGCACTGGTTTACCAACATATGCCCTGTCAAAAAGACTACTCTTTTTTTTCCCAAATTATTCTGCTTTGTGTTTCATTTTTCTCCCATGTGCAGAGACTGTGTCCTGGGTTGGCCATATGACCTTTTTGTATCCCCAATCGTCCTCTTGCTTATGCTGGACACAACCCCCCCCAGAGGTTTCCTCCTAAATATTGCCCTAAACCAGGACAGACTGTCAATCATTAAACTGGAAGAAAAGCAAGCAAACAAACAAACAAAAGGTTTAAAAATAACAAAACAAGCCAATACCAACCCATTTTTGCTTTCTGGTCACTAAGATTTTTGCATACTAAGTAACCTTGTGTATTTTGGTGGCTTTTTGGGATTGGGTTTTGTTGGGTTTTTTTTTTTCCCTTCCATCCAATAGGAAAATAACTTGCTCTCTTGAGAATGGAAAAGAAAACAAATTCACAGGGCTTTACAGAGTGGCAGCTTCATAAGCTACTTTGAAAATGTCACATCACAGACATACACAGCAGAACGCAACTTTAGGAAGAAAACCCCATACCTCTTTGCAGCACCTATCTCGATGACAACTAATGAGTCATCAAATGAGTTCTAGTAGTGGTTCATCCCAAAAGACTATTATTGACATTTTTATCTTTCAGCTATTCCATGCCTAATTCCATTTCAAACAGCACTTCAAAAACTTAAATCAAAAGAGAACATATATAAAAGTAAGCCATTTCAAGGGAAAAACCCACATATAATCAAATAGCTAAAAAAAACCTACCAGAATCAAAAAAAGCCATCAATGCTAAGTACCTTAGGCACTTTTTACATTACATTAAATTACATCTGAAATTTTCCACAAAAGTGTGCTCTAAGAGAAATAAACTACTCTGCTGTGAAAAAGACAAAAACATTGCTGAAGAGCATACCTGAATCTACTTTGATATAGCTTCTTGTACACAAAAAACATTTAATGCTTCCCACAATCCTTTAGTTTCTATTTTTGACTATATATACATTATATGCATTATACATTGACTTTTGAAAGTGAAGAAAACAATGGCACAGATCAACATGTATCCTGAAACACCACTAGTGAGAGTTGCTTTGAAATCTATACAACAGAAAATCTTGCATAAGAGCAGCACTTGAAGGACACAAAGTGAGTCTGAATTCCTATCAGCAATACCTACAATGAGATGTAATACTCTCATATGAAGATCCTTTTGATTTCATATATACAGGCAGATATGTGAATTGTTTTCAAGGGGAGCTATTCAGTTCTAAGTTTCTCCCACATCTATCTAGCTACCGACTTGTACCTGCTTGAACACTTACCCCTTACTTATCAAAAATGGGGTGCTTTGTATAAAGAAAAAGAATATATATGTATATATATGCATATATTAAAACAATATAAAAAAGCCTTAATGATGATCCAATCAAAGCTTCACACCACTAAACTACTAAATCATTTTATTAGCTAAAGATTCCTGAGGCAATTAGCAACTGGGTATGACCTGAAATTTTAAAATTTTAAGTTATATTTAGTGAGTCTTTAAAGTCCTTAATAATTAGGGGACGAATTGTGATAGGAAATATTAATTTGTAAGAGACTGGTAGTAAGAATACTAATTATTCTTCTTCATTCATGTCTTTGATATTTGTACTCAAGAAATTAATATTGGTATACTTGTATACTTGTCCTTAACAAAATAATAGAACCACTTTATATTACTGCATTTGGATTCTGAGTCAGAGCAGGAGAGCTAGGAAGCTAAATTTTCATTTTATCCTTTTAACTAAAAAACCAGCCTGAACTTACATTTCTCAGAGAAACTTAATGTTTGAAACATTCCTCTTTTGAGTTAGAGCCGTGTGATTACAAAATCCACAATGACATAAAAAAAAATGCATTGCCCAAGAAATAATTTGTGACCCTTTTCAGTATCTTTTATCTGAAAAACAGCCAAGGCTAAAAGCCTAACAGAAATATCTCCTGGCATGGGAAGTGCATCCATTGGGCAATGGATATATGGACACCTTCTTTTTTGTATCTCAAATGCCTTTAAATGGGAAAAGAGTTCTAAGCCTGTCAGCTGAAGCAGTGCACAGAGCATTTCTGTGTGCTCTATAGCATGGCTTTTAGCTCAAAATCACAGGTACCCATAAGGTTCAGACAGTGCATTTGTGTAAGATTATCCTGGTCTCTCTTTGCTATCTTCCATCCTGGCTGCCACCTCCCAAATTGCATCACTCAGGTTCTCACCCCGTGCCATCCAACATCCAAGGTTACCTCCAGAGACAGCTGATGGCAGAAGTGTGCCCGGTGACAGCAATGCAAGACAGATCCAAGTCAGCCAAGCGCCTGCCCTCCAAATCCACCCCGGTTACACAGCATTGCTTCCACCACAGCTCTTCAAAGAGTCTTTAGGCAGAGAATTAAAGGCAGTGAAGCTTTTCTGAAGGAGTATTTACAGGCCTACAGCTACACTTCTACTGGAGCATAGTCCTGAGTAAATCCCACAAGACACTAAAGCTGCAAGATAAACATCAGTGGTTTTAAAACTAAATAAACACCGCAAATCATTGTGAAAGCTGATTAAGAAAAGTAAAAAACATGTGATGAGGGCTACTAATGACCACTATTAAAGAGTAGTAAAAGAAATAGTGTGTTCAGCAGCAAAGTTTTCTTTAACTGTCTGGTAGCTTACAAAGTCAATAAAAAATTAGACTTTTCAGATATTCCCAAGATTTCCAGGGTTTTAATTCTAAAGAAAAAGTTTCTTTAGTGAAACCTTAATTAATTCCTAAGGAATAAGAGCATTGAGAATGATAATAAAAGCTATCTACAGATTGCCTAAGAAAGTAAGAAATCTTCTGTTCCTTAAAGTTATCAGTGTAGCTACTTCTACCTTTCTAAACCAAAATGAGGACACTCATAAGCACCAGTTCTTGGCACCCTCTGAAGCTGAAAATTCCAAATATCTATGTCAACAGCAAGACTTTCAAGGACACCATCAAGACAGTTTCTCATGTTCTTCCTGATATGCACTTGTGACTGGAACAATTCTGTTGACACAAAACTAAATTCATTAATGAACCAAATGGGAACAAAGCACAACCTAAAACAATCACACACACACACACACCCAACCTGTCCCCCCATAGGTCTTTAACATCCATCCTGTACCATCAAGAAAGAACTGGACTTTTTTGTGCATTGCAGACAAAACAGAAAGTACAGATAATGCTCAGACTTCAATTCCTACAAAGAGGCAGATATGTGTAGGAGAGAGAGCGCAAGGAAATGGCAGCAAAAATCGTAATAGTCTCATGGATTTGTTTGTTACTTAAATCCTGTTTTTTCCCCCTCCAGTGTTCTGCTGCAAGCAAAGAGTTTATTGTTAAAATGAACAAGAATGCAAGCCCTGAATTAAAGAAGCCATCAGCAAGGAGGACAATATTAAGAGTCAAAACCTGGAGGAAGAGGTTGTGAAACAATATCCTAAAATCCTAAGGGGGAGGAAAAAATACCTAAGCCAAAATAAAGCAGCTGCATAGAAGCAGATGATTAGTGCAGGCTATAGCAATAACTTGGAGTGCTCTGAAGACCTGCTCTCACTGGCCAATCTCCACTGCACACTGGCCTGGAGGCCTTGGGCAATGTGCAACACACAGAGAAAATTTAAGGGTTAAAACAATTTATGTGTCTTCCCACATTTTTTTCCAAAGTCTGTCTCTAATTCCAACTTTTCAATTATTTATATATAAAACATAGACACTCAACAGGTTTTCTTAGACCTCATCCTTACAAGAGTGATTCAACACTGTAATTTTGCTTCATTATCCACTTAGCTCTGATAATGAGGGGGACACAACCCAATATCATTTAATTCTATGAAGAAAAACAATACTACAATTAGCTTCAAAATGTGCAAAATAATTCAAGCAAGCCACATTAAGTCCAGCGATTTTTATTCTTCATCTTGACTAAAGAATTGTTTCTTTGGTTTTGGTTAATAAATCTGAATATTGAATGCAACGGAAATAACACCAAAAATCCTGATGGAACTTGGCTTCTCAAGTTCTATTTTTAAATTTTACAGAAGTCTTTAAAAAGTTCAAAGGTATTAAAAAATCCACAGATTGTATACCTTTTATAATACTTTACGTACTATAAGGAGCTGTTCACTACTGTTAAAAAGGAAAACTGCAACATTGCCTTCTGTAGATTTTTCACCAAAAAAATTAAGCTAGTAAAGTACTATAAAATATTTTCCATACAAAGGAAAACAAGATTCTGAGACAGAAAAAAACACCTGATGAGGTGAAACTGAAAGATCTAATTTGCAGCCATAAGAAATTCACAATGAGGATTCTCACTGTGTTCAGTGTGCATATTAAAAAAACAGCAGCTAAGACATTTTGAAATGCTACATTGGAATGCATTTGTTTTAAGTAGAGCTCAAACCACATGTGTTTGAGACTACTAATGGAATTTTTCATTATCGTTCTTCTGAATACAGCCCAATTCCATTTCATTACATGCTTAAATTTAGGCACATAAATGCTCCTTTTGACTTCAAAGTATGGATTCATGATCTGCTTCCTGACTGCAAAATTGTATCATTTTTGGAGAAGGTAAAAATGCTGTTCTCCAAAGGTATTAAAAAGTAACATTCACTCTCATTTACACTGAAAAATATACATAGGGAGTATCAACTTACACCACGGTGAATTAGCAGTATCAAGGATAGGGATAAATTTGGAAGGTGGCTCTTTCCCTCATCTAAAAACTATCTAAAGACAGTGATGCACAGATATGGTGGAAAATGACCGGTCTGGACAGCTGGGTCAGAAGTTTAGTTTTTCTTAGTTTGGAGCAATGCTTGTGAAAACCAGAAAAAGTCTCCCCAGAGCTCCTACCTAGGCCTCTCTTTCTCTTTTTCTCCACTCTACCTTCTCAAGTACAAACAATCCCTCAAACTTCTGCTCGGCAGCAGAAAAACTTAACATTTCATCAGAACAACAGACAAATATAGAGCCAGATCTACGCCACACAGAGAGGTGGGGAAGGTTCTCAGGTTTGTACTTCCAAATGAAGCTCAATCAGCAAGTTACTGCTTCTCAGTAACTACTTCTGGATGTCTTGAAGGTAGTATGTACAAAAATATATTAAAAATATTCTAAACCATACCCGTGGGAACATGTGTCAACAGGTGTCTAGATGATATCAACTTCATGAAAGAGCAGATTACTCAAATCCAATATATACAGATCTTTTGAACCAGACAGGCAATTAAAATTTAGAGACAAAATATAAGAAACTAAATATGCAAATCATCAAGTAGATATCTCATTTTATAGTGATTACAGAGAACCCAAGATGAAGACTACTGCTGAGATATGCAGAGCCACATACACAGCACAACACAAACTAGTACTATAAAACCAAATATGAAAATACATTTTGTAAAAAAGCATTTACTAAATACTAGAACTCCTTTATTTTGGTTGGACAATGATATAGCCAGTGTAAAACAAAATTGTGGGAAGAAGGTAATAGCCATTTACAGTACATGAAAAAATAAATTGCTAAACAAACTGTCTCATACCTGTTGTACTATTGTTGTTAGTTCCAGACAGAGTTGTATAACATTATTTCTTGTTACTGAGTAATCTGTGACAGCAGCAAAAGGCGATCTAAAAAAAACAAAAGGAAAAAAAAATGTTGAACAGCACTAGCATATATCCACTTGCAGTTTTAAAGTCCCTCTTTAAGAAACTCCATTCATAAAAGCATTATTTCTGACAGTTTACTTCTAGACTGCCTTGACTCCCCCAGAAGAAGCCCAGCTGGCCTTCTGCACTGTTTGGGAATACCCTTATAAAGACAGCCAGAGGTACTACTTCCTCCTGTGATATGAATGGTGTCCAGATGTGAATCAGACCACAGACGCTTTTGGCTGTTTCACAGGCATTCTCAGGATTTGAGCTAATATCTGGTGGAAGTAGCAAAGGGACTCAGAAAAAGTAGAATCTTTATCAAGGTGGGGAAACAGCATTTAAAGCCAGAGATGCGTCAATGCTGAGAAGTGGCTGCAAAGTCTAAACTGGAAGCACAACCCAACTGCTTGGTGAAATGAACCGAGTAATCCAACATTTACAGTCTTTAACAACATGTGTCCCACACTTTAAAACCTTCACATTAAGATGTTTAAAATGCTTGCCTACCTGGAAGCTTGCTTGCTTTCTAGAGGCACTGCTAAAGTGTATTTAGTTAGTGAAGCTGGCAGTCATCTGATTTCTCTACTACAAGCCTCTCAGTCTATAAACTCATATTTGAGAGCTATATTCTTTATTCAAGAAGTAGCCAAACACTAGGTAGGACTGTTATTTTCTCTAAGAGGTGTCAAGAGCTTGGCTTCAACAGTGTTGCAAATGAGGATTTTATGGGCATCACAAAGATGGCATTTGTAGTTAATATACCTGCTTTAAACATTTAAAACAAACAAACAAACAAAAAAAGGTGGTAGTGTGGTTGTGTTTAAATTATGATGGATGACTAATCCCTTCCCCAACAGCCATTTTGCATCACTTCACACAAGTAAAAACCTTGCAGAGTTTTATAGCACTGCCTTCCTTATTTAAGCTTAAAGACAAATTTCCAGCACAAAGCTATAAGCAAGCCCAAGTGATAGCTGTAAATACAGTTCTACTGTTACTAACAGGTTTCTAAATTACAGTAATTCTAAACATAGAATTACTGAAATTTTAGGGCAGGCAGATTTGGAATTGTCCATTAATAACCCCATGTGAACTCCCCCATCTCTGCTGGTTTCATCTCACGTTCTCTTTCTTCTTCAGGGCTCGCAATCCAGCCCTGATGGTTCATAAGACAGAATTAACTCTGAGGTGCATAATCAAGTCTAGCAGCTTTAATTTTATATAATACATCACACAATGACAGACACTTTCTGCCTGTATTTTCTAGAGAGAAAATCAGTACATTTGTTTGAAATGAAAGTAAAAACTTTGGAAGCTAAGGTAAGCTCCAAAAGGTGGCTTATGAAAGTTAATGGACGCAGATATACACTCACAATTCAGAGTCCAAGTTTTCTGCAGCTTATGACAACTCTACACTAGGTACACACTAGAGCAGGCCAACCCACAGACACACCCAGAGATAATTTCTGAAGTTTAGGAGACATATGAGCATATTAAAGGATGAAAGGTAACTGAACTGCTTGCTTATGAACCATAACAGAGTTCAAGAAGTATTTGGGCAATGCTTTCGAGCACATGGTGTCATTCTTGGGCTGCCCTGTGCAGGGCCAGGAGTTGGACTCAATGACCTTGATCATGGGTCCCTTCCAGCTCAGCATAGTCTGTGATTCTGTAATAATTGTGTTTAAAGAAGAACATTAGTCAGGATGCACAAAAACACTGACTTTTCCTTCCATAACTGAAACTGTTGAGGTTCTGAAATTTACCTGAAACCTTGATTTAAAAAGGTCATGTTCATTTAGGAACTTACTTTTATTGAAGATGAATGGAATCAAACCAGCAAATGATATTATTTTACTTTAAATATGATTGTTAATACAATTTGATCCTGAAATTACACAACTGGAATCTATTTGACATTTCACAGCCTCCGGCATTTCTCTAAACAAAATCACACAGTAGGCTTTGGCTTCTAATACCACATCATCTTCCTTCATACTTTTGTAATTTAGTTTGGTTTCACGGTTCATGAGGAAAATAATGGTATTTTTACCATCATTACTCTTAGTGAAGATCATTAGAAATGCCCCAAATAAACTTTGTTGACATTAAAGAACAGGCAAAGGGACTGAGACATTACTCATTTTAGTTGCATTTAAGTTATCTCAGTGAAGACTTACTGGCAACAGAGTGTCAAGCAGGCAGTAAGGGTGCCAGCAGGAGGGACAAGACTACTAAAAATCAGTAACCAAGATGTAAGATTTTGAGAAGTGCTTCACAACTGAGAAAGATAAGGAGACAGGTCCATGTTTTATATAAACTTTGCTCCTGCAGAAAAAGGGATCCTCCAATTGCCTCCTCTGTAGGTCTCTGTAGCTTTTAAACCAACTCCCTTGCATCAATTTCTGCAGATGCCTCTCGGGTATTGCTGCAAACTGGACTAGTAAAATTGCAACTCCCTTCCTCCCCCTTCCCAGTTCAGATCATATCCCTGGAGGCAATCTGCATGCACAATTACACAGCCACTACTACATAAGCAGCTGGATAAATGGTAAGGGCATCTCTAAATATTTACCTCCAAAGGAAATTTATTTTGGTACTCCATCCAAAGCCTCACCTTCAGTAGCAAGACTAAGTGTAAAAACATGCCAGCAGTTTCAATCAAAATTGCAACAGAAACTTCACTGTAGGATCACTGACTGGATTCAGATGAGACACTAAGTAAAATACTAATCTGACAAAAAAATCTCTTCACCCATTGTTTAAAATTTTAATACAGCACAGTATTATTGACTGTGAATAGATGAATCAACTTGTATAAATGCAAACAAAGCCTACATATACCATAACTTTAGTTGACTGCTAAAACACTTCCCTCCTCAAGACATGCACCAACTATAAGAAATTCCATGTTTAATTAAATCACTTCTCTCTACTCAGAAAAAAAAAAAAAGAAAAAATCCTTGGCTTGGCAGAGGCATTTCGCTTCTATTCTTCAACTTCTATGCTTTTCTTTCAAAAGTCACATTTTTCACAGGTCCTTGGACCTTCAGGTCTGAGGTACCTCATACAGCTCCATAGGTGAAGAAAATTCCCTGAGAAAAAAAATTGCAATTTTCAACACATGTACTGTCCAATTTGGTGCTTTTAAAGTTAAACAAGAACTAAAGAACTGCCTTGGACTGGGGCCACATGTTGTCCCACTTCCTGCTGTGCCATTGATCTCAGTGTCTCATAATCTCACCTCTCCCAGTCACTTCCAAGGTATTTCCAATACACATTTCCCTTTGTGGAACATTTTTTACTGTTTCTCTTGTAATTCGTTTTTAGTTCCTTCAAAATCGTGATTTTCTTTGCAACACCCACATGAAAACACCTTTGTAGCTCCACAGCACGCCTACCTAACCACATGCCCTTTCCACTCATTTCCTCTTTCAAACCTCTGCTGGTTTCCTCTTTTCATCCTTTGTCTATCCCTTCTACACCCAATATCCTAAGGAAAATAAATTTACACAATCACATGAATGCTGCTGCAAACACATGCAGGGAGGTTTTGCCTTTAGTCTCATTTTCTCAATCCTTCTCCTTTCCAACACTTGAAGCCATTAGTCACTTTCAAAACACTTTCACAAATGAGTAGGTAATAGGTTTCAAAGATAATTAAGTTTTTACACGTTTTGTGATCATGAATACAGCTGGAAAAGTGGTGGAACCTCTAAATGTTTCCACTGTGCAAAACCACATTGTGTACGTTTACCTTAGAGGCACCATGGCAAGATGAAGAGCTTCGAAACACCTCATCCACACGGGAAAAACATTGGTGCTTGCCTTTTTTTTTTTTAAACACTAGAGTTAATCAACTTTAATACATTGATCTATAGGATGCAAGGTTTTCCTAAGACAAGGCATGACAAAGCTACTGGTTCTTTTCACACTTCTGTAAACCAGTATTTGACATAAATAATCTAACACCTTTGAAATGTGAATTTGTTTATACACATGTAATGTAGGCTGCAACATACATGCCCGTGTGTACACTTTTATGAATTGAGACCTAATTAGCATTTTTAGTAGTATCAGCATCTTTCAGAATGGAAAAAAAATATATTATCAAACATTCATTAATGAAACCACCCTGAAGGACTGGTAGGAAAACCAGCCACATTGATTAACAGCTAATTCCATCATAGAATTACGAAAGAATACAATTCAACAGCTATTTATAGTCACAACTACTGATTGCACATGAAGAAAAATTCTTCAAAAACATTGAAGATGTTTTTGAAAATTTGTGAAGGAGATGCATACCCTCAGTATTTGTACATAATCAATTTTTTTGTCGTCATATGCTTTAGCCTCCTCATCTGCCTTCTTCATATAACATTGAGGGAAAATAATACATAGAAATAACAATTTCACTTTAAGAAGCTGCTGTTTTGACAGACTGCTGTTAGAAAAAGCATAACCCAAAATAAAAATTAATCATATTTTAGCACTAGTTACAGTCTGAGATATTTTATAACAATAGACATTGTGAGGGGTTTAAAACAAATACCATATTTATTTTAGCACCCTGACAAGGGAAAACATCCTCAGAACCTTTTGATTAAACACAATAGTCCAAAATCTTTCAAAGAGAGAGGCAACCAAAGCAGTAATATAACTCAAGTCTTCAAAGGCAACATATTAAGGTCAAATAAAAATCTGAATGCACAATACTGTTGTATACACACTGTGCCTAAGCCATTTAAGATTCATAGTTTTAGGCTTTCATGAAACAAATATTTCATTTGTATTTCTAATAGAACTGCTTTATGTAGAGTCAGGAAGAATGCAGTAAAATTCACACTGGATAAAGGAATTCTTTAAATGAGTGCTCTATTAAGTATTTCCAGCTGTTCCAGGAGCACAATACAGTTAAGTCCCATAGCATTCTGAGGCAGCACTTATTACAGGTTTGGTACACCATTTAAAAGCAGCAAAAGGGGAAATGCATAAAGAAACAACATTCAAAGGTTTAAGACTAAAACCCAGTTGACAGATAGTGCGATATTGGTGTGCTGAGTAAAGAATCACTAAAGTCTTTTGTTTCTTTTTGCTTGGGTTTTCATTTGTTTACTCCCACCATCTTTTGTGTAAAGCAGATTTACCTTGTCAGGACAAGCAATAACCAGGCACAGCTAACAGGATTGGTTGAAGTCTCTTAAAAAGGAAACTCCAAGCCAGTAACTCTTTCTTTGTAAGTAAGAAGTTATGGGCTTACAAACAATGCAGCTCTTTACTTAAAACTACAAAATACGCAGACCATTAACAATAATAGGGCTCATTCACCAATAACAATGAGGCAAAGAAGCCCAGCTGAACACATTCTACCTGCAGTGGAAGGAAAAGCATGCACTGAGTAGGTTACCATGGTGAGAGGAGGGACATCTCTTATGGAGTGGGGAACGTCTTCTACTACAGTGCCTTCATACAGTGCAAACCTAAAGCGCGTGCTAAACCTGAACACCTAGAATTTTTCACTCATAAACCAAGACCATTTACATCACTGAGGGGTGCACTTCTCTGAAGCATCAAAGCATCACCAAAGAAAGCCTATGGTGAAAGGCTTGGACATCCTGTTCTGCTGTCAGCCACTGAAGCATTCAAATGTCCTTAACTTAAGGCACAGATTTTACCCTTATTTAACAGGATTTATGTACAGATACAACTGCTTTGCAGAATTGTAGTAATTTATGCCCGTACCAAAATAATTCGCCCATCTGGGGTTTAGAAGATATAGGATTACATCCCACTACTCTGTGAATGACCCTAGAAGCAGGCCTAGACTTGCCAAAAAGGCCTTTTACTCTGAGATTTTACATTTTGTTATTTCTGTCAGCAATTTTACCCACATATTTTATATAACCAACAATTTCTATTTACAATTAGGTTTTCGTTCTCCTTCTTGTTCCACTTTGTTCATGTATCATGTGTCCAGACAGCAGTGGTAAATTAATCAGACTGATACACATTTGTCAGCCTGCTAGCTCTTCTCTGGCCATAGCACTGACAGTCTCGAATACAGAAATCTATCTCCACAAAATCTCTTTGTTTCTCTTACTTAGACTGCAGTGTAATCTACAGCAGCAGCTTATTTCCAAAAAGGGGATAGTGCTAGGGTGAAAAACAAGAGCTACAGAAGAGTTGCTGTGAAAGACATATTGAATCTCTGCCCACACAGATGGCTGAGTCAAACAGCACACTAAAAAAATCCAGTGGTGCTTGACAAATCCTAATTCATGACCATTAAAATCTGTGACACAACAACAGACGCAAAACGTTGTAGTAGTTATCTCATGGGAAGCTGACTGTATTTTCTTAAATTCTTAAAAGGAAAAGAAGTTACCACATTATCTCAGTGTCTCTTTAATGAGTACTCATGTATAGTCCTAAAAACAACCAATCTTTGCTCACTCCTATTCTCTAAAGTCTGCATTTATACAGATATTAGTCCTATTGTTAAGATGCAAAATATTCTGTTGATGCTGCATAAGACACGAGTCCTAGCTTCAGATAACATGGCCCAAACACTAAACTAGACAGGACGAAGCCCAGAAAAACAACTAAGAATTCTTCTCCTGCTTAGCACAATCTGCAGGAAATACGGATTTCCAGGGATTTTGGTTGGAAAAGACAACTGAAGTGTGGTGGAGGTGAATGAAGAAAACATATCAAAGCAGGAACAACGTGGATGATAACATCACCAGAAGTTTGTCATGGCAGAGCACAAGGAGAGAAATGGGAAGAGAGAGAGCTCATGAAGCTGCCATCAAATGTCACCTCAGTTCACGTTTGCTCAGGAGCCCTCCTCTTCCACAAAGAGCATTATAGTTCTTCCCAGTCAAAACTCCAGTAATGAGCTGTACCTGTTATATCCAGCTGTCCCATGAAAGAAAAGCATATAACATACAGTGGGACTTGAAAGGGAACAATGGGGTGCTTAAAGGATTTGTAAAATCCTTCTGCTCCCAAGGCTTCTTCACTTTGTAGCAGCTTCTGACTAATTAGGAGACAAACTCAACACTCAAAGTTGTGCCAGCTTCCGAAGAAGGTACAACTGCCTGTCAGGGGAATGCTAAGATCTGGGAGAAAATGTACTGGATGAAGCTGAGCACCCTTCCTTCAGGACCTATCACAATTTCAATACTGCAATCAATAGGTATCAGAAAAGTAACAGAAAGGGAACTGGGAGTACAAGACCTGGCTGTTTCCTAACCAGAGAGAAAGCTACTTATAAGCACTGCTAAATGCTCCAAACCTTGGGTCAGAAGAATTTTCTGGGATCCCTATGATGTCATTGCTTTTCAGTTTATGTTTGCCTTTGGACAACAATTGGGAAGTTTTCACTGGTGTCACTCAAGATGCAAGTAACATGGTAAAATCCTAACAAAATTCTGTTAAAGATGGAAAAAAGTAGCTTGGCTTGCAAAATGCTTGAGGTGTTCATAATGCTTTTAGATCAAGAAAGCCCTGGATGGATAATGTATACATAATTCAGAAATTGCAGAGGCAGTGAAAATCAACACATCCACACACAAAGCAACATTTTACAAAATGTTTCTCAGGTGAATTGTAAATGTGTGCTTAAGAACAAAACCTTACCCAGGATTAACAAAATAAATATGCCTAATCTCAATTGCAATTAAATGTGCAGACACTACTGGACATACCAGTGCACAGAAAAAAATACTTTTATAAGGTTAGAAATAGTTTTATGCCATTGCCTAATTGCAACACATTCATATTGCAAATCCACAGTACTGAATTTTAAGAAGTAATCCTAATTTAATTACACATTTTAAAAAATTCCTCACCAAGATGGAGTGAATCAGCCTTATAAAAGGCAGAATAATTTCCAGTAATCTGACATATCAGAGAAGAAGGAGGATAAAGAAAGGTGACATATATTACTATTCCAAGGAATACAACTTTCATGAATTACAGGAGTAAAAACTGAACAGAATGCCAGTTATTTTCCTGGAAGTGTAGAAGACCTGATTGACTGTAATTCCTGAGAAGTATCACAGAAGATATTACAATGCCAAGTTGCTTTGAACATCAGGTAAGTCATTTGTTGCTGTAGCCAAAAGTGTGGGTTTCCATCTGTCTAAACTATGTTAAACGTTGAACGCATCATTCTTTCACAAACTGCTTATAGTTTTTCAAGAAGGTACCAATCTTGTCAGGTAATTTGCTTGGAAGAGTTTTAAGATTAGGGAGAAGGTATAAAACAAAAGGTTATTAAGCTATGAAGTCTCCTGAAAGAGGATACATTTTGTGGGCTGAGCAAGTAACAGGAAGTTAATATTGACTCAACCGTATCAGTGTGATGACAGCTTCCTTACAGCATGTTATTGGAGAGTTATTTCATGTTCTCAAAATCATCGGCCAACTTCATTTGAAAACAGAATTCTCTTTTAAGTTCTCTTCTAAGAAACTAAACCAAAAGACTTTTAAAGCCTGGCAATAAAAGCTACTCTAATTGCCAGTAAAACTCAATTTCTGACATACATCTGGAAGTAGGACTGCTCCAGGCAAAGACCTGGAACAAAAAGTGTCCTTGGATCAGCCCTGCGCAGTGGCACTGCAAGAGCTACAGTGAAAATATCTCAGCAAACCACAACTCTCACACTCCTTTAGACAACTGTGCCAGGCCTAACAAAGTCCTGTAAGATTTCAAGTGTCCCACAGAAACATCATAAACAGGGCACTCTCTACAGCAACAAGTGAAGCACAAAGTGTATGGAGTCGTCACCATTCCCTCTGTATAAAACCCACATCACTGCAGGTCTCTGCAAGCTGGAGCTGCTGCGAGCTGCTTTTCCCAGACATGACCTCAAAAACCACTGCTTAGGGGCAGCCAAGCAGGGCTTTTCCAACGGGGTGGACAACCTCAACAGCCACCTCATTCATCCTAATGGTTTGCTCTCCCCTCTCACAGCCCAGACATGGAACTGGTACTACAAAACAACCAAAAAGTAAGATTTTGGGTCCAGATTTAATAGTAACAAGTGTGCAGAATAAATTAAATCCATGTTTCTTACCTTTACTAATCAAATTTTTTAAATCTTTCTATCTCCCCCTAGTGGTCCCAATACCTTATCAGAAGGTATACAACAAGCAGAATCATACTGATCTCCAGATGTTCCTGCTTACTGAGAAAAATTCAGTTATGGGCCTACCTTCATCCTCATTAGGGGTCTTCACAAACAAGGAAGAACAAACTTTACCAAAATACCCAGACATTCATAAATCAGGAAGGCCTTTAAATGTTTCAGAAAACATTTCTTAGGGCCAGGTGTTTAGATCTGCAAAAGGACTTTCCTAAAAATCTGAAGCCTTCTTAGGACACTCAAGACAGCATTGCTGAAAGCGTGATACCACCATAATTGCCCTAATTTTTAACTTCTTGGAACTCCTGGGTCTGATCAGTTGACATTTCATTTCAGCTAAATGCATTGCACAGTACTACAGTGACACACCAGTCCTCAGATGCAGATGTTTTCTAGCATTAATAACTACCTTCTTCCTGAATTTCAATTATTGAATTCATATTAAGTTGTAAAAACCCCATTGTTTTTCAATGTGTTAAATATGTGTGTGTGTGTGTGTATATGTATATATGAAATTTACTTTTGAATAACAGACTATTAAAAAAAACCCCATCAAACAAACAACCAAAACCCAAAAAGAACTTTGACTTGGCAACAAACAGTCTTTAATCATGACCACAGTTCCAATGAGAAACCAAACAAGAATATTGCTGAATAGAAAGAAGTGGCAACAACTGACCCATCTATGCAAAAGAACAAGTTTTTCTATTGTTCTTTCTGTTTTAAAGCCCAATATGATATGTTTCTCACTGCCAAAAATGTATTTGTAGGGAGAAAAAGTGAAGCCTACAGGTATTCCAAGTACTAACAGGTTAGAGACAGGGCTAAAAATAGACTCCAAATTTTTCAAGTCTCAATACTGAACTCTTTCCATGAGATTGCACTACTTCACTACTCACTTAAATATCTAAAGACAAATTTAGGAGCCAACTTTAGGTACTCTGGGTTTGAAACTTGGGGAAAGGCTGGAGAGGGAATAGAGAAGAAGAAGCAATGGTAGCTACAATCTCCCAAACAAAACAGAGAGCTTCCAGTCCGGCTTAAGAAGTGGAAAAGATTCAGGCCTCACCTAAACCATTCATATGGAAATCATTTATGAGAGAGAAGCCAGTTTTCCTCAATAAATGAAACACAAAACACACAGCAGTAAAACCAAATTATTCTGTTGGATTTTAAAAGCCACACAAAGATCATACCCTGAACAAAAGTTCAGCTGCTGGAAATAAAACAAGATACATCTTCAGATCAAAATAAGCATTTTATTTTCTCTGATGAAAATTCACTGTATATAAAGACATAAAGATAGACTAATTTCAACCACTTCAGCAATTTGAATTATCATCTTAAGTACCTGCATATTACTCTTGCTATAATTAGAAAAAGTCACTACAAACATAGCAAGGAAGCACTTTAGTCCTGGTACCATATACTTCCTAGGTAACAGAGGTAAAAGTGTAGAATAGTACCTCTAATCAGAGGTGTTTCACTGCTATTTAAAAACCCTAAAACACAACATGCATGTTTGCAGATACACACACTCTGGAATTATATGTTGCCACCCATGTAATGAAAAGTATGATCAGTTTTGTGAATTTTATAATATCAAAGCAGGTTAACTTGTCACTTTATGTTAATAAAAAATACATATATAACCTAATAATATCATCCTATTGCTTTACTGTATATATGAGAAGGGTCACAGCACATTTGGAGGTATTGTATTGAAAAGTTAATCTGAATTCCTTGCTGATATAAAAAGAAAAAAAAAAAAAGAATTGGTACAAACATCCCCTCAGAACATCTGAATGATTTCAGCTTTCATTCAGTGTCTATGCTACATTCTGTAAAGAAGTTGGAGCTTGTTCATGTGCATGATCTGGTTACCTGTGAGACATTTGGGAGATTTTACCTGTCCAACCAAGCCAGAAGACTTTTAGCTGCTCCAATCAGATCCACTACTGATGTCAGAAAATCATTCGGTAATTTGCGACTGGTCCTTCCATCATAGTGACCACTCCTCCTCCTCCCAGTAATGAAGTTCTGCAGATTTTTGGCAGATGCATTCAGTTTGTGAGAAAGGGTTTTTAGATTTTCTGTTTCCAAACCATAGTTCTGCATTAGGAAAAAAAAGAAAAAAGAAAAAAGAAAGTTAGCTTTACAGATGAACAAGAAGAACCAAGAACAGCAAGACTGGTCTTCTACTTTAAAACTTAACCATTCCTAATAATTAAGGCAGAAATACACCCACTCAGTAGTTTTTAAATGTATAGAATGTTCTGTTTCTGAAGTATATAAAAAGAGAACAAAAGAAGAGCAAAATTATGAGTGATCCTTTGGCTTGTTCTAAATGTACTGAGAAAAACATCTCAAAACGAAGAAAAACCCTCATCTGGAAAACTGTTTTTCAAGGCAGTGCATCACTGTCAGTAGATCACCAGAATCATGGAACGGTGTGGGTTGGAGGGACCCTCAAGATCATCCCGTTCTAACATCCCTGTCATGTGCACAGACCTTTCACCAGAGCAGGCTGCTTAGAGTCACATCCAGCCCTGGTCAGAGGGCTCTCTCTGTAGACCTGATGATTAGGGATCAGTACCCCAAGTCCTTACCACAATAATTCCTAAGACATATCTGGCACCAGGGCTTGAAACTAGCAGAAGTATGCAGCATGGACATGGTGTGACACTAAATTGGTTTTGTTGGCTTCAGAGATCTAAGTAAGTTAATTAGCATACTTCTATTCTTTGTAGCAGTAAAGGACCACCACAACCACAGACCAGAGAACACAGCGCTGCCCTGCTCAACCTCTATTTCACTCATTTAAAGTCAAGCTTTAAACTTTGTTTCCACTTAAGAGTCAATCTCTTAAATTACATTCTTTATCGGTGCAGCAGAGACAGAAATAATTAAGCAGAAATATTAACAAACAGTATTTGGAAATCCTTCAAAAGTACAAATGCTACCCAAACAGCACTAGAGAACGTTCTGATTTAATGTTCAATTACACTATAATATAGGACCATCAGCAATTTGTTATTTCTATAAAAGATTTGTTTTCCTCACACACACAAAGAGTGATAGAGTTATTACAAAAAGGACTTTTTATTTGCCTTTGCAAAGGAATAAGCAATTGCACAGATTTGAGCTTAGTACTCCTCTAAGAGAATTATGGAATTCTGAAGGCTCTCACTTTAGCCACATCATAGGGTGATTGCATTGGGTGCTGACAACTTATTCATTTGACAGTGGAATGGTACAGAACATGGACCATCTCCTACCGCAAACGATGAAGTACAAAGCCCCTCAGATGCCACAGAAAAATCTACTTCCTAATGACAATCTGCGACCTCTGCAGCTCTCCTCCCATGCCCCTGGTTTGCTTCCCATGCTGATCTGTCCACAAAGAGAGGTGGGAGAAGAGATATACTCATCAATGATAATTTTAAGACTGCTGAACCTTAACCTTTTTTCTTTAGGAACTAAGGGGACAGGGTGCAAGGTGCTGATCATTTTCAGCAGTTGATGTGCTCCCAATCCAAACCATCTTCTAAATTAATTTAATCCTCTAACTACACAGGGACTGCAGGAACATGACACTGAAGCCATTCTCAGCGAGCCCCCCAGCCCTCCCACAACATTCACTCCCACAGCAATGTGTCTGTGTGGGGGAAGCTCAGGACAGAAAGGAAAGACTCCAGCACACGGCTCGTCTGCCATCTCCGTGTGCCTGTGAACTGAGCACACTTTGTGAGGGAGCCACCAAACCAACAACCACCCTTCTGCAGCAGAGAATGCATTCTGGAGCTCAGCTTAAGGGGGCACTGAGCATACACTGAGGCTGCATTTCATAAACCATTACTGGGACTTCAGTGAACATCCCTATCTTGGGCAAGAAAAGCATTGCAGGGTGTGTTTCTCAGCTATGCAGATGCTGTCCCCCTGCCACCACATTCAGTTCCAATTAGACAAATTGTATGTTTGGGCAGTGACTTTTCCAGCATGTAAATATTCAAGAGCAATTATACAACAGATAGCATTAGGTTATAAATAAAAAATTACTAGATGAAAACAATTAATTTGGACTGAAAAGTAAAATGTACTTTATTATGCAGCTAAATGGCTCATAACTAATAACTTATTAAATCAGTCCAAAGTAAAGAGATAAACATCAGATAAAAATAAATCTGTTTTTTTCTGCAGTTTTCTGTGGTTGGTCTGGCTGAGAGAGCACAATGGGGATTGAGGAGTGAGTAGGGGTATGTTTGAAAAAGCTAATAGGTTTGTTCTTACTTCATCTAGCCTCTTGAGTATCTAGCTCATTTTGGCAAAATTAATGGGGGAAGAAACAAATGAAAGATATTCTGGATGAACAACAAATCACCACTAATGTCTTAAAGATCAGCCAGAGAAAACCCCACCACAAGCGAGCCCCACCAACATGGCACTCACATCCAAACGTGGGGGGTCCAACCGCAGGCTGCCACAGCCACAGGCCTTCCCACAGGCCTGCCTGCTTTCTGATACACTGAATTTCTTAATTCAGCAGGCTGTTCCTAAGGAGCCGAGTCTGGTTATCCAAATGTAAAACTAAGGTGGGGGAGGCAGCAGTGTGTGGGGAAGGTGCCTGGGCTTGTAGGGCAGCCATGCCTCACACAGGGCCCGCAGCCATGGGAGACCACACTGAGGCCAAGGCTGGATCCCAACGGTCCCCAGCCACCCTAAATTATTTCAACTCCCCCTCTTTTGCCATCTCCTCTTTGTCACCTTGTCTGTCCCTCATCTGCTCGCACAGGCGGGTGCTGGTGCCCAGCCTGTACAGGGTTCCATGCCCACCCCGGCGGGAGCCATGGCAGGCACTGCACAGACCTCCATTAATGCCAGAAAGTAAAGCACCAGAAGAAAAGAAAATCTGCAATATTGGACACTGCAGACCAACCAAAACAACACCCAAATTTTTTTCTGCAACAGGAAAATAGGCTGCATTTATGTACATGCTTCTTTAGAAAATTAGCTATAAAAGTTTAGTGGCTTCCTCTTAATATCCAAGTGATGGCCACCTACAGCCACGTTCCTTTTCAGAGACCTTTTTTCACCATCAGATATGAGGGAAGGAAGACGCAGCGTTAACAGACTCAAAGCCAGCTTTCACACATATTCATCAAATGTGTGTGTGTGCTCTGTAAAATAAAACACTGTGCCTAAGCCACATGTAAATTCAGTTTTGCATGAGGATGGCACTGACTTTGATAAAGCCTCCACCTGTAATATGATACAGATAAGTACAGAAATACAGAGATAAATTACAGGCAAAATATATCTTGGGCAGCTGTGTTTATTGAAGCCTTTAAGTAGAAGGATGCTAAAGCAGCAGCCAAGCTAACAAAATCCTCACTTTGTTTATCACTAATATTTCTGGCCCACATTGAAAGCGACCAGAGCTGTGTGTTGTAATACTGAGAAAAAGCTTGCTTGAATAAAAACTGCCAAGTTTAATCATACTTTATATTTGATAATATACTATTAGCAATATGGTTTTCTTAGAAATGCACTGCGTTTATTTTCAAGCACTGTAAGAAGATAATTGCAGGCAAAGGAGACAGTTCTTTGTTTTCCCTTAGTCTGCATTTAGCCAGCACTAATATGAGTTGCGCTTTCATTAGCCAAAATATATTCACAGTCACTGAAAGAAGCACAAAGAAATCTCGGCGTGCCTGTGGAGATTACGAGAAATGACACAAATTTAGGCAACCGTTTCCTCAATGAGAGGCCACAGAGTGTCTTCAGAGATACCTCACCCCAACAGAAATGGCTCTAATGGAGTCCCTTCTGGCAAACATAAAACAAGAACTTGATGAAGCTGAACTACACAGAGCAATAGCTTGTCAGCAGGTGTTTGAACTGAAGGTGGTGGGAGCTATGAATAGACATCTTACCTGCTAATTACTTTTCTGTGGCTTCATATGACAGTGTGAGTGAGGAATTGTAGCTCTTTTCTTCACATGCTGACAAGCAGCAGCTCTAATCACCACTGATGAGTTTAGCTGGGTATTTTTGTGAGAAAAGCCAGCCTGGTCCCTCTGCCATCCTTGCACCAGCACCCCAAGGGTAGGAAGAGAGTTCACTAACCAAATGTGGAACTAAAGGAAAATTTTAACTAGCTTGATCAATGTTCAGCAGGTTTTTTCCCTGCTTCTCTCAATTAAAAAAAAATAAAATTAGAGCTCATCTCTTTGCTGTGTTAAATTCACTTGACTCCTACTGGCAGGGAAGTGCATCTGACACTGTTAGCACAGGTTGAAAAGTGAAGTGTTCCTAACTCACACAATGCTAACTATCTCTGCTGGCTTAGACTGCCTAGAAGATGCCAGGATTTTAGGGTATTTTTATACTGCCCACTGCAAGTGCAAGGACATCTCAACTACCTAAATCAGCCAAGCTCACAGTACAACATGCAACACAGACATAACCAGGGTCCCATTAACAAATCCAGAAATCCCTCAGAACAGCTTTATTCAACTATGAATACTTCTATGTCTCCAAGCACAAATGCTGTATCAAGCTCAGTGACACTGCTTGACTCTTACAAACACTCCAAGACAGGGAAACCAGCATATTGCCCCTCTGCCTACCTTTCTAAATCCCTGGGTCTTCTCTTCAGCTCAGAAAGCTGAAAACCTTGTGGAACAAAAAGCATGAAAACCATACTGCTGGAAACCATGAGGAGCAAAAGGCATGCAGTGACCAGGGTTGGCTTCTACTGAAGAGACACAAGAAACTGGGAACTGAAGACTGTAATAAGGGTGCTTGGGGGCAAGAAGAAAATAAAAGCATTATCTTCAGCAGACAGCAGAGCAGACAGCAGTGCTTACATCGATTAATTTCTGCTGCTCCTCTGCAGAAGGCAACCATAAACTGAAGAAGGTGAAGGTTTATTTTAATTTGGTAAATATTTTTTGTAACACACACAAACAATATATTTTAAATAAGACCGAAAATGGCAACCTTTTGAAAAGACAAATCTTATAGCCTAGATAGCTGTATTGAGTAATAAATTATGTGTAAAGAAGAGCAACTACTCAATTACACCTGATATCTCTTAGTAATAAGGATAACTACCACAAGGATGAAATAATTCCTTGTCTCTCTAATGCAATAAAAAGTCATTTTCCACTTATTCACAGGATGAACACATGAGTTTTAGGCAAGAACAGCATATGGCTGCTATGAAATAGACTTAAAATCACCTCAGGTGAGTTTAATTCTTCTCACTATCTTTCAATGCTTCCATCTTCCACACTCAATTCTTGAGTATCTTTGAGTATCCTTTCTGTATGTATTTATTTGCTTTTAAACAAGTAATCTGGAAACAATAAAGTTCACAGGGTCCTGATTTCTTGAGAAGCCTGAGAAGGATTTTAAATGAATAATCAAAACACCATCACACAGCACATGGAAGCCATTTCAAAACCACACCTGAAAATCTGCGGTGGACAAAAATTCACCAAGGAAAGTTCAAACCTTCGCCTCCAAAGTTGATTTTAAAAATGAACAAAATGCCTCTGAACCTCACTCTCCAAAACATTTGGCTGAACACATCCCACAAAGTATGAGGCAGATAGCTTACCAGCCCAAAGCTGCGAGCAACTGATATCACAGCTTGTCATATGGAAGGTGCCTTATGTAACTTTATACCTCATCAGATCTGCCTACAACATATATTTCTAACGGCCCTTCCTCCAGTGTCTCAAAATGCCAACACTAAGGTTATCTCTCCTTCAAATAGCACTGACATATGGGGTAATTTAGAAGTGCACAACACATGATCCTAACACATCTGTTTCATAAACATAGAATAAGCAGATAAGGACAGAAACCCCAGATAGCTCAAATGACACATCATTTACTGCAATTATTAAAGACACACTGATTAAAGGGCAAATGGTTTCAAAGTGTATAAATATTTGTCCTAAATGCTTATAGTCAGGAAAAAACCCAGGTGCACAATACTTCTAGTCTTGCAAAACCTAGGAAAGATTCATAGCCATTATTATCTCCTTTCTTGAAAAATGGCTTTCTTTTTCTACACCACAATCAAGCAACACATCAAAAAGCCAAGCCCTGGCCATGCTTTGCAGCACTAATAGAGCAATTATATAAACTATTCTTCTTTCTCTTATTCAATCAACAGACTCTGGAAGACCAAGTGCTCATTACTTTTTTGGTTTTTTTTACTTTCTCATGTAATTTTGTCCCTAGCCAGCCAAGTGCTCTTATTTCTCCACAATTTGAACTATCAGTTCCAAATTCAGTTGCATGCATTTCCAAAAGTCTTAAACAGCTAATTAGCAGTTTAAAGTAATTTCCTGCTTTTACCTGGGGCTTTACAACTTTATAAACATCCTTCCCATCCCAAGCCACGCTATGAATCTATGAACCAGGATATGTATTTCATACTTGCCCAAACCCCCAAGCAGTCCAAAGAAAAATGAAAAAGAAAAGAAAAAAAAAAATCCCATGATTTAAAAAGTATCTAGGATCCATAACTGATTCTTGAGGCTGGTGGGAAGAAGGATGTTCACCCTTTGCATACAGACACATTTACTGCCTTTGGCACCCCACAAGGTTTACTGCAGTTCTGTGTAAAAGATTTGCTAACACATTTTCAATGTGAACTGAATGAGCTACCAGAAACTCTTTATCTCCTTAGCTTTAGTGATCTGGTGATGGACTTCAGGATTTCCTGCATTGCAGTTAGGTTAGCTCAGGCTGAGGACAGGGAGGCATATGATACATGATATATAAGCATAACATTAACTTGCAAAGGGCAATAGTGAAAAGGGTAAGTAATTTTTCTGCTATGAGCATTCAGAGTACTAACAGTCAATTTCACCTTCAGTACATACAAATTTCCATTCTGAAATGAAGCCTTCCTCATTTAGCATCATAATGATTAAGTCTAATATTCACTGTTACTGACAAAACAGTTTTAAGATCTGACTAGTGATAAGTGCAAAGGCAAGTATTTCTGTGTGAGAAATGGCAGGAAGTTGAAATTAAGATAAAAGGCATAATTCTTAAGAGGAATCAAATCATTTATGGGTAAAGTAGGTCTATTTCTTACATTCATTTGCATATAAATGTTTTGTGTTGGTGGTAAATGATAAGTAATTTCATGCTGTTAGTGCACACCAATGTTTTCTCTGCCAAATAATAATGCTATTTCATCTGCTGCAATCTTTTAACTTTACAGATTCAAATATAGTATGCAATAAATTCCTGTGCAGCCAGAACAGATTTAACTAACTAGTATGAAACTAGTACTGAAACCAGGATGCTCTATAAAGCAAAATCTGTTTTATTTTTTAACCAAGCTCTATTTTCACAAATGAAGATTCCCTGAAGAATTATTTTGCAAATTCACACAGACTTCATAAAGTTCTTTGTTAATAAAAAACTTCAAAGCATACAAAAATTATTTTTTAAGCTTTTCAAATATTCTTATAACAACACATCTCCTACTTTTAGATCTCTGTTTAAAAATATTTGCAAAATCAAATCAAACTAATTTAATCTTCATGCAAACAAAACGAACATGATATTTAGGAGAAGAAAAAAAAAAAAACACCTCCATGCAGCATCTCATTTATCAAGGCATTGTGGTAAACTAGATAATTTTCTTAGAGATGGAAGAAGCCATGTTTGGCTGTGCAGCCTTCAGTCTCTGTGTTCTCCAGGTAGCGTGTGGTGTTTTCTGAGAAAAAAAAAATGGTCATACCCAGTTTTGGTAAATGAAACTCCATCTCCTGACAAGCAGACGATGGGAAAAGAACTACGTACATTTCCTTGCTTTCTTCAGGCCAGTTACATACAGCAGGAGCTACCAGAACCCCTGATGCACCCCAAACCTGATGACTGGTACAGTGATCTGATGGCATTATCTAAGTAATTTAAAGCTCCTCATTATCCATTTCTCTTTTTGTAAGCACCATCTCCTTTTTTTCTCCATTTATTTTCCTTTGGCATTGTCATTCACATTCAGTTTTTAGAGCAACCAACAAAGAAACAAGGCTCATCTCATTTTGTGTGTGGATAAAGTCTGCTACGCTGCTGTTTGCTTAATGATTAAATGAAAAGCAGAATTAGACTAGCTTCACCCTCATACACATACTGAAAAGGACCATGATGAGGCTAAGATCCTAATAGTAATTGTTAGAACCGATGAACAACATGATGAACAACTGATGAAACATGGCACTCAACTCAGTTTTTCCTGTATCTCTAAAGCAGGACATATAGTTCCTTAGTTAACCATTTTCAACCAGTTTTGAGATGTTAATTATTTTGGGTGCTTTTGTTAGTATGAATAAAAATGCCCATCCACATCAAGTAAAAATCCACCTGTTTACACCACCAGTGTGACTGCATGCCCCAATTTAAACAGAAAGACAAGAACAGGATATTTGTCTTGCTGGAAATAAAGTAATGCTGCCAGCATATATCCATCAAAGTGGCTTCTCAAAGTTTCTCACCTTGAAAAACATGCGACAAACTTAGCAGCAACAAAATATCACCACAGACCTCACTACTTCTTTCTTTTAAGCAGAGAGAACTTTTCCTTTATCGTGCCCTTTCTGACATATGGATTTTATAAAACACAAAGCTGCACCAAGGCATGGTAATCTATTGAACATGCTCCCACCTTCACAGTCAGAAGGAGAGAGGGAAGAGACAAGCCACATTAGTTAGATTGCCTGCACTCCCACAGCACGTTCAGCTCCAGTGATGGCATGCAGGATGTACACCCCCACCATTTCCAGCAAGCATGACCTATAACAGCACTGGTAGCTGGGCAAAAATTTTATTCCTCCTTCCCTGAAGCACCACAGAAAAGAAAACCTGCGAATCTCACCCCCTGAATGCTTGCACTGCTGTAAAGAGCACAGTACAGCAGGCTGGCAGCCAAGAGAGACTCTACCAAAGATGGATAGCGCAGGCCACCATTTGTCCTCTGATCAGCTCACAAACACTGGAGGATCCATTTGTTGCAAGAGCTTATGACAGGAGGCGAATAATGTGAGAGACCACAGCCAGCCACCCACCCACCTTCTGTCAAAAATCCATAAAGAACATCCTTTAAATAGTGTTATCAATCATAGCTGGCTCTCAGCTCTTACTGTGGCAATTTGTGTGTTTAGCACAGTTCAGTAGCCCCCACTTGTGGGTCTCTTGCTCTCTCCATATCTCCCAGATATGCTTGTTCAGGCTCTCCCCTTTCACCTGGTAAGAAAATGTAGCCCTGTGAGCTACAGGCATGCAACACAAGCAGCTGGTTTGCCATTTGCCACATCCACACATGCCAGGGAACTGCAAGCAGAAGTTTACCCCCAAAAAACACTGGACAGGGGGGTAGGAATAAAGCACATCAGCAATCAACACTGCAGAAACTTTCCTAAGTGACAGCAAGTCTGTGCTGGAAAACTCTTCCCTGTAGAGTAGGAAGAGAGATAAATAGTGCAAGGGGTTCTGTCCCCTCAGGTGTTCGCAATGCCAAAAACTGTTTAGGGCGTCACTCACTAACTCAGAGAGAAAGGGGGGAGAAGCAGAAGCAACAATCCTTTTGGTGTTTAATCATTACTTTTAAATCAATCAGGGGTTAAGCTTTCAAGGCATAATTAACTTTACTATTCATAGCCCATCATGCCACCCATCATCTCCACCATCCAAAGAGACATTAACTCATTTGGATCGTACATTTGTAACTCTTGCTAAGTTCTATCATGAAACCTCTGTCAAACTCCAGTGAAATAGAAAAAAAAATTCAGATAATTAAAAAAAAACCTTGCAGAGTGACTATCTGAATTAGCAGTTGTCCTGCATTGGAGAGTCGTAGGCTTTATGTACTGCTAAACAATATAGCTAATATTAGAGTCAAATCAGAAGAAAAGGCAAGTCCTACCCAGGATAGCCATTCACTGATGCAATAAAAAAAGAAAAGCCTGTAAGCATAGGACCAGTACAGCCAAAAGGATTGCTTCTGAATTAAATTTTCTAAGAGGTTTACCTGATTGGTGAACAATAAATTCAAATTAAGTCGACTAAAATCAATATAACAATAACATTTTTTATCCCCGAGGAGCCATCGGGAGCCAATTGTGAGACTGCAAAAACCTCATCTTAAATTAGAAGCTGTGATCTGAACTCATGGCACTGTGTTTTAGCTATTTTCTTTAAGACAAACTTGGAAAAGCAGATAATACTATAAGTGCAACAAGGACCAGGAAGGGAGAAACTGGCTGCATGCATTTAAGATGCAGTGTTAGCCTTTGCTGCAAATTCCTTCTTTTATATTCAACTTAGTTCCATACACTTTTGCCTAAGATAAAGGAACTATAAAGACAAGTTGTTTGTTTGTCTGAAGATTATATCTGTAATTACATACCAAAGAAAAAAGAAAATTCAGCTAATAAACAAGGGGTTTTTTTTCTGTAAAACTACTTTATTTTTCAAAGAGCCACAATCTCTTTCTCCATGTGACTCAGAAAAATGGTTATTGCTGCTCCCCCTAACTTAGACTGTATTTTTCTCAGTTAAAGTATTTACTTTCTTGTTTTCTTTTGAACTGTCTGATAAGAGAAGTACTTTGTGAATAACTCTTTATGCTCACTTCTATATCAGTAGCATTTAAGATTGCAACTTCCTTATTTAAAAAACAAACTGATGAGTTAACTTATTGCACTGACTCACATTGCAATGTTATTAGAAATCGTATTCTACAGAAGATAATCTGTGTTTAAAATCAAATGTTTTCCTGCATGAAAAAGCTATCTCCCTATTTTTATCTTTTTTAGGTGTATTTTATTTTTTTCACTCTCTCCTTTTCATTATACTTCACAATACCCCAAAAATGCAACAACAGGGTATTCAGAAAATACTGCATAAGGAGAACCAACAAGCCCTTCTGAAGAGCCTTTCAGCCTACCATCTTTGATTGCCTCTCCCAGGATTCAGCTTTCTTAAAAGCTCCTTCTGAGGCTTGAAAATAGTGTGTACTAAAAACCCACAAAACACCACCTTAGGCAGTGAAGTACATCTCAACAGAGCTATTCACAATCCTTTCTACAGTGGAGAATGCTGTGTGCCCAATCTATCACTAATCTTTACAGACACACACTAGAAATTCATAAGGAAGGTGAAGTCAGCACCACACCCCTCACTGAGCAGATAATCTTAGTTATTCATGACATGACCTAACTGAAAAGACCATTACCAAAATCCTTCCGTATGCTCCATCAAAAATTTATATATTATTTAAACATAATTATTTCAGTATTTAATCCTTTCTACTGTGAAATACAAGCAGCTCTGTTTCATCAGGCTCAAAAAAATAATCTAAAATATAATTTGCATGGAACATTTTGTTTGTAAAGGGCAACTAACACTCAATTAGTCCACTCACATATATAACTATTTTACATTCCAAATCAAACCCAGTCTAGTTTCTTTGTGACTGCAGATAAACTTTTATTCTATAAAGATAGATATGCAAGCCCTAAATCTCTGATACCAGTTTATTTAACAAACACCATTTTCCTTTTATCTTGCCCCTGGTTTAAAATATTCATACATTTTAACTGTTCGCACATTACTAACCAGGAGTTTCTTGAGCTGCTTAGATAGTGTTTAGGACTAACAGTCTGAGTACACAAAGTGTGAATATGCAAACACTGTTCATCCCTCCCCATTTGCCCCCAAAAGTTTACCAGTGCACAGAGCAAGTCCACTGCTTCCAAGATAAGCTCCTGATGGCCAATTCGTGTGACTCCAAGATCTTCCAGTTCCTGATGAGTAATTCGTAGTAGCTGGTCACCACTAATCTTCTCCCTCTCAAAGTTCTTTATGTATTGCTGCAGGCAATCATCGAGACCTGCAATAAAAGGACAGAAGAAGGGAAGATAAAAGTCAGCAACGTTTTGTACCCTATAAGGAAGTAAAACTGGCCAAAAATTAAGCCAGCAGAGGACTCCTGTCCTATCTTTAAGAGAAGTATTTTAACATTAAAAAACTTCATTACCCAGAAACCCTAAGATTTGAAGAGCTCTGGTAGCCATGGTTTTTTCACCTGTGGATGATACAAACTGATCCTGAACCCAGAACAAAGCCCTGAATTCTTGTAGTTTACTGTGCTATGAATGTCAACCTGGCAGCTCCTAATAACAGGGATGCCTCCTGGAAGGGGAGAGGAGAAAAGGGAACAATGCGACACGCAGTCAAACACAAAGTGGCAGTGGTGACCACTGAGTCTCTCTCACCCAATGTCACTCACACATGCTGGGTCACCTGAAAGTTCACAGACCATGTCAGCCTCTAAACCAGCTGCAAAGAGCTCTAGAGAACAAGAAAGGCAGTAGCACTGCAAATGCAAAAACTGGGCCTCACCTGCAGCAGCAGATCCAGCTGAATGCACCACAAAGAGAACCTGTGAGGAGTCACAGTACACAAACGAGCATGAAACGCCACTCAAAACAAGACGGGGTGCGCTTCCCAGAACAGACTAATGAGGGAGCAGAAACTGGCCCGCTGTGCCAAAAATTATGCTAGAAGGTCATGCAGCACATTTGCTCAGGACATGGCTGAATGCAGGGTTGTACAGGTCCTGCTCTGCGGGGCATCCATGCTTTTCCTTTCCAGTTTGATTATGAGTTAACAACAGGCAGCTGACCACACGTTTTCACCTGGAGCAAAGAGCACTGCAGAACGTGGGAGAATCCATCACACATCTCTTGCCCATCAATCTCTGCCCAAGAGAGCCAGGCAGTACAGGGAAGCTCTGCAGTATGTGCACTCATGCACCAAGGGGATAAGTAAGACTCTTGGGTATTTGGTGGGCCATTTAACATTTCTGTCTGAATAGCTCCCAACTGATCAACATGACTGCTACCAAGCACCAGGACTTGATAAAGCTTTGAATGCATTAATTTTTCTGATTCTTGAGAGCTACAACCTTTCTAATATGTCTTCAAACAATCCCTAATAGTGAAAAGACATCTGCTCATTAGACTGGAAGAAAGCAAGAACATTCTTACTTGCTAATCAAAATGCCTGAAAAATGTGAAGATACATGGAAGATAAAAGATTGATCTGACTGCTGAGCCCCAGTTATCTTGTAAGAGCCCCAGTTTACAACATAAAAGCTTCTCTGAAACTGGTTTTGTTGCATTTTCAGTTCTCATTCATGCTTTTCAGGCTGTAACCATACCTCAAAAGAGACTCACATGAGGAACATGTTGGTGCTACAGGCAGGGATGTCTCAGCACCTGGCCAGCCTGTTGTTCCTGGCTCAGACCTTGGGCAAGAGTCACCCTCACCCTGCTACACCAGCACAATATTCATAGGGCTTTAAACTCTAGAATTCACACACTGAAAATAAACCACACACCAACATGCTGTAAAAGAAGCACTCCAGCCTCAAGATACAGGAAAAAGCCCCCAGTTCCAGCAGATTTCAACCATGTCCTTCCAGAGCCTGCTGCTGATTTTTTGCCTCCAAAACAAAGCCACATAAAGGTCTAGGTTAATCAAGGGCTTGAAGCTATGCTTTTATTTCATTGCCCTTTCTAATCAATTAGTTGCTCAAGCCATTCTTCAGGAAAGAAATCTTAAAAGGGCAGGAGAGGCCCTCTCCATAGGCAGCTGCTCAGATCAGCTAAGCTGGTCAGAGCATGGTGGGTAACATACACCAACGGTGGGGGGTTGATCCCTCTGCAGACATTCTCTTAAGAGCTGGACAGGACCATCCTTGTGGGTCCCTTCCGACTCAGAATATTCTGTGACTTTGTGACAGAGTGAAAATTAAGCTCTTGGGAAAGAAGACCAACCTGGCTGAACAGAGAGTTTTGACTGGAACTCAGAAAAAATAAAAAAATTAAAAAGAGAGTTTATATACTTTTGCAGAGGGGTAGGAAACTCAGGAGGACTATGAGGTTGTACATGGAGAAAATCAGAAAGACCAAAGCCAAACTAAAACTTCATTTGGCCAGTGCCGTAAAAGCAAAAACTGTTTCTATAAATACATTGGCAACCAAAGGAGACCCACAGAGAATCTTCAGCCTTCATTGGATGTAGGGGGAAACACAGTAGCAAAGAATGAAGAAAAGACTAAGGGTACTTAAAGTCTTCTTTACCTCAGCCTTGAATTACAAGGCCAGTTGTTCCCCAGTGACCCATTGCCCTGAGCTAGAAGACAGGGATGGGGAGCAGAAAGAAGCCTCCATAATCCAAGGGGAAATGGTCAGCGACCTATTACATTACTTCATACACACAAGTCTGTGGGACTGGACAGGACCCACCCAAGAGTACTGAGGGAGCTGGTGGAAGTGCTCACTGAGCCACTTTCCAGTATATCCCATCAGTCCAGACTAACTGGAGAGGTCCCAGTGGACTGCAGATCAGCAAATGTGATGTCCACCTCCAAGAAGTGCTGCAAGGAGGATCTGGGCAACCACAGACCTTTTAGTCTGAACTCATGCCAAGAAAGGTCATGGAGCAGCCCTTCTCGAGTGCAATCACACGGCACATACAGGACAACTGGGAGATCAGGCCCAGCCAGCATGGAATTAGAAAAGGCGGATTCTGCTTAACCAATCTGAGCTCCCACTATGACAGGGTGACCCCCTTAGTAAATGAAGGAAAAGCTCTGGTATTGTCTACAGTAAAGTCTTTGACATCATTTCCCACAGCATTTTCCTGGCTGTCCATGGCTTGGATGGGTGTACTTCTGGCTGGGTATAAAACTGGCTGTGTGGCTGGGCTCCGGGAGTGGTGGGGAATGAAGTTAATCCAGCTGGTGGCTGGTCACAAGTAATGATATTCCCCAGGGTTCAGTGTTGAGGCCCATCCTTTTTAAAATCTTTACTGATGATCTGGATGAGAGGCTTAGTGTACTTCTGCTCTTCCTGAACTTAAGACCCACATTGGTTACATAGACTGCTGAATGAGAATAACATTAAAATAATCAACGTCATCAGGTATCAAAAATGAATTACCAGATAAGGCACTAGCACCACAAATCCAGAATAAGACATGACAGATGCACTTAAACAGTTACTGACAGATGATTCTACATAAAGGCATTACTCTTCCTCCTCCTGCTACCCAAGTATTTTTGTCATTCAGATGTAATCTAGATGGATGCATGTAGTTCCTACAGGGTGAGAAAAAACTTTAAGACAACAAAAATATTACTGACAATTGTTTGACTCACCAATTTCATAAAAACTACAGCCAGGAAACAACAAAATAATTTAACCATATGACATTTTCAGAATAGCTTGCCACAAATATGTCTCCTTATTCCCTAAACATCTTTTTAAAGTAATTTATTCCTGTAATTTTATTTCTAAATTAAAGAACGAACAGCTCTTCTTTTTGTAAACAAGACTGTGCACAGATGATGATGATGATGATAATAATAATAATAATAATAATAGTACAAAAAGGCCAGCATTCCTCTCCCACACCTTTTGCCCCTAGAGCCACAAAACAGCCAGACAGCCGCTGCTGACTTCAAATCAACAGGAGGGGAGCTGCAGGGAACAAGCGTTCCCAGCTGATGATGCCATTAACTTGGGACAGGACAAGATGTACCAAAAAACATCAGGTGCCTGGAGAGAAAGTTAAATGAAAATAACAACTTCTTAAGAGTACTGTCTTCTCCTAATTTCCTGTAAGTCCAACATCCACCCAACCTCAACATAGCTAGCAATTTTTATAGCTGCCTAGGGCTGCTCTGCTTCTTCTCCCCTGTCATATGAGAGGATGTCACCCAATCCTCCCACACAACTGCAGCCGATAAGTCAGTCCAATGTACTACTCCCTGGTCCCAGCCACAGGTGAGATTACAGTTGTAGAGTATTGAGAACTCCTGAATGTTTCAAGCAGCAGCCTCAAAAGTCAGGTTCAGGATTATGTTCTGGATGTGAAAGGCCCCAGAGTATATATATATTAAAAAAAAATTATATCAGTACACAAGTAATAGTCTTATATTCAAAAACACTGCTCCTGATTTAACTGCAGATTTTTCGAGTATAAAGGCACAGGTGTTTTAGTAGTAAGAGAGGTAAAGTATCACACTAGTCCTCTTAAACTGCATGAGGGTAGACCTCTTCCTTTTAACCCTACTCTTTAAAGGAAACTATATACTATAAAATTTTTGTTTCCTTGAAAGATTCCTGGTCTTGAGCTCCAGCAATAAAATGATGTTAACTACTCAAGAAGGACTCCCCTGCCCCACATGCTTTCCACCTGAGCTTATCAACCATGCAGTCTGGCAATGCTGTCCCAATCCCGTTATACACTCATTACCTGGCCTGCTTGATTCACGCCTACAAGAGCATTTAAGATGTTAATATATTGCACATCTTTGTTTCTGGTGTATACATGACGTGTTATGCACACAGATGGACCATTCTGAGCATTGACAGAAAAGGAACAACTCTTCACATTAAGCCTAAAGCAAGCTCTACCTCACCTGTAGAACTACATACATAAATACAAGCAAAAAAGTAAAAAAAAAAAAAAACTCCTCCAAAAGGAAGAGTCAATGTGTAGAAGAGTCAATCCTTTAAACTTAAAAAAAAAAAAAGAAAAACTTCTCTAGAAAAGTTTCTCTTGCAAGTAGAACATACAGGAGCTGTTTTTTTTTCTCCTACTCTGTCACTGAGTTCTATCTTGCATGGGCCTACTCGGAATTCATCAAAACATTAACAATTTTTAATGGTTCACAGATGCAAATCAGATAGACTTCTACGTAATTAATTCCTTTTCTTGCAACATCATCACAGAAAACGATCAAGAAAGGTTTAATTTCATTTTTTTACTCATGTGATTTTCTGGAATAAGACTGAAAGATCCAACACAACTCTCCAGAGAAATCTTCCGTGCTCACAGTCTCCTAACAAATAACTTCACAATCATTCTGAGGTGTTGTCGTACTTGATGTGTGTAACAGGTCTAACCAGCAAACTGCCCTGTAATTCAGTGTCACAACATGTTATGCACATCTGTGGTAATTCAATCTCAAATGAGCCTCTCCATGAAATATATTCTGAGGTTCTGATCTCAGAGAACTCCTCCTCTGCAAGCAGTTCCATCTTTCCTCCCACCTCTAAGAGACTCAAAACCATTAAAACAGGCTTTTTCTGTGGCCAGGTCTGAATTAAAAATCAACTGGTCAGATACAGTTCTATAGATACAGTTCTAAAACCAGAGGCAACTAGGTACAATATTTTTCCCCAATTCGGCAGTAAAAGAATTTTTCTTCAAGGTTGGGACCTTCTGTCCTTATCAGCCACCTTTTCAGTTTGGGTTAAGGAAAAGATGATGAATATTACAGGTTTAACTACCATACCTGAAACTTTGACAAGGGAGTATATTTTTCTACTCCCCTGGTATATCAGAGTGAGGCTGCAGCCTGGCAACTTCCCTGAGCAAATCCTTGTTCTGTAAACACAGCACTTACTGAAAAGCAGTAACATGCAAACAACACATGGAATAATTTTGCGGGAAAGGCACAAAGCTTTACTAAGAAAAAACCCCAAAATGACAGGTCAAAGGCTTTTCTTTTTTCTTTAAATATAAGGCAAAAAATTTTATCTTTCAATCCGAACAGAAAGAGTACCTGAACTCCATCAGCTTTTATACCTCAACAAATACAAATTCAAGGAATGGACTGTAGCACAGATTTTACCAAGCCATGAAAAAGAAAAGTTAGCTAGAATTTAATATAAACTGGGTGTGCATATACATAGTACTATCCAACACCTTTTCATACTGCAAACTATTATTTGGAACATCTTTACCTAAACTAGAATGATGGAAGTGACCTCTCAAAAGTTACGGTTTTATCCCCACTCACCATTAAATATGCATTACATTTAAGCCAAGTATTCTTAAGGACAGACCACTTCTGAAACTGCACAGCGGTCTACATATGTTTCAAACTTGAATGTTCAGCTGAGTTCCTGTAAGTTAAAACATGTTGCTATGACATATGCATTTGCACCTGGGCTTTGCTAATCCAGAGCTGATAAGCTATTAGTCATTTCACTTTAATTGTACAAAAATACAAGCTTTAGTTATGCCAAAGAGCAAGGCAACCAAGGAGAAAATTACCCCCTCTCGTCTGCCTCCACCAGAGAGGTGCTCCTGGGCACAGACACTGCGGGCAGACCACAGCAGGCAATTATCTTCACTCACATTTTCTCCCCAGAACCAGAGCATGAGAGGCAAGACTAGGAAAGGCCAGTTTTCCCCAAATCTGTACATGGGAGATGGGCATTTGGAAACTCTCCATGTCCCTCAGCCCTCATGTTACCACAGAACCAGGGGCAAGCCAAGCCAGCCACTTCCCCACCTGAGAAGCAAAGACAATTTCCCTCTGCCCATGGAATGGATGCTCCCCTAAGAGATGTTCACTGTTTTAGGGTCTTCAGCACCTCCTGAGTTTCATGAGTGATAAACAGATGTCACAGTTATCAGTGCCAGAAGACGGTGCAAAGAACAGAACATTTTAAGCGCAGTGGGTGGCAAATGCCTACTGTGAACAGGATAGCTGCAAAAATGTAATGCCCCATCCCAGAGGAGCACTACAGGAAGGATGTTCAATGAACCACCCTAAGTACACATTGAGAAAACATTATGATACATTTGAAAATGAAAAAAAAAAATCCAACACACTAACTGCAGGCAGATTAAGAAATGGGTATTGGATTAATGAAAAAAAAAAAATTGCCAAATGCCCGGATTACCACAGTATTTGCAAAAGAGCTGGACAATCACTTTGTGCACTGTTTATCTCTAATTTCAAGTGAAAGCCTGCTAACTGCAAAACATATCTGTGCCTCACTCTATAGAATTATTCTCTCACATTCCCTTTGCTGCTATGACTATAGCACACTAAAATAAAATTCCAAAAGCATTCAAGAGAAATAATAAAAATTACCAAGAACATCCAAATAATTATTCCTTTAAGCATAACAAGTATTCATCAAATATAAGATTACAGGTTTTCTATGTGCAGTTTAGATGTATTTTTAGTAGGAATTTTCAAATGTTCCGTCAAAACATTAGCTGAAAGGTACTGCTAACTAAAAACTACCATTTCAGATAATGAAAGAGAAACACAATTTAAAAACACACTTTATATCCACTGAGTATTTACTACTACATCCAGAAAAGCATGTTAAGTTTGTAAAACAAAGAACTCAAAAGAGAGATATGAACATGCAAAGCAGCAACATAATTCAAATTCAGCCTCTTTCAACTTTTTCTTCTTAAGGTCCTTGACAGGAGAAGGACTTGTGGTTGGTGAATGGAAAGCCACAAGCAAACAAGGAGATGGCATTACACCGGGCAAGAACCTGGGAATCAAAGAGAGTATTTGTGACAGCAACAGACCAAAACAGAACTCTGAGATGAAAGATGTACTGTCTCAAGTCACTAAGAATTCTGCAATTAAAAATTAAATCCTGCTCAAGGAATCCTACTCTGAAGGATTTGCTGTTTCTGTGCCTACAGATACATTCTCTCTTTGGGATTGCACTCTTGTGAGACCTGGATATATAACTGTATGACCATGTTGGCAATACATGGCAATTTTGTTCATCAGAAAATTGCAGAAACATCAAGACTCTGTGAATCATACACGGCTCATCAAAAACTCTACTTTACAAAGAATTTCACATTGACTAAATTTTAGAAGTGTTTTATTGAAAAAATAAAATGAAAGAAGGAGACAGAGAAACCAAAAACATATATGTAGACTAATGACAAGCATGACTTAAAGATACACAAGACTAAACTGGGTGCTGTGTCCAATAGGGCTTATTTTAATAAAATCGGTTAGACTACTTATAATCAGTGCTTATTATGGCAAGCTAGACTTGTTAATTACTAGAATAAAATTCAGAGCATTCTGTTTAGCTGTTGATAAATGTAATCATTCTGTATTTCTCTGTGTACTTTTTGATTCCATTATGCCCATCTGTACAGCAAAGCCGAATCCTTACACAAGCACATACTAGTTTTGCAAAGTATTTAAAATCTTAAAACATGGATAACACTGTAACAACCAGTGTTGAGCTTTCTTTCTATGAAAGTCAAGGATTAGTATCCCTGATTATCAATATTGTTCTCAATGTAAGGGGTTATAATTATTGTTATATTTAGGACTTTTATTATTGGATTACAACGAACACATTGTTCATCTACAGCTGTGGCCTTTGCATATGAGAAATGCTGAAATGTGCTGAAAAGTTTGTGTAGCTGATAATGGCAGTAGAAATCCCTTTGACAGTAGAAGGGAGAGGAGCCAAAGGACCCACAGCCATCATTAAATATCAGGAATCCCTCAAATGAAGCAAAATCAAAGGAACACACTCACTCCTGATAAACACAACACCCACTGCAGGGGCCTAGGACAGCCCAGTGGGGATGGGATGAGAAAGTGTGCATTCATTTTCGTAGTAAAATGTATAAAATGACATATTTTTAAGTTCAGGGTTAGAAGTTCAGCCCAATAGGGAAGGCATCTTGAGAAAAATTGGAAATGCCTGATCCAAAACCAGAAGTTCTACAAAAAGTTGTCCAAAAATTATAAAGATTATAAGACCATAAAGACTGAATTAAATATCCCCCTAAAATTTCAAAGAGGAAATGACATTATTGTCTCAATTTCTTCCTACTTAAGTCTATGCCCTTATGATTTTTGGAGCTGCTTTGAAGACAGGAATGTACCATCAAGGTTTTGCAAAAAGCAAGAGGCAAAATTGACACTGGCACTTTACGTGTAATAATATATTTTTATGATCCAGGCTTATGATTTTTAAGAATCCACCAGTCTAGTCTTATTCAATGCTAGAGACTGAACAAAGTAACATACAAGGAGACATGGCACTGACCCAAGAAGCTCAATATCCTGTCTCTTCCAAAAAAATTCACGCTGGCCAGCTAATAAAGGCAATCCCTCAACAGCTACTTTTATTTCTACTCTGTTTCACATTGCAATTTTCATACTCTCACAATCATTCTCTCCATTTTTCACATGTACTCTAGTTTGCAGAGTACCTCAGGAAATGGGAATCTCCTCGGGTCCAATCAAGGTTTAACTTCTTCCTCAAAGTACCACATTTCTGCTCCAATTATCACAAGTAAACTAGAATCATTGCAGCCATCTTAGCATAAAGGGATTTTTCAACCACCATTATAAAATTAGGGATCTAAATATCATTAACTAGCACCTATTTGATTTGTGTTTCATTAAGTGTTAAAATTTCAAATGCTACCATTTTTCTCCTCTAAAAGGATTCCTTGTACAACAGCTGTCTGCATCACTTCCACTGTAGGGATTTGATGCTTCCTAAAAATTTGCTACCACACATCAAACTATTAGGAGTAACTTTATTAGTACTTGGATCCCCATACAATAGAAAGCAACATATAAATGAGCACAACAAAAAAATTTTCTCAGCAGCGTCCTTCTGACTTTTGAGTTTTGGGAGGTTTATCTTTGTACTAGAACAAAGCAACTTTATAAGCCTAAAACACAGCTCATCCCCAGCACACAAAGAGGCTACACCACTGGTTTACACAGGAAAAGCAACTGGCCATCTAATAGCAGTGTGTGGTGTTATTACTCCTCCAACCCATCTCTCTAGCAAGCACTGAGCAGTAATGACAGAATAGGCTGAAGTGAGGACCACCAGGCTCAAGCACACCACCAACACTGCGGTACCAGAGCTGGAAAGGACCAAAGCAAACCAGCCCCCCCATCTGTCTCAGCCCTGGACTACAGCTGCACATCTCTGAGCACAACTGCACCAATGTGCAGCATCTGCCCCCAAACAATTTTGCGCCATGCAACAAAAATTCCCCAATCTTACTGTAAGCATTGAAATGCAACCACCATAGTCCCTAAGGATGGCAGGCTTTGTCTAAATAGGTGTGGTACTGGCTTCTTCAACTGTTTAGAAGGGACTAAGTCTGAAATACTCCCTTAAGACTTAAGATATGAAAGTCTTAATTTTCCATAGCTTTTCACTGTCTCCCATGATTATTTGCAGCTGTGCTTCACACCATACAAGTATAGAAAGTGCAAAGCTATCAAATGTGCAAGCATACACCAGGCAGGACAGGAGGGAAAGTTTATTCAGACTCTGAGTGAACTCCCTCCCATTCATTTTTCCTTCTCACAACGCCCATGCAATTCCCAGGCTTGAAGCTCTTTAGAATGAGTTCACACAACTCAGCACAGTGTGAGACTTGGGATGGTTTTAGAGTTGTGGGCAGAAAAAGCTGTGCATCCCCCCTGCACATGACAAAGAAACATCTGTAACTTAAAACCACTGGTCAAATACTTCGATATGTGTAGGAGTGTCTTGAAGAAGAAAGGGAAAGCCATACTTCTAACATTCATCACTTCACATACGAAGCCTCAGTAACCATCCCACACCTCTGGAAAATATAAATTAATCATATATTAAAGGGAAAAAACAATTATAATATGTTAGACATTTAGAAAATGTTTATGCAAGCCAAGCACACCCCTGACACTAGCCAAGTAAGTAAATAAGAACTGGCTGTTCTTTCAAATGCCTTCCCATGTTTGCATTTTCACAGTGTGCTCTGGAGCAGCCACCTTAAGCACACTGTTGTTGCTACATGAAGGGCCCTCCTCTTCTTCCTCCCTCGCATGGGCTAATATATGCTATTATGCAAAATAGTCAAATAACCCCTGCACAGTCTTTATTAGAGTTTTGCACCATGCAAACAAGCTTTGCTGCCAAGAATTTATAATGCCAGAAGGCATCCTTTTGGCACAAGCTGGAACACTGTGTCCCCAAAGAAATAATACAACAGTTGTTAAAGCTTTCCTTTACCTCTGTACTTTACACTGTCTCCCACCCACTGGAGAAATCTGCTAATGGTTCAAATAAGGCTTCAAGATTTATTTGGTCATGTCCTCACAGAGGATCTGGGGTTTTGATACAGCTCAGCAGTGTGATTAAAAGCAAGGCAATTTATTTTGCAACGGGAGGAATTCTGTACTTTTGCTACACTTATATTGAACCTCTCTCTGGAGCAACAGGGGACAAGATGCAAGGCTTGGTTGGGAGTGCTCATACAATGACTTCACCCATGCTTCAAATTACTCTTCCTCCCCTTACATTTGCTTTTCCTTCTATGACCAGCAAAATCATCCAGCATTCATTGGCTCTATCTGTCTCCTCCCAGGAAGGATTTCAGAATTGAGAGAGAACCCTAATGACGTCAACCACAATTGGACAGAATATATTCAAATTACTTTACAAACAGTCCTATAAATACAGCTTTATTACATTCTGATATGCATAGATGCAGACTATGTTAAGAAGTAAAAAAAATTTTGGTTTTAAGCTTCTTGGCTAACACAATCTGCTTCAAACTATGTCCAAAGCAGAGAGCTTTACATAAGAGAATAGGCAAGGATAACTTTACATGCCTGCTCTTCCTCTCGCTCATTAAAAGTAAAGAATACATTCCACAAAAAATCTACAACAAAGACTGCAAGCTTGTAAAGTGGAAGTGCAAACCACACAACTGGATCATGGCAAAATATATCTGTTGGGGTTTTATTTTCTTTAGCAATATACTTTTCAAAATAATGTTGTCAGTTTTGCCTAAGTTGTAAATACATTCAAAAAAATCTGTAGAAGCGACAATTTAAACTACACTTTATTCAGTTTCTCATTTTACATAATCACTTGCTTGTACAATTTATCCATATGAGCAAAAAGCTGTAACTAGGAATTAGACCCTTCAAAGACTGAATTAATCTACAGCGACATATTAGTCTCTTTCAAGTCTTGTCAATGTTATATCCCCAGGAAAGAGAAATGAACATCCACATGGAAAGTAACATGTGTGCACACAAAAATAATAACATAATTTATTTTTAACTATTAGCTTCATAGCACTAAATTAATGGTATGAAATCCACCCCTAAACTTCCTTCCCAAAGACAGGATTAGGTACTTCATCAAATAATAGCATTATACACTAAATACATTTGTACAAAATGCTGCAATTTAGTGCTGTTAACATTTCATAATGTACATAAATACACACACATTTACTTCACCAATTCAGAGACCTAATGCTGGGAAATCCAATGAACAACCTGAAATTCCCACACTTTCCACTCTTGCAGGCAACACTGACAACTGTCCGTGGGGAGGTGGAAGATGCACACCACACTCAGCCTCCCAAGCAATTCATGTAGAAAGAGGCCAGGAACATCACAGAAAAGTGCTGCCACTGAGAGCTCTACTTGTACAGAGCCCTCCAGAAAGCAGCACAAGGTACAGTGATGCTCTCCTGCCTTTCCCTCAGCTGTATAGACAAACACCAAGGTCCCAAGGCAGGCATGGGAAACAACCAAAGCTGAGGTTCAACTGCAGCTCTAGTTTATTGTTGTCATCGCTTATTAGATAAAAGGAAAAAAAAAAACAACCAGGTGAAATTTTACCACTGACATAATTTTGAGGTTGGAGTCCCTTTCTGTGATCTTCATCCTTTATTCTGCAACAACCCTGGCTGGTATAACTAAATTCTTGTTTCCATCAGCATGGGATAAAGTGCACCGATTATGGATATTTGTCCTGGGTTAGCCATATGGCCTGTTTGTATCCCCAATCGTCCCCTGGCTTATGCTGGACATTAAGTTTTGCAGCTTTAAGTTGGTCTAAGGAAGACAGTGAAAGTGAAGGTGGAGGAAGAGGCGGAGCGGCAGCAGGAAGCAGGAAGAGAAGAGCGGAGGAGGGAGCGCGTGGCTCCAGCGCGGCCGGAACTCGGAGCTCCCCGGGATCATCGCCCCCCGTCCCGCAGATTACTACGAACCAAGGTCAAGAGAGCGGAGAGGCTGCATTCCAGCAGACAGCGTTATCTCTTTTTTTTCTTTTTTTCCCCTCTTCTTGGGACTGGCTGGCATCGCGTGAGCCCAGGACACCAGGGAACGCCCGGGGGGCCCCTCCCCCACCCTCGCCGACTGCTACAGCCGGGCCCGGCAATCGTCCCCCCACTGGAGAACTGAACCGGACTCAGACGGACTCTGAATCTACCATCTCTTCAGAGGAAGGAGAGGTTTCATTGTTTTCATATTATCCAATTTTTTCCCTATACTTGTAAATATTCTATGTGTTAAATAAATAGTTTTTTCCACTTTTCTCTAAGGAAATTCTTCCCGGACCGGTAGGGGGAGGGGCGATTGGAATCGGCTCTTCCTAGAGGAGACCTCCCAGAGGTTTCCTCCAAAATATTTGCCCTAAACCAGGACAATATTCCTGCCCATTTCCACAAGACATCAGCAGGAGGTTTATGCTAAGTGCTGCTCAGCATTCCCTGTGTTACCTGGATAGAGGCAACTGTAGTATACAACCTGGTCTTGCTCCATTATCCCCCACCCATTTAAGCATTATTTATACTGAAAAGTGATAAGAGATCAGTATAAAAATCCTACGTATTTTTAGTACCTCATCCATACCTAATTAAAAGGCAGGAAAATAAAAATACTAAAGAAAGAAAAATCCAAAAAAGGTAAAAGAAAATACCTGAGTTTTCACTCTGCTGAGTTTAATAGGACTTGTTATATGTATTAATTTTTCTGCTGTATGAGACATTCCTTATTCCATATTTATTCTTTAAAACATACCTGAAACAGAAGGTTGGACAGATCTAATTTCAGGTACTTGTAAAACATGAATGAATTAATAATTCTATTTTTTTTTAATATTAGTTCTGGCTCACATTGCATGCCTTCCTATTTGTTGCTAATAACTGAAAGAAATTACTGTCCTTTGGGGTCACTGAAAAATAAAGTTCTGAAACTTAGAGTGGGGGATTTTTTTAAAAAAACAGAGGACATCTTTATTTCCAAGCATGAAAAATATAACTTGTGTTTCTCTGCAGTATGAAACTCCTTTGGGGTCACTGAAAAATAAAGTTCTGAAACTTAGAGTGGGGGATTTTTTTAAAAAAACAGAGGACATCTTTATTTCCAAGCATGAAAAATATAACTTGTGTTTCTCTGCAGTATGAAACACAAAATTTCACCATCATTTCCAAATCCCAACGGTGTATCTATCAGCTGTATTCTGACCTTGCACTGCATCAAATGCATTTTAGTGCCTGTGTTTTACTTTATCCCCCCATTAAGAAAAAGCAATACTTTAAAACTTTTAGTTCTTTTAGAATGCCTTTCCTTAACCTGAACTATTTCAGAAATAACAAGGCTTTTAATAATAAAGCATTCATGAAGTTAAGCTCTGGAAGAAAGGAAATGACAATTCCAATGCCTATATAGATAAGGTGCAATTCTCCTCATGACAGGTTCTGCTCTGATGAAGTTCCCTTCAGAGCTGGTTCTCTGCATAACAGCCAATTTCATAACTGTAATAGGTAGACCAGCAGAAAACTGAAAGAATATCTGATCCTTTCTATTAACAGCTTACTATCAAAATTTCAACAAATAATTGGTATAGGTTTAAAAAGAAAAATAGAGGACGTGCAGATTTCTGGGATTTCTGCAGATTTTTTAGCAAGCAAACAAACCCCAAATGTTAGGGTGAAAACTATGGGCAGAGGGACACTCTGGAGACTTTTGACTGGAGTGGTTTTGCAACACACTGCTCCATCACCTCAGGCAGCCTTTCCTGCCGCCAACAAGACTCATCCCTGAAAACCACCGCCTTCTGGCTGGTTAGCCTGTTTTCAGCTGAAACTGCAGCATTTTCATCTGCAGCTCACTATCACAAAAAAAAAGTACTATGATTTCTGCACAGCAATAAGAAATTAGCTGGCAACACCTGAGCACCAGTGATGCAATCCTTAATACATAAAAAACTCGAACGCTCCTTTAAGTATCCTGCCACAATATTGTGCTCACAAGACTATGTGGCCAACTCATGGTTACCATCAGACCAGAAAATCTTAACCACATGCAAGATTCTTGCAAGATGGGATTCTTCAGCAGATGGGTATGGAGATGTTGTTAGGACTCCTGTTTGAAGAACCCATCTTACCACTGAGCTAGAGGCTGCATAAAGACCATGTAAGTGGTACCTATATCAGCATCACTCATTTATTAATTTCCCAGCACCAACACCAGCACAAAGTCTCCTCAGCACATCTGTTACTCTCCCAACCCCAACCCACTCTCTCTCCTCTTTAGCTCCTCCCTGTAATCTTTGCACCTAAATAGGAATGGGTAAAACATCTTATCCAAGCACCCAATTTTCATCCTTCTCTCTCCCTACACAGCTCCAAGGTCAGCATCTCCTGCAGCACACAGCTTTCCTAAGTGGCAGGAACTGTACAGCAGACGGACAAGGGCCTTGAAGATTTAGCTGCTGCATGAGAGCTGCTGCTGACACCAGCAAAGCCATCCAGAAGGGCATTACTAGTTTCACCTCACTGCTGTCACTTGGAAAATCCGTGACTAGCAATGGAGGTATCAAAGACATCTTCCCAATTCCAAGCTGGCAATGTTGTGGTGCGCTAGAACCAGAGAGAAAACTGTGATTGCTCTACAGAAAAATTCAAACAGTGAGCAGCCTGTAGGGATCCTCCCTCCTTGTCAGGAGACCTGCACCTCCACCATCTGCAGACAGAATTATATAAGCCAGTCTTTGGCAGGCAGAGCAGTGCTTTGACCTCCAAGCATTCAACAGGAGATGCTGTTAATGAAATAATTTTAACCCACATCATTGAGGTAGGGGGTGATTTGCTAACACATGTCTCACAAAGTCTGAGCACCACATTACTGCTGGGACCATCTTCTCTGACACAACTTGACACTTCAGTCATATGTTAAGTTCTGAAACATCTGTTTCATAATAAACCATTATAGGCTTGCCAAGAACCGAAGCACTGTGTTTTTGGATGAGTATTACTAAGTTGCAAACCATAATTTAATACTCATCTGACATTGATGGTGACCCAACATTTAATGGAGCTTAATGCTCTTCTGATGCCACTGATTAAATTATTGCTCAGTAGTCCAGTTTCATAATCTACAATTTGCAAGGAAGCAAGACAGATATACAGGCACAGTCTCCTCTCACATCAGTGAATCAGTTTACTGGCAGGGAAAGGTTCCCTAATTGAAGTTAAAGGTAAGTACACTATAGTGCATCATTCGTCAGTACAGACTTTTGTTCAGATGCTTTAAGCCAATTATATTATTATGAAAAAGCAAAGCATGAAGTATTCCCAAGCACAAGGGGAAAATATGGGTAAAAGCCTTGACCCAGCATGTGCAATGACTTCATAACGTCCTGAGCACTGTCCAGGAAACTCATTCCTCTGGCCAACAGGAGTTTCTATTCATTTTCTCCCCACTAGGTTGTTTAACAGTTTGGTCACCGCTTAGGCACAGCTGTGCAAACAATCTTTCAGTGTTTGGCCTGATGCTATTGAATTCCAGCCCAAAATGTCTCTCCTTTCTGTGCACAGGATGGGGAAGGCTACTTTGGACACAGAGGATTAGATGCATTCACAGCCCAATTTAAATCATTAGATCCTAAAATTTTTGAGTTTTGAAAGAATTTTACCAAGTAAATTAGCAAGCTTAAATGTACATCTAAGACAGCTGGTAGCAATTGTACCTTCTAAATCCTCTCAAAGTCTATTCCCATCTTGAGGAAAAAACCCTGTGAATGCCTAAATATTTTAAAACAAAAGCAATTAAACAAAAGCAATGAGAAAGCAATGTTTTTAAAATGCCTTGGATGTGAACAACTAGAAAAAAGTTTATGAGGGTACAGGCATAAAAAACAATAAATGCTTTTTTTAGCTTCCCAGAAAGTAAACCTTTCATCCCAGATAAAGCAGAGCTCCTCTGCCAGTACACAAGTAGTTTTACAGGACTATTCATTATTACATTATTTTCACAGCTACTGGCAGCCCAGAAACATACCACCCTCAATAAAGTAACTAAGGAACAACTACATACAAATTGAATGTTAGATGCCAGCACAAACGCAGTATTAAAGCAGCACAAATAAAAAAGTCAAAACCAGAAAATCCCCAGAGTAAGCTTTTCAATACATATGTACCACAGCTATACCAGAGTTCTCAAATATGGACCACATTTCTGAGACCATCCATGACTTGAAGTTAAAGTGAATACTCCTACCAAAACTAAACAGTTCACACTAATGTTTTATGTAAGTGTGAGCTTGCAGATCTTCTTAAGTGATGAAGCTTTAGTTGAAGCAGAAAGTTGTGGAGCTACTCCTGTCCTAATAATTTAACTGATACTACAGAAGGAATATATATATCAGACTAAATATCTCCTTTACAGTCTCTCTGAGAAAATAATATTGTTCCCTTAGAATATTGTGAAAATCTCAAAAGCATCAGTATTTGGAGGTATTATTAAAAAGCTTTCCCATTAAGCTTTACTAGACAGTGTTAAATTATAGAACATATTCCAAAATTAACTCTGATACAGTTTTATACAACCATAAGGTCTACTACTTCTTCCTTCATTTTAGCTTTAAAACTGGCAAAATAATTAAATTCTAACTTTTTATGAGTTTGGTCTTCAAGAATTTTCCATGTTTATATATGGAAAATAGAATGTATTAGAAAAGATGTCAGAACAATGCATATAGAGACTGTATTAGAAAAGAAAATCTGCAAGTGTTTTGAACATTAGCAGCCAATAATCAAATTTCAAGGATTTAATCTCTTCAGAGAATCTCAAATCCTACCATACTGTATACAGGAGAAAGCTCTCAGCCCAAAGCAGCACCGAAATCTCAAGAATCAGGGTCCCAGATGTCTTCTTGTGAGGTGCTTGTAACGTCTTATGGTTTCTGACACCTTCAGATGCTTTGCCAAGGATAAACGTATTTTTAGGATTTTACAAGCTGTGCAACGTAAATCCTCCTTCCCTTTTGCAATGAAATGTTTTCTGTATTGTCAAGCCTACAGAAGTATACTTAGTTCTAGTAATAACTGACCTTTTTTTTGTTTGCACCTTACTCTCCAATTTCACAATCCCCACTTCTTACCACCAAGGTTGCACTTCAGCCAGACCTGCAAAAAGGTTGTTTTCCCTATCATTTTAGGAAGGAACCTAAGCTCCAGAGAAAAGGAGATGATTTTCTTCTGCAAACCCAGTCCTCATGACTCAGCATCTTCCAAATGCCAACAGAAAATATACCCCGTTGACTTATTTTTCATGGTCAGGTTTCACTGTAAACTTTACCATTCAGCATTTACAAGAAAAAAAGGCCTATTTTTCCTACATCTCAGCTCTTCCTAAGACCTTTGACTGCAGCAGTCATCACCTATAGTCTACTCACTGTCTTTCTCCATAGGTGGCTGAGGCAAAGAGATAAAAATAATGTCTCAGCCCAGTCCCAACTCATCAAGCAGGAACACCCACAAGAGTCAAGTCTCTCTCATCCCCAAAATCCTTTTAAGATCCACTGCTCCTCCTCCCCTATCCATGCCTTGCAGAGGCTACACTGAGTCCCTCACTCCACCTGGGGAATGCTGATTTTGTGCAAAGGAACAGATCTCAATTTTAGCTATAGGTCCTATAATTATGGACCCCTGAAAGAATTAGCTGTATTATTTTACTGTAATCTTTCAAATATCAAGCTGAAAACATTATAAAATACTGTGCTTCAGTATTTTGGGGATTTCTGAGGCTTATAAATTTTCCTTTAATCTATAATTAAGAGAGCTCCTTTTTAAACTTAGTCAGAAACCTATTCCTAATAGCTTTTTTAGAGCTAACTAGTACTAGGGAAGAGAAAAGCAATTCAATGAATGTGTCACTGCTACAGAAAACTGCTGTATCACGCTTATATTTCATTAAATAGCAGACTTTGGAAGATGAGAAATCAGCAGTTTCAATCATGACTGAAAGTTCCACCTTTGCACCACACACTACAAATGCCCAGACACATAGAGGAACTAAAAGGGGATCTTTTCAGCTTCTAGATGACATGTAGAATTATTATGCTACTATTTCAAGAGTTTAAAAACATTATTTAAGGGAGAAGAAAATGTAGTTTCCTCAGGGCAGTAATCTCAATGACTGAAATTGCTGCATCCCAAATAAAATTACTAAAGTACAATTTTTTCACTTAATTACAATTTTTTTAAAAGCATTCCACTAGTGACTACTGCTAACAAGAAAAGACACGGTGATTAAACGTTTCATGTCCTTTAATAGGTAATCTGAAGTGCTAATGAGTGCTCAAAACAGAACTGTCAATTGTTACAGAGCTCACTACACAGTGGAGTGATGAATAAACTTGACTGTTGCTTTGCTTGAGTCAGAATCAGAGCTTGGCAGACCTGGTGGCTTCAGCGCTGGTGACACAGAGTGACTCCTTTCAGGGCTGTGCTCCACCTGCCTTACCAGGTGTCTCAGCTTACACCTGCCCACTGAGAAGGCTCTCACTTCCCCCTGCTCCACACAGTCCAAGGGCAGCCACCAAATCCAGAACCTAACTCTAATTAAAAACACAATATTTCCACCACCACCCTCCCTCCGCCTTCTACAGATCAGCCAACCTGAAAGAATTCTCTTTGTTAACTGTGAAACTTTATCACTGCCTTTCTCTGGGAGCAGGCCTGTCTCAGTGCCTGGCAATTTCCCCCTTGGTGAGCACATCAATAACCCAGGAATGCTGCAGGGAGGCTCAGGGCTATGGCAAGAGATGCCCCCCTGGCCCACTGGTGGCTCAGCACCAGAGCCACCTCCAGCAGTGACCCTGCTATCCTCACCTTGCTGCCACATCAGCTGAGGAGAGACCTCAGGACCTTCTTTTAATCCCTCTACCAAGAGTATGAAACCATCTCCACCTACTCTTCCCTGTAATCCACCTCTGGCCTATGGTAAATGCCATAAGCATTTATTATCATATGTCACCATTAGGAATAAAACAGGAAAATTGATCTATCGCTTATACAAGACATGTTGCATTAGTTACTTTTGGTTTTCTGTAATTTCTATGTCATGATGTTTTTCCTACCAGTCTTGACATCTTAATATCATAATTTCTTTTATGCAAACTCAGAAATAGTTGTTTCAAACTGTAATAAAATGTCATTTCAAATTTTCCTTGAGGAAGTCCATAAATACCCATTACATGTTCCTTGAAAAAAACATCTCAAATACTGGTGCAAATAACAGCTAGAGCTTACCAGAATGTCAGCATTTACTATCATTATTAATAACGAGTACTCTTAAGGACCTCAGCTGATATTTTGAGCTTCTTTTAACACATGAACAGACTCACCAAATTATCTGGTACACTTCTCTTTGGAGCACTTCTAAAAAATCATTGAAGTCCTATTATGGCCCGACTCATAATTGGGGACTTATTGGGCAGTGTGAACAGAAGCCCCACCTGCCCTTGAAATAAACAGGATACAGGTTCAGCCACTGCAATACCATGTACCAGTATTTTGTCACAGGTCTGGCATTTCTCATAAAGCTTCAAGGAACTTCTGAACTAGGTTTGGTGGTATATTTGTTTATTTTCCATCAACACAAATTTGTTCTCCAGTGTCTTGCTTATCAATGAAACAGTAATATGTGCTGTGCAAGATCAAAGCAGACCTGTAAGTTATGCCAGGAAGTAATTTTATACAGAATGGTTTCCTGTTGCTCAGAATAATCAGATAATCTATATAAAGCAAAAAAAATGCAGTATCTTTTTTTCTGTCTGCTAATACATTGACTCTCTCTTTTTACATTTGACAAACTAAGTTTTACAGGGACTACATTTTACAGAGCCTAAGACAAGAGGCACCTATTCAGTTGGTTTCTGGCACCAGGCCTCTTCCAACATACTGGTTTATGAATTAAAAACAGTCTCTTCTCTCCTACATTCAGTCAGAATAATGGTGAACCAGATGGCAAAATGTGATGGCTTCTACTGCTCAGCCAGAAGTGTGAGCAATTACCATTGGGTGACCAGATCTCTTCCTCCAAATAACCTACAAAATTATTTACGTCACCTTGTCTAGTGCCATTCAGACTGCAACATCCTCTTGGAATAAATGAAGAGAGGTGCTTACTTAAGTCCTGCCCATCCCTTACTTTTGGGCAGGTGGGGGTAGTTAGTCTTCATTTTTAAGACTCCTGTACTTACAAAAAGAATCCAACTTGTTCAGTCAACAATAAACTGAACAGAAACCTCATTGGTGAAATTTTAAGCCACTAATAATGACTTTCACTTTTCAGTGTGCAACAGAATCTGTATCATTATGGCCACCAAAGGCATTTTCAAGGGACTGCTTGACAGCAGGGACAAAAGTTAATGAGGTTGTTAATCCTCAATCCACCCCACAGCTTTTGGCAAAAGATAGGAGGAAAAGAATGGTTTGTTTAGGAGGTGTCTAAGTCTTAACAGCTGATGCAGCTTCCCAGGTGGGTGAAGCTCCTCAGACCTCGAGGTCTCAAATCAGGAGTGACAGGCAGCACAGCAGTCCTTCAGTCCCACCTGTGCATATTCAGATTCATGTGGAAGAAATGAGAGCTCTGCAATGAGGATACCACTGAACAAACATAGAAGGCCTCAAGAAATTTCAAAGACATCAGCCACCACTGAGTGTCTAAGAAAGAACAGACAATCCTGCCTCTTCGCTAAAAAGGAGCATTTTTCCTTTTAAAAAGGTTACTAGAAAAATATTATGGCTTTGTAACCATTTCTTTATTTAAAACACAATTCTAAACTTCATGTATCAAACTGAAGGTTACTCAGTCTCCTCATACACAGGCAGAACAAACTGTATCTTATGAAGCTAAACAAGACTGAAAATGTTTTCTGCGTTAATGATTAACAAAACTTTGCATTTGCCAGTATTTAAAATGCCTTATTATTTCTACGTTATACAAGTCTGAGACAGCAGCATCCTACAAACTAATATCAACAAGAAATGAATCTGTCAAAGTGCAAACAATTTCTGCCTAACAAACAGGATACATGGCGAGTAATATAACAGTGGTTTTAATTAGCTGGGCATATAAAGCTGGTACAAGACAAATTTCTTTCATTAAAAAAAAGCAGACAGTCATTTAGAAATGCTTCAGTGCACCCAAACTGAAGATGACATAAGACACTAAACCCTCTCCCTCCCCTGTAACAAGGAGGAGCCAGAGTAGTATCACCCAAGCAGAAGGTGATGAGCAGCTCCTTCTCCTGCTGCTGCAATACTGGTAACTCCCCAGGAACGCCAGCAATAAAGGTGGTACAGCAGCACAGAGGAAGAAAAATCAGCAATAAAAGGAACCATTTTCTCTAATTTTATTCAGACACTTGGGATAAGAGTTTCTTGCAAAATTAACTGTGGGATATTTAAGACCCTCCACTACTGAGTACCAATGTCTTGTGTGTTGGCCAAAAATGGTAGTGGGGTAGCCACAGTATATCAAGTAAACATTATATTATAATGCAAAATAAAAAAGGTGACTAAGAATATATGCGTATGCCTACACACCTTTTTTCTCCTCTCCGCTTAAGGGACTCTGCTTTCCACATCACACAACTGCATTCCAAGATAAGGTTCTGATTCTCCCCCCCTGCTTGGGGCTGGAAGTGAACCCCAAAGAAGCGCTGTGCCAGCTGCTCTCCTTTTCCCAAAAGCACCAGGGCAACATGAAAAACATCAGCAGAAAGCCCACTGCACATATTATTAGCAGAAGATTTAGTCTGCCCAGGCCCAAGAAGACAGACTCAGGCACTTAAAGGCAGAAATTAGATGCCTGGCTTTAAGATACAGGGCACGATTGGAGGCAGTTTTGTCTGAACAAATAAGGATGGAGACAGATACATCCTTTCCTCCAAATCCTGTTGTTGCCAACGCCACCCTGGGCGCATCAGCCAGGATGCTCAAGGCATTTAAAAAAAAAGCACAGAGAACATTAAGCTCCCAGCCCTTGCACCCACAATTATTAAAAGAGTCTGGGTAAAATGAAGAACAAAATACAGACAGTGCTGGAAGCAAAGCCGGGAATCCAAGATGCATCCTTCCAGCTAAATGGGGATTTACTGGACAGCAGTTTCTTATTTCTTAAAGTGGTTTTGTGAACAGAGATTACAAGATATTGCATGAATGCTGGATTGTTCCCCTTCAATTCAAAACAAGCCATTGTTCTGGGATGGGAAACTGGTTTCTGAAAAGACAAACATCTCTTCTTGCTTGTTTCATTAAACTGGTAAAAGAAAATTTAATTCAAATTAAGAAAACTCATATTCAAACAGATCCACTGGAGAAAAACAATTGATATTTATGTGCTGTTGCCACTTTGCACTCATTATAGGGGCTAATGTTTTGCAAGACACATCTCTTAAACCCTCCTAAGCTTATTATTTACTATCTCCTGACAAGCATGACTTCATTTCATGAGCTGGCACACATTCCATTGTGAGAATCTAATCTTTAATAACATATCCTAATTAAATATGCACACTTAATGCAAAAACCAATAGCTAAAATTCAGGACAAAACAAGAAACATTCATTTGACTAAACAAAGCAATTGGATTAGAGTGCACAGAGCAAACTCAAATATTAAGTCACATATGTCAGAGCAAAAAGTCATTAAGGGAATGGGAAAAAAAGGGTAAAAAAATCCCCAAAAAACCAATCAGACAGACTATTCTTTATATCTGACCGTATCCAACCTCTGAACTCCTAGCTAGCCTACTCCCCATCTGTCACATAATAACTTTAAAAGAAGCACATTTAAGAACTCATCAAAAGTTCAAGTCAATTGTTCTTAGCAGGCTTGATTCCACTCAAGAAGAGTGTGTTCTTCTACAGAAGCTACAAGGATTTGTTCTTCTCAACACTTATGGCATAATTTCACCATTAAACTATTTATTATTTTGGGTTGTTCCACAGTGACAAAAAATCCTAAAATAGTGAGCATTGAAAAAAAAAAACAAAAACAAACAACAACAAAAAAATCCCACAAAACAAAACAAACAAAAAAATCCTAACAGAATGAACAAACAAAAATTTTAAAAATACCTCTTGAGATTTAAATACCAAAATCATACAACCACTAAAAAGCTACTTCTATCTATTTGCCCATTTCTGATTTACTGTAATCTGGAAGCCACTTTCCTTCTAGTGAGTACAGTCCTAACATTTAGGAGATATTCTGAGATACTTTGAACTCAAAACCTCTCAGTTACAAGTGATGCCGGAATGTTTTTTTCCTTTTTTTTATATACCTTTTACACAGTTCTGTGTATCCACAAGTATCAGCATGCATACTTGTAACCCTTCATTTAGTTTAGTGCTTAGTGTTTTGTAAGTATTCTGCAGGCCCTGAGACGAAACACCCCAGAACTGCAGAGCCAGGGAGACCAAACATTCCTACTATCTCAGGAACCCAAGGTCTCCTGACAGGAGGATTCTGTAAACTAGGGGTTAGCCCACCCCAGCCCCATTATTGGGCCCCTTGTTAGATATGCTGATGTGTAAGGTCTATAACTGGTGTGTATGATTGGCGGGGAGTGCATTTTGCCACGCTGTCAACTGGGTGCAGTGGATGCACCAAACAGGATCCTGATTAAAATACTGAGGTAAAGACTCCAACCCCTCTAACCGTGTCTAGCTTCATTTTCCTAACACCAGGAAAAAGGCATCACAAGTTTGTGACCTGCTATAACACTTTCAAAGACTCAAACAAAAGAAAATTAGATACATTTGTAATTTAATAAACTATTTTACCATTGATTGAGACTAAACCCCAACACACACATCAATCTTTGCCTTAGAGGTCTCATTGTAATTTTTTCTTGAGGTTTGGTTTAGTAAGGTTTATCAAAACAGTATTCTGCAGGAAACTCCTCATAGTATTTGAGAGCACAAAACAAGAGGGTAAAGGCTTCACAATTTTAATTCTTAGGATAAATATAAGTCAATTACCTACACCATACTGCTAAACACAAACAAAGCGAGAAAATCTAATGAAATGACAATATTACAATTTCTACGTGTTATTTAATCCTGCCTGACTTCGTACATGCACAGATGAAGAGCTAGAAGACATTAATTTTCCCTTTGAATCTAAAATGTCACCACTCCCACCACAGACTACAATATATTGTCAACTGAAAAACAAACATTTTGTAAAGTAAAGGTCTTTTAAATGTTTCTTTAATAACGGACTGGGCAGCAATGCTTGTATTTAGCTTTACCTTCTTTAGAACTAGAAAACAAACCTTAATTAATTTTTGGGTTTTTGAAGGGACCTGTCACATATTGAAGTTCTATTTTCAGTTACTCTATTACTCAGAGCACTCATTCCTCTAAAGAGGAATTTGTTCAGATCTGCAGAGGTGAAAAGCATTCAGGACACACTGCAGGCTCAAGCCTCTGTCCCACAGTCATAGCAAGTGGATGTCCAGGCAGCCACCTACAGCACGTCACTGCACCCCACTTTGGGAGGCAACGGGGTCAGCAATACCCATGAAACCCTACAATCAGGTAACACAAGCAGCCACTAGAGGCAGGCATTAATTGCCCAGTCTGTTCAGGTTTACTCATTCATAGCTCATTAGCTTTAGTTACCTCCAGTTCGTAATTGGATAGTTCAGCACAGCTTACAGTGAGCTGAGGGACACCAGACAGGATGCAAGAGAGAAACGAGATGATGCCTAAATAAATAACAGGAGAGAGTTTTACTGTCCAAGATAGATCAACCAAAATATTGGTGAGCTCATTGTAAACTAACTTGGTAAAATTTTAGCAACTGAAAAGAAACTACTTTTAGACCTCTGTAAAAGATTTAATCTTTTGTTCATCTAACAAATACTACTTAGTATGTGGGATGTATTTTCACACAAAAGTGATTTTGTCTTGTTTTGGTTTTTCCCAAGACCTTGGACTGGTAAACTTTAAGATCATTTTCAAATACTGACATTTCCATAACGGAGATGGGGGCCAAGAAAATGGTGTCAGACTGTTTTCAACGGTGCCAAGCAACAGGACAAGAAGCAAAGCCCATAAACTAAAACACAGGAAATTCCACCTTAACATGAGGAAAAACTTCTTTACACTGAGGGTGGCAGAGCACTGGAACAGCTGCCCAGGGAGGTTGTGGAGTCTCTCTCTCTGGAGACATCCAAAACCCACCTGGACACATTTCTGTGTCACCTGCTCCAGGTGACCCTGCCTTGGCTGGGGGGTTGGACAGGATTATCTTCAGAGGTCCCTTCCAACTTTAACAGTTCTATGGTTTTGTGAGATGGCTACCACTCCTTCACTGCCACTACTCTTCAGCTGTCTTATTCAAGCCAAGGTAGTTATCAGGAACACCAAAACCAATTTATGAAAAAAAAAAAATTCACAGCAACAAAAAACACCTCCAAAAAAATCCTACCAAACCAACAAGAAAGCATGGTAATCATAGGAAATACTGAAGCCTCATGATTACATATACATCATTACACTTTCTAGAGTTGTAAACAGTAGCTTCACCATAACTCATTAGGCATTCAAATGCTCTCTCAGTAATGAAGTTTGCTAAAGTACTCATAATCAAAACAGTCCTTCAAAGGCTATGAACTATCCAGTCCTTTTCAAAAATGAGTTTACTTGTTCTCAAGGAGTCCTGTCATGGACCTGTCTTATTTTTCTAATGACAATCTGTCCCATGTCCTTCAACTGTTCAGATTGACACTTATATGGAATTTTTTTAAGTGCAATGATTACGCTGCCAGGCTGAACCTCTGTCAAATCCACACACAGAGCATGACAAATTATTCACACTACACTGTGCTCTTGGACTCAACAAATAGGCTTTTGACCCCAGACTGCATTAAACAGCTAATATTCAGACAGTTTAAAATATACAATAAAATAATGACAAGTAAAAAAAAAAAATACATCTGCTTTGAAGTCCAGTATCCAACAATGAAATTATACAACGCTGGTATTTTCAAGAGGAAGTTGAGTATCGAGCAGCACAATACTCAACACTACATCAAAAAACATTAAAATAAATTTAAGAAGCCTCCACATTCTAGGTTAAACTAGCATATACTTTCATTTAAAAATACTTGAAGAGTGCAACATTTGAAATAATTAACACCTCTTGAAAAGCGGTAAAGGACCATTTTGTCATCCTGTATTTACAGAAAATTTTGGAAAGAAGTAGAAGTGGATTACCAAAATAAAAACACACTAACACATTTGGTTTGAATTCATTTCATATTAGCTCTAATAAAATAAAGTCTATCAAAAAAAGCTGCTCTTGATCTCTGAAGAGAAATGAAGACAAAGGGCATGCAGTTTTATCCATGATGATAAAGCAACAATAAACAAGACAGCCAGAAGTCAGCCAATGCTGAACACACAAGAAGGTACCTTTCGGATATCTCACAAAAACGTCTCCAGTCACACTTCAGACCAAGGAAGAAAATTGTTACTTGTTTAGTGTTTAAAAGGTCTACACAAAGCAGGAGAAGTGCAGGCTCACAACAGTTGAGTGTACACAATCTAAGCTGGGTTTTTTTAAGAGATTGTTTTAAGAGTTTTTTTTAAGAGTTATTTCTACTTTGTGTTCAACAGATCCCTCTACTGATATTTCTTCAACCAGAAAAATCTGAGACAAAACAAGGACAAGACCAGCACTGCACCTTGAAAATCAAACCATCAACTATACAAAAGCAACCAACAAAACTACAAAGCAATTAAAGAATGTAAGGCAGGCGCATGTCAGTAATGGATATCGACAAGGGGAATCCAGTTACAAAGATTTTAATTATTTACATGGAATTTAATTAGCAAGCTAGAGCTAACACTCCCACTGCTATGAAGAATGCCAACAAGCCTTCAGCAACCACACCTGGTCAAAATTTCAGGCTGGCATCTCACTAACATGACTAAGCTCTCTTGTCATTCCCATGAAGTGTTTCAGTGTTGACTCAGAGGGAAGAATGCCATCTAGTGAATTACTCAAACAACACTGGCACATCCCACCTATATTTACCTGGCCTCAATATGCAGAGGAAGGTTTTCTTCACCTTTTTATTGATGTGAAGATTATCAGGAGAGAAAGAAGGAGGAGAAAACACGGGAAAAATATCTATTTAAAATAGGTCATTTATAGCTGTAGCTACTGGCAACTGGTGGATCTGGTCAAACTGAAAATAAATTCTATACTTCAACAGTAATGCTATCAACTTCTTTACAGCTGACAATCATTCCCTGTGGGAGGAAAGAGCCCTTTAGAGGTGAGCCTGCCAGCTGCTCAGCTCTATACATGGGTATGCTCATCCCTCCAAACACAAGAAGCCAAGGAGAGGTCCAGGCATTACCCACGCTCATGGACAACCTTAGCTGCCACCCCAACACTCCAGACTATTTTGGCCAGATCACACAGGAAGGTATCATTCCACCAGAGGTACTAGACCAAGTAGCACAGGCACAGCCCATCAGCAATATCTGAAACTCAGTGAAAATGGCTCAAGCAGCTCTGCTGGACAGGCTCTGACCTCCCTCATCCCACACCATAAAGCCCTAGCAAAGGAGTCACCACAGTATTCACAGAGCACAACTCAACATCACCAAATATAGACCCTGTTCCACTTAAATCAATGCATGTTTCAGGATGATGCGAGTCCTAAACCATTTATTTTAAAAGCTAAGTGAACCTTCAATTCAAAGGCTCAAATAATTCTCATCAACATTTTTCCCTCTTCTTCACACAACAGAAAAAGGTATCAACACAAAAGTACCAGCACTTTGCATCTGTCTATATTAAAACAATACACTTCAGCTGAATATAGTTTAATTAAGGCTTACTCTGGTGCACTCCTATATTAACTGTTTACTGGAAAATTCCCACCATATGGTACTGTAGCAGATGTTAATCATGTAAGGCCAAACACTTTGAAATTACTGTTCTAGCCACTTCATCTGAGGTACCAAGTGCCCTAAATTTCTACTTAAAGGATAAGCTGGAAATGCCAAACATCCTACAAGACGACATCCACAGCTATTTTCTTCAAGATAATATTATTTGGCAGATAAGCAGCACAAAATGGGGTATATTTTTAAGCCTCCAGTACTATAAAATGACAGTGCTGGACTCCCTTTCCATAAGAAAAAAGCCTGCATTGAAAACCTCAAGGAAATTTATTTTGTCTCCCAGATATCTGCTAAACCCCATAAACAGGGAGGGCAAAAATGTGTGTATGAGTATCCACTCATTCATGTGCATTAAGCATTCCAGATCTTGGCTGCCCCAGACCCATGGATCTGCGTCTTCCAGCCCTTCATCCTTCAACTGCAGGAAAGGCACATCACGAGGAGCAGCAGATGCTTGCTCTTGGACAGTCAGGTTTTTTTAATTGAAGAGGAACAGCCCTGCTACGCCTGTCTCACAACAAGAAATTGCTAGTGCTCTGAGCAGGTTCATGTGGCAGTAGATTTCTTATAATATGAGCTTAATACTGGGCTCCCAAAATGTTTCTTCTGAAAAAATACAACTCATCTACATCTCCTTACTTCACCTTTTGAGAGAAAGCAGATGCATTTGAAAAGCTGGAAGAGATCAATGAAGAAAATGTGGCCTTTCAGAGTTTCCCATCACATGTTTCCAGACAGGATTTTTTAACAAGGTATTTGGGAACTCTTTATTCTTCAGCATTTGTCTTCGTAACTATTCAGCTTCTAAACTGAAGGTTTAAAGTGTTCATTAAGTAAATAATTTAAGCAGTAAGTGTGAAAGCAACACAGTTTTGCTTTATTTGTCTCTAAATATCTAAAGTTGTTAACCTGATGAAGGTAAGTGCTTGCTACAGGTGATCCTCAGTGCAGTTATGATTTAATGAGGATATTGTAACCTCTAGGAAAAAAAACATCAGTTACACAGAATGGAAGCCTTGAAGAATGAGCTCTTTCTCCTTATTGCATACCTTCAAATACAAGCCTATACAGGGAGAAATTTCTCAGGAAACTGCTTTTCCTTATTCCTCAGGAAAATGGTAACAAATATTACTACTTGACTCTGGGAAATACAGTACAATCAAAAGCTACAGCAACTTAACTGAGATTAAATGGTTATCTACACTTCTGCGGATCAGACAGAAAGGCTAGACCATTTGCCAATTTGGGGTTTAGAAGATAAAACTCCCTGGGTTATTATTGTTGGAGTGCTTAAAGACAACTACTTGCAAAGATTCTAAAAATACATCTGTATATATATTTCAGTCCTCTCATCTGAAAAGTGATCTGGTTTATATTGCTGCCTTACAAAATTCTTGACACCCATTAACCAGAAAAGGCATTTGTAAATTGCTTGGTTTAACACTGCATTGTGCAAATAAAGTTGAGTAAGATCAAAATACAGAGCTTTACCAAACTGCTGCAAAAAAAACACTTGAGAAAACATATTGTGAGGACATATTTAAACTAACAGATGTTTCAGAAACAGAACAATATGTTCAAACAAAATAAAGGTGTAAATGGGCAGTGCTAAAAGAGCTTCACAACTAAGCACATCAATTTCAGCAGCGACTGAGATGACCTCATCTAGGAAAGCTCCCTCCTAAAAATATCATAAATTTAGAAATGAATTCTGATGTTATGCTTAAAATTTGGCTGCATGAATTATTTGCAGAGTGGCTGCTTATGTAACATTGCCTTTGCTATGGCAACACCCGGCTGTTAGGCTTTGACACATCCCAGTTGCAATTGCAGTTTCATTTTCTGCTGATAAACAATGGCAGGAGAGGTTTTCTAATCACAAACAAAGATGCTCTAAAACACATCACTGTGATTGATGTGGCAGCCATTGATACTGCTAAAACTCCTGATGTCAGAAGGTCAAGCAAAAAGTGAGAGATCCACAGGAAAAATAAACAAACTAGAGAGAGATCTTCCAGCACTGCTTTCAACACAGTTTTAAAGCTGGAGTCCTTAAAACTGAAGTTTGGAATAGTGCAGTTTGACTCCTGATAACCTGTCTTTGTATGAACTCCCCTCTCTGAAACATTCCCCCCGCTGTCTGACTAAAATTCTTATTCCTCTCTTACAGAATAACTATCTATAAATAAAAAGGGTTGTGCATTCATCAAAATTAAACTCCACCTATGGCACTATTTCTTATTTTTCTACATTTTTTTTGCTAAGCATTACAGTGAAAGTCATAAATCCATTTAATAGCATAACTTCAAAGCTAATGGAGTACTACACGTGCCCTCTGATACTGTAAAATTTCAGTTTGCTCTACACTGAAGAAAGAAAATAATGGTTTAATACTGACAAATTGTAAAACACCCGATCAATTCCACATATGGCACTTAGCAATGATTATTAAGCTGATGACTATTCTGACGCTCATCAGTCACCTACACACACTTGACAAGGAATCCAAGTTTCAGAATCCAAGTTTGTTTTACACTTTCATCCAGCTTTTGTTTCCCTGAGACAACTCAGCCTTTTGCATATTATTTCTAATAGTCACAATTTTTAAGGGCCCTGTCAAAATCAATGTGCAGGAAAGAAGCATAAGAACCTCTAACTTAATAGAACACTAGAAAAAAAAATTTAAAATATGGACAAAATTGAAAGCCCTAAATAAGGCACATACATTTGTGGAAGCACACCTACTCTTTAACATGAATTAAGTGCCCACATGCCTTTGTAGCACTGTAGTCCATCCTACACTCCAGAAAAAGCTCCCCTCCAACCTCAGTCCATGTCAGTCTTTGGAAAAAGCCATGGCCAAAAATGAGGTAGGTCTGATAGTGACCCTGAACATAGGATTCACCCTTACTTTTTTTTAAGGCCTAAATCCATTTGCTAGATCCCAGTGCTGTGAGGGAATTTGAGACTTCACTGAGGAGCTTCCCTGTTGCTAACTAATGATTCAGGAACTTCAGCAGAACCTGGGTGCTGCCACAGCAGTTCTAGGACTCTGCACATGCACAAACAGGAGCAGGAGGATCTCCATGGTAATTTTTTTTTTTTTACAATCACCATTAAGTATTGGAGTATTTAGTGTCAGAGCATTCCCACAAACTCTTGCATTTTCTTGATGAATAATTCCCTCTACACCAAGTGGAGCACAGCTCCTGGCAGTCCATGATGAGTCTGCAAACACACATGGCAATGAAAATGGACACGAACTTCAGCACACAAAGAGCAGGCAGAAACTCAGTTCTCAAACCCATGCAATATTCAATATCCAGATGGAGAACTTAAGCACTCTGCTTTCACTTTGCTAATATGTTCATATTTCTGCTTCTCTCCTCCCAGTCCTTCTAAATATTTGCATCCTTCTAAACCCTGGTAGAATAGATTTTATAGAGGTAAAAACCCCCACTCCTTAGCATTAGAAGCCTTTAAAGGCAACCCCATGCCTTAGATGTCATCTTCTTGAGTAAAACTACCATTACAACAGTTTAAGCTGTATGAGCTTCGTACAAGCCCTGTGAGCTGTCACTCAGCAAGTAAAAAATAAGTATTTGAGCTTTTTTAGATAAAGTAATATTGATTCTTTTTCAGGCAGACTGCCTTTCAGAACAGATTCTGCCAATGAGAGATTGGTACTGAATTAAAATTAGAATATTGTTAAAAGCAGCAAGCCCTTATCAACAGACAGCAATCATCAATAACCTCAGTCCAAAGAAGTTAAATGAGAAGACAGTTAAAAACATCCTAATGTTTGGTAAGTAACTGAGTGTCTTTGAGTGTTCTCAGAGCCTCAGAAGTCTAAAACATATCTGGCATATTCCCTTTCTGAGTGAGTGAAAGCCATGACGTTCGACGATGCTCGCCTGTGTGACGTGTCAATGTCTTGAGACACGACAGTGGAATCCACACATGTCCTCCAGAGGGGAGGCAGAGGAGGTGACTGACACACTTTCAGCTCACTGATCCATACAGGACCTTTTAAATTAGTACTAAAAACATGAGAAGCACAATAATACATAGTTTGAACCAACTTAAATACTCATTTTATCCTCCATGTACAATATGCCATCCTGTGGGAGAGATGAGCTAATCCATCTACCCTTTTCCAGCTCTATGACAGTTTATCTTCTGACTGTGGGTTCACTTTAAACCACAGAAAACTCGCAGGCTCACGCAGGCTCCCCTCACTTTGTACCTTTTATTTGTAAAGTTTTAACTGGTCCTTTGGTCCACAACTTATTGTGCACATTTTCACAGACAAAATTTAAGTAGTCACTTATTTGTATAACAAATTCCAGGTATAACTCTGGCTCAGCAGCACTGGCGTTGGGCCATTACAGGGTTCCACAGACAATCCATATGTCAAGGAATTAAAAACTGACTAGATACTAGAGAAATTGCATTTATTCCATGAATGCCCAGTCTTGAGCCTGTTCCCTACACAGACATCCAGCCCAGAGCTTGGTACTTTTACCTAATCCCTTTGAGTAGAAATACTTTCCCTATGTTCATTTCTCACATCTTATAATTTCAGGCCCAATGCTTTATCACTACTCTGAGCAAAATGCCACTGAGGTAATGGTTCTTTTGCCTAAATAAAGGATTCCAGATGAGGCCTTTCACTGCAAATGTTCAGGTCATACCAACAAGACCATCACAAAAACACTGAGAGCAATAAAATCTAAAGTGTTTCATTTCCCCTTACTTTCAGATAACTGTAAACAATGTTGAACAGTAGGATTCTCCTTTTTCAGGAAAGATTTTGCTTTGAACATAGAAATCTATTTGGAAGAATGCTCTTTACAGAGCTGCTCTGAGCAGGCATATGATATAGCAGGGCACTTACTTCAAGGAAGAGGTTAAAACCAAGTCAAACATTTATAATTCTGTTAAATAACCCCCAGTAAGTCAGCAAAATATTCTCACATCTTGAAGTTTAATATAATTTATGCAAACCAGACTTGACTGCCACTAATGCAAAGACCACCACTGCACTCCTCCCAAACTTCTCATGACAGACACAGTCATATTTTACTCATCAAACTGTCTTGGGTATCTCTTAGAAAAAAAGCTATTTTGGGGACTTTCCGAAACAGAATTTGCTGGAAACAATGCACTTAAAGCATGAGAAGAACGTTTTTTCATATTGATTTCAATAACAATGTTTGTAACACTACAAATTATAAGTAAGGAAAACAAAGTTCTTGAAGCAAAGATGACTTGCCTTCATCCACTATTATCCTTCCTCCAAACTCAGCAAGGTGTGACCCATCATGCAGGAGCAAACCTGCCCACAGCTACTGGTCATACTCGTTTCCAGGCTCAGCTTTTCAAACTAGAGTGGCTACCTAGGCAGTTTTCCTCCAAGAGTGCTAGTCACAGGCAGGTGCTTCATCTCCTTGCACCACCTAAGTGAAGGTGTATGTGCTACACAGAATACAGAATGAAGAAATGGAAGCATGAAGCAACATATATATGTTTGTTCTGTATTAATCAAAGTCCTCCAGAGAAGCAATCAAACGTTCAGACCAAAAAAGAACCAGATTAAACACTGAAAAGCAAGCTTCCCATTCCAGAAAGCGGGCACGACTGCAATAACTGCTTATTTTTTGGAAAATTACATGGTTATTTCTAAAAGATCTACAGTTCTGAGTGTTAGTCACAGGTTTCTAACTACAAACCCTTATCCAGCAGCACAATTTCTAATGCTACCATTTAGCCTGTTCTTCAAATTACTGATTTTATAATAATGTAATACAAAAGCAGAGCATGCAATGCACTTCACCTGTCATCTATGAAAAGTATTTGATGTATTCCATTTTTAAAGTGTTTTAAAAATGCATCATCTGCAAATACATTATTTTTATGCATTCACCAAATTATGTGGAAGGTATCTCAGACACTGATTAGGAAAAAATCCCACACAATCTTGTTATTTTAGATGTAAGAATGCTGGGAGCTAAATAGCTGTAAAAAAATTTTGAAGTTGAAAATGGTTTGCTTTTAATATTGATCATATGTAGCTCCTTCGAGTTTTTTATTAATATTTACTAATTTCTCAGGATATGAAGTATTACATCATTCTTTTTGATTATTATTCTGTGGAGTGAAAATGCTTCCGAAACTGCAAAACTATGTATGTTCAGTAACTATGTTACTAAATACAATTACAACTCGCCAGCTATAAATGCCAGGACTGAATAACTGAAAACATACGCTATATGCCTGAAATTTTAAGGATGATGAAACTGACACATTGGTAGCACACAGCATGTTACAAAGAACTCCCACAATGTAGCAGTTGTTCAAAACTTGTACCCATCCGGTCATTCAATCTTTATAAAAAGATATATAACACTAGCTGGTGATTTATTCAAAACACAGCTGCAGTCTAACTTATAGGTAATACGAAAAAAAAAAAATCCCACGAGCACACACAAAAAACCCACAACAAAATACCTTTTCACATTAGAGCGTTAAAGCCATGTCAGAATGGCACGCACACAGAATAAAAGAAAAGCGTTTCCAAAAGGTTTCAATTTTATTCTCATCAGAGTTTATTTGAGGGGAGGACAGGTGAGGGAGCGAGATAAGCGGAGCAGCGGAACAACCACGCTCAGCGCGGAGCCCAGGCTGTTCGTGCTCCTTTCAGTCACGGATGCTGAAGTGCAGCCCCCGGGGAACGGGACGGCAGCCGCCTGCCC